>LN483602.1:22229-58227 GCA_900002565.1 Culicoides sonorensis | reverse complement strand
AATTTAATTTTTCATCAAAAATGACACCCAAGTCCCTTATGACAGTTTTTCTTTCTAACTGCGTATTATTAATATTATAATTGAATTCTAATCTAGAACCTTTTCTTAGAAATGAGATAATTGAACATTTTTTTGCATTTAAAGACATACCATTAACTTCACACCAACGGACTACCTTATTTAGGTTATCTTGCAGTTTAACATTATCTTCTATACTGGTTATTTTTTTGGATATTTTCAAATCATCTGCAAATATTGAACATGCACAATCGTCAAGAATTTTTGGAAGATCATTTATGAACATAATAAATAAAAAAGGACCAAGAACGCTACCTTGAGGAACCCCCAATAATTACTTCAAATATTTAAATTAAAAATGTATGGTTGACTGCAAAATTAAAAAAAAAAACGAAGGCTTTGTACATTAAAAGTAAATTCATTCTATATTTGATGGTTTCTGTTAAATTTGTTGAATCATCCTTTTGACATGTGAAATAATAAAATAAAAACTTTTCTAGACAGAATATCGCCGGAATATCTTTAAGAAAATGAGACCGAAGTCAGATTTCGTTGCAATGGTGACTTATCTTAAAACAATTAAAACTCAAAACACCTTTAAAATGTTTCTTTAACTTGTAAAAGAATTAACATAAAATCAGAAGATTATTTTTTAAACTGATTACGATTAACCTGGTTAATCCTTTGAAAAAAAGAAAAATCAATTATTTTTTACAATTCATAAATCCATTTATAATATTCAATGGAATCAGTGACTGAAAGGAATTATGATTATGAAATTAAAAAATAATTTTTAAGAATATTCATAAATTGTTGCTTTTTTATCCTTATTTATTTTTTTGATGATTTTTTTTTTAATTTTGCTTTTAGACCGCCTGGTGATTTGTTACTGTTTCTATTTTAATGCCCTTAAATTTTAAGGACAAACTATTTTCATTTTTGTCACGAATGCATGATAGTTTTAAACACATTTAACAGGTGATAAAAATATTTGGTTACAGCACACGTTGAGAGCACTTTATCGAATAATCGTTAATAAAATAATCACCTAATAATTTGATAATTTAAAATGTTTATAAAAAATAATGATTGTTTACCATGCCATAAAAGTAATTAATTTGATATTGTGAGTGAATGTGTGCTTCTCTAATACTTATATTTTGATATTAATTTTTGATTTAGACAAAAAAAACAGACAAATGATGATTAAACTGCGTGTGTATTTTTATTGAGTTGAATTCAAAGGAAAATTAATGTTTTTATAAATGATGCATTAACTTTTTTTTATTTGATTCTTTCCGTAGGTTTTTTTTATAGTTTTTGTGATTATAATAATCATCATGATGAAAAACTGAAGAAGCAGCAGCCAGCAAAAAATTGATGAAGATGATATGAAGAAAATATCAATTTAAAGTGTCAGGAAATTTAATTTTTTGGCAGTTCAATTATATGGTTAGAAATTTGATTTTTATTGAAGTAATCCATCAAAAATTTTGATGTTGTTTATTAAGAAATCATCAATTTTGAGTTGATTTATTGTAATAATTGATTCATAATAAATAATTTGAATTGTATTGAAAAAATAACACTTTGTTCGTTTTTTGCGTAAATTTTACGAATTTTACGAAAATGATAAGAAATTTTATTATATTTACTGAAATTTTGATTGGTTGGTGGATTGATAGTACATTATTATCTTGATTAAGAGAAATTCATTGATAATAATTGTAATTTTATTAATATTTATCAAAAATTGAAAAATTAACTTTTTTAAAAAATTTCACTAATTTAGTCAATGTTTTCTTTAAATAGCTGGCGTTCTTGATCTTGCACCTCCTTTTAACTGCTGATAGTATGAATTTACTACCATGAAAAAGTATATTCCAAGCACTAAAAAAATTTAAAATAATTAATATTGTTTTCAAATTTATGTAAAATGAGTTCAAATTCAAAATAATTCCGCATAGATAATTGAATTATGTAAAACTTACACCATTGAAGCAGTGGTACAATACCATGAAATGGATTTCCAATGAAAGCCATGATAACGCTGATCAAGTAAAAAACTAAATATATTGCTTCTAACCACAAGTAAGGTAGAAGTAAGTTAGGTTTTCGTTGATATGCACCAATCAGGAGTAATATTGAAAGCAGAAGTTGTAATGTATAAATGACAATCAAAATAATACTGCTAATCAAAAGAATGTTATAATCTGTAAAAAACAATTGAAATTTGTTCTCTTTATCACATAAGTATAACATTTTAGTATACCTTTATCATTCTTATCAAGTTGGCTCATGATTGTTCCAAAAGATGAGAGCATAAGAACCGTTACAATCAAGTAAATCCATCCTAGAATCAAGGTTCCAGTTTGAAGAGTACATGCACAACAACATGACGAAATAGTGGGCAGTTTTGTGCAAATTCCCATTTTGAAAAAAAATTAAATCAGTAAATTGTACCGAAAATAAATGCAAATCGTTTGAGGTCCAATAATTCACTGTTGATAGACAAAAATTGAGTAATATTTTGAAGTGATAACAATATCTTATTATTTGCCAATATACAGTGTGTTCAAAAAAAGTTGGACCCCCCTGTTTATTACCATTTTGTTACCTTTTATTGCTATTAATATTTTTCTGTACCTTTCTTTACCATTTATTAGTTTAGTTTATTATTCTGTGCTTTAAGCATTATTTTTTTTCAAATCACTTATCCTAAATAACAATAAAAATTTTACATCTAAGCCTACAAAACCATTTCTAGTTTCAGTTTGGTCAAGAGTTCGATTTATTTAGTCCGTATACTAAGGTCAGATGTAGCCAATTCCCTATGCTGGTTAAAAATAGTTTTCATTCTGGTCAAGGACTCGTTCATACCATAATTAGTTGAGTGGGTCCCGATTGAGAGACGTTCACGGTGTCTTGTAGCATGCGGATTTGAATTCCAACTTGTTTGTTGAACAATCCTATCCATGACCATTTATAAAAATTTTTAAAATGCATCTAACATAACACACTGTAATATACAATAATTGACAAAAATTAGAGACACACACCCAGTTTTGTTTAAAAATGAAGATACCAAATTTTAAGCAACATGTACTGGTAGATAAGATAACAAACGGTATTTTTGCCATATAACTTTTTATGACACAATACTACTTAATAGTTATCAAAGATATAAATAGAATCAATGATTGAAAAATGTTATCGATTTTTAACGAGTATCTGACCTTTATTTCTGAACATACCGAAACTATTTAATCAAGGTAAATCTGAATGTGTAGACAAAATAGGAGACTACGATGGCGAGGTCAAAAACTTTAGGACTGTCAGGCACTGATGATGATGATTACAAGATGGCGTTACAAACCACAGCCACTTATGTTGGGCGTTTATGTGCTATACATTTAGACTCGAAGTATCTAACAGCATACGACAAACCACTATTATTGGACCTTAGCTTTTATCCTGACATCCAAAGCAGTAGCATCTTTTTCAAATAAGAATAATTATTATAAATCAATATAACAACTATAAGACATGAAAAACACACATTTGGGCAGAAATAATTTTAGCAGTTATTAGGATCGAACTCGGCACCTATATGATGGAATGCGAAAATCACTACGATCACTGAAAATTATTAACGGCCCTGATATTCTGTATGAATTTCTTTAAAATTTATTCCAAACTAAACTTTTACTTGACGATCGACTGCGGCCTTTCTGGTATTTGCCTGGTATGACCAATCCGCCACTGATGATTACCGCTCAACTATCCTCCGTAATTTTATACGGATAAAAAAGTCCACAACACCATAAAGTAACGCCACTACACAACCATTTTGCAGTTGGTCGTTAAGGCTATTGATGATACAAATCATTTTAATCTTATTTACGAATTCAATATTGATTAACAATAACGTAAAATGTAACCATATTTTTTTATCATGCCGTATGAATACTTATTTTTAACTTTGAAGTATGACTAACAAAAAATTACGAGTGATTCCAAAACCTAATCAATCTTCATAATTATGATAGGTATGGTAGCTCAACCCAAATGAGTGTTTATTTTAACTTTGAAAAATGATTATTAATATCTTTTATCAGGAAGGTTACAATTGTTGATAAAAAGCTGTTAATTGTTATCATCAGGAAATGCCAAATTTTTATTACATTGTAATAGCAAATAAAACAGAAGGAAACTGATTGAGACTAATCAACTAGTATGAAAAGAGATTCGTTTATTAATTTTGTTTAAATTTTAAGTATTTTGTAGTAATCATAGTAAAATCATCATTTAAAAATAATTTGATTACTCATTCATCACGTTAATCTGAGTAATTAAAATTAAAAACATATCTTAAATACCTTATCAATACAGATAAGAAATGATGATAAAAATTATATAAAATGCACTACTCGTAAAATTTATTGATTAGTTTTGTATCAGAAATAGAATAGTAAAAAATAATTGACAAAAAATGGGGATTTGTACGAAATTGCCAACTGTATCTTCATGCTGTTGTGGATGCACGCTTAAAACTGGAACCTTAATCTTAGCATGGATTTATTTAATCGGATCCATTTTGAGTATTTCTACTTTTGGAGTTGCGATAAATCAACTTGACAAAAGTTCTTCAGGTACTGGAAATTTAAATGATTAACATTTTAATAAGTGATTGTAATTATAATTTAAATTGAAATAGAATACAACAATGAACTCACCACTTATATTATTGGTTTGGTGGTTTATTCAATTCAGTTACTTTTATCATTTTTACTTCTGTATGGTTCATATAAAGAAAAAGCAAATCTACTTTTACCTTACTTATGGTTACAAGGATTTAACTTAATATTAGTTTTGATTGCTGTTATAATTGGTTTTGTTACGGCTCCTCTGGCTGCTATTGCGCCATTACTGGGATGGTGTAAGTATAACAATTAATTTAAATAAATATTATTGATATCAGTGCTTTAATTCACTTTTCTTTATATTAATTTAGTGCTCGGATTATACTTCTTTATGGTGGTAAATTCATACTATCAACAGTTAAAATCAGGAGCTTGAATTGGAAGTAATTCAAAATAATTTCAAAGTGAATACGAAAAATTTATAGTGGAACGTAAATAAATTAAGTACAAAAAATTGTTATTTTTAAAAAAGTGTTTTGTTTGAAAACCTTGAAATTGAAAACCTTTGATACCATTCAATGACCATCTGTAAATATTATGACACAAATTTCGTAATAATTGAATGCTTATCAGTGTGACGTTTAACGATAAGCTGATGTGAACTTGAAACGATATCTCTCGATTTCTGAATCGACAAATGCTTTCCCTTGAATGTTATTTGTTTTTTTAATGCAATTTTAATTCAATTTGTGTAATTAAAAATAATTTCTAGCTTGAATTTCAAATTAAATATTAAAAAAAATATATTTACTTTAATGCGGTTCAAAATTAAAAAAAAAAACTAGATTGATGTAATTACAATATAAATTTCAATGCAATTCGTAATTTGCGGTCATCATTAAAATCTTTGCATGCATTCCACATGCTTTGCAATGAATAATACAAGCAATTCACGAAAGAAAAAAAATATTATTATTTTGTGAGTCACTAGTAATTATTCGATATAATTATTTTGATAATACCCGTTGGCTTTAATAAGGCTCTATTAAACATTAACCATGTAAATTTTCTGATAGTTCCGTTAATTTATGTTGTTGTTTGCATTTTAAAGTGCAGTGTAATTTGCTGAACTGAACTGTTAAACCCAAGGTTTGTGCTTGATAAAATTGTAATTATCAAATTATCGTGTCGTTATAATTGTGGTTAATAAAAAAACATATTCACAAAAGCAATACATACATTCATTGGTTCATGTGGAACGATTTTTATTTTCCTTGACTTGCTTTGGTTTGTAACTATATGATGCATGTTATATAATAATTGTATTCTGGCATTTTTTATTATTATTATTATTGGAACAAAGCACTTGCTATTATTATTATTATTTTTTTTTATTATTCCTGAGTAATTTTTTACAAAAAAAAAGAAAAAAAAATCCATGATGATAATGATTGTGGTGGTAGTTACATGCATATAATAATAAATGACTCCACCTTAAATGAATCAAATTTCTGAAGTGCGTTTCTGTGGTTTTGTAACGTGGTGAAAGGCATGTCCCAAAAAAAATTATTTAAAAAAATAAATTTATATGAAGATCAGGTGGCTTGAATAGTTCCCACATCTATCATTTCATAATTTCATGCTTCACATATCTCTCTAATTCATTTAAATTTCAAAAATTAATTTAATACAAACATTCCATAACTCAAAATTTATACAATATAACAATTAATGATTCCAAGAAATTTAAATTAACATTTTGATTCGTCGTTATTATTAAAAAAAAAAATTATAATAATAATTATTTTTTTTTGCTGCTTGTGAATCCTGAGCTGGATATTTTGTGTGTATGCTTTAACTTGTATCACGCACACATTTTTTTTACTTCACTTCATTCAACAAATCTACTCCAACGAAATCGCGCATTTTAATTTTAGATTTAAAGGCTACAGAGCAAAAAACGATTAACATAACATGGAATACTCCCCGTGTTTTCATATTAATTAAAATTAAAAAAAAAAAATCAACTTCAAGTAAAAAAAAATTAACTGAATATGAGAAAAAATGATTATTATTATTTAATTTTAATTTGAATTGATGTATATTTATATTTAAAAAAATTAGGAAATTCTAACCACTGGGTGGTTTAGAAGAGTGCATTTCGACGGGACTCGACTCTTGACCGCTTTCAGGCTCTGGAGCCTAAGCACCGAACCCTATCTCAAAACTAATGAGCTCTTTTATCGTACAAAAAAACCCGACCTCGCTCCGATGGACCGTTCCGGAGTTATGAAGCTAAATGTGGGTCAGAGTGTCAGAGTGACGGCGGACAAACCTTCTGTAAAAGCGCATTTTTCTTACGAAATGCTCTAAAAATTTAAGATAAGCAGCTTCAGTTAAGAAAAAAATGTTCATGGCCTATGATGGTCACCAAATGTTATCGAGAGCAGCAGGGCCGGCGAGAGGGGGGTACTAGGGGTACTAAAGTACCGGGGCCCGGGCCTTTTAGGGCCCGGGCTTCAACAAGCTATTCAACAAGTTTAAAAAAATTAATTTTATTCTCTCTCTCCCACATTCTTTTATACCAGAATGCGGAGCTGCGAAGCATTAATATCAAAATATTTGAAGTTTGAAAAAATGAATTATTTTTTCTAGTGTTCTCAATATGCTACATGTAGAAAACCATGCATGTCGACATGGGAAATTAAATGCATTTTTTATATAATTTCTTCAAAGTTTTTCATACAGAAATGCGGAGCTGCGAAGCATTTGTAATCAGAATGATTTTTTATCTCTCTATGCTTTTCATACAGAAATGCGGAGCTGCGAAGCAGCGGAGCATTTGTAATCAGAATGTTTTTTTATCTCTCTATGCTTTTCATACAGAAATGTTTTAAGTTTAATGAAATAATTTTTTTTATATCTTGCAATTTTTTCATACCTGAATTGATATCAGAATATTTGAAGATACAAAAGCATAGAGAGATAAAAAAACATTCTGATTACAAATGCTCCGCTGCTTCGCAGCTACGCATTTAGGTATAAAAGGATAGAGAGATAAAATTATTCTGATTGCAAATGCTCCGCTGCTTCGCAGCTCCGCATTTAAGTATACAAGGTAGAGAATTTGAGAGATAAATAAACTTAAAAAAATTTGATATAAATGCTTTCGGTATATATGATTGTGTGTGAGAGAGAGAGAAAAAATTAATTTTTTCAAACTTCAAATAATTTGGTCGGTACATTGTGAGAAACTTCAAATAATTTGGTCGGTACAAAGAATTGTGAGAGAGTTATAAGAAATCATTTTTCAAACTTCAAATACTTTGATATAAATGCTTCGCAGCTCCGCATTTTGGTATAAAAGAATGTGAGAGAGAGAGATAAAAAAAATTTTACTCAAGCAAACTTATATATAAAAGGCCCGAAAACTTTAAAATTTACCGGGGCCCGGTCAAGCTCTCGCCGGCTCTCAGAGCAGAATTCAGTGCAAATAGTTGCCTTTTCGGATTTTTAAATTGAAAAACGAAGTTTTTTTTGCTTGTGCCTTCAGAAACTGTGTCATTTACGATGAATTTCGTTCCAAAGAAATGAAAAATGACACAAGTTTAATGATATTCTGAAAAAAAAACAAATTATTTGCTCAAATTTATTGTATATTATCAACCTTAATTTAACATTTATTTAAAGAAATGAGGAAACTCAGAAAACTTGTTAAACATAATTGCTTTTATACTTCATCTTTAATGAAAATTTAGTATGGTAAATTCAGTTTTTTTTTAATCAGCAATTTATACTTATATAAATATGAATACGAAAAAAAATCATCTCATAACAGTTAAGATTATAATAATAAGTGTACTAAATTATTGTTTCTTCATTTTTGTTGTTTATTCCATCGTAAGTTAAATCGTCTCCTTTGTATTTCTGCCTAGCAATAAGAAGATGAATCCATGTCTAAATCATCTTGCATTCAGGTATTAAAGTCACATTTTTTTTATATACAGACAAAGATGATCACATATCTGTATTTATTTTACCTGTGTATATATGAAAATGTCTATATGATGGACCGCCCGTTGTGATAAGATAACGTAAAGTTGAACCCCTGTGTTGTTTTTGATGCAGAGATCAAACAATTTTCAGAGATAGGGTCAAGACATCATCAACATGAAACCGATGGTGATCGCGGTCATCTCTTCGTTTATAAGATTTTCCTTTTTTTTTATTCCTTATTTGCTTTCAACTTTTTTTGTATAAAAATATTAATATAAAAGTATTCAAGTAATAAGAATTAAAAAAAAAACAGCATAGTAAGATGGATTAAGGTTTTCTACGTATGTTATATTTTTTATTCGTATTATTATTATTATAATGTTTAAATTAAAAAAAAAATGTTAAATGTATCACAAAGATAAAAAATAAAAAAATCAATCGATTTGTATCTTTTTAAATGCATTCTTAATTTTTTTTTCAGTAAAATATTTCGTTAGTCTCGTTTTAACTGACACACATATATAATAATTACAACAACAACAACAAATAATATATTAAGAAAAAAAATAATATGATCACATCTGTCTTCCTTTTCTATTGTGTATTGCTTTACCTTTCTTAAGATATTCAAAAGATTCCAAGTATTTCACGTAGAGTCCTTATACAAAAAAAAAATTATTCACCTTGCATCAAATACACATTTGTTTATAATGTTAAAAAAACCATCAGGTCACAAAATTATGAGTGCTCAATGTGGGTTGCACTAATCAATAACTGTCATGAAAAAAATATAAATTTTTAATTAAAAAAAACCTTATTTTTTTGCATTTAAATGTTAAAAGAATAAAAGATGTGAATTGTTTGCTTTGGAATGATTGATTAATAAGTTTAAAGTTTAAATTATATTCGAATTATGATGTAAAAAAAAATTATAGCAGAGAAATTCTAAGCACTGGGCAGTTTAGAAAAGTGCATTTCGATGGGACTCGTTTCGTTGAAAAAAATTAAGTTTTATTTTTAATATTTTAAAAAATCCGCCATTTTGAAAATTTTGAAAAAATCTGCAATTCTGAAATTTTGAGAAAATCCGTCATTTTGAATTTAAAAAAAAAAAGATTAAAAAATGGGAAATTCTAACCACTGAACTGGGCGGTTTAGAAGTGCATTTCGATGGGACTCGTTTTAAGTTTTTAGTAACTATAAATTAATAAATGGCTGAATGTTTCAAATTTTTTTTAAATAAGCGTCTTTGAAAATAACCGCTATTTTGAAAATAACCGCCATTTTGAAAATTGCCGCTTCGAAAATTTTTGAAAAAATCGGACATTTTGAACTTTTGTCTGTTTTCAGGCTCTGGAGCCTATTTCCTGAGCCCAATCCCTGAGCCTAATCTAGCTAATGAGTTAAAGTTCATTTTAGTAATCTTCTCTATCCAACAAAACAAATTATCATTTTTTTTAGATTTTTAACCGTTTTTAACGGTTTTTCAGGCTTTTGAGGCTCTGGAGCCCAATCTCAAACTAATGAGTTTAAAATCATCCTTAAGACCTCCTCTGTGTAATAAAAAAAACTTGACCTCGCTCGGATGGACCATTCTGGAGTTATGGATAGCTATCAGTGTTAGAGTGTCAGACTTACGGAGTGTCAGAGTGACGGCGGACAAATCGTCTGTAATAGTGCATTTTTTCTTACGAAATGCACTAAAAATTTTAAATTTGAAAAAAATCAGACATTTTGGGCTTTTGACCGTTTAAAGGCTCTGGACCATTATCTCTGAGCCTAATCTCAGCACTAATGAACTTTTCTAGAAAAAAACAACTGATGAAAAATTATGAAAAAGTCATTTTAGATAAATTTTTTTATTCTTAAAATATGACTTTGATTTTTCGCCAATATTATCCACCAAATTTATTTTCACATAATAAAATTTGAATATTCATTAAAATTTTAATTTTTTTCCCAAAATTTAAACAGAATAAAAATAAAAAATGACAGTCGTAATTTTTGCGGCATCTTTTGTGACCTTAAATTGTCTGTTAATTTTGAAAATAATTTAAAATCTATATTATTTTTAATATTAAAGTTTTTTTTCATTTAACAGCATTCAAATTTTATAATCATAACAATTAATTAAAAATATTATTTGTCACCAATAATTTTGCTAAAATAATATTTATTGAATGACAAAAATTAATTGGACTTTTATCCAAGTTTAATAATATTATTTTTCGAATTCTATATGAGTGTGAATAATAAAATAAAATGACATATGTCATTCTAGAGCAAAAGATCAAAAATCGGTGATCAATTGCTTTTAATTGCATTTGCAATGAAATACAAATAATTAAGATATGAAAAATGTTTTGTGTGTATTTGTTGATTTAAAAATAAATAAAAAATTAAGATTGAAGTAATTCGAGTTAAAAGTAACAAAAAAAAAAAATAAACAATAACAATAGTGTAATAACAGCATTAAAATAACAAAGATTTTCCTTTCACAATAGAATAAATCAAAGTTCAAAAAAAAATCCCTAATTTTAATCTGAATAAAGAATACCCTAGATTAAATTCAGACAAGCAGATTATTATTAGTTAGTATTATTATCACTTTTTAACTTTAACATTTATTCGAACATACAAATTATTTGTCCACACCAACCTTCTGGCTTATGGTTGGATAAATGTCGACTGTTGCTTTGAAATTACTTGTAAAAAAACAAATAAGCTGTTTATTTATTGTATGTGTGTGTGTGTGTGTGATTTACTATTTACGCTTTTACGTTCAATTGTACATTCATACAAACGCTCTTCACTTTTTGACATCTAACAAAAAAAAGTCAATCAAAATTTGTTAAGGTACACATCCATCGCATTTATTATTTGAAAACCATATAAATTATTCACTATTGTTAAAATTTTTATAAATTTTTTTTGTTGTACATGTGTAAATTTTGTATGTATATGAATTTCATTTGTATCTATTTCATTGTTATATGAAAATTCATTTTGTTTGTTCTCGGGTGGTAGTAACATTGTTGAAACGAGTAATGATAAAGTATTCATGAGTTTTTATTGTTTAGAATTTTTTATTTGAATGGTTTATAAAAAAAATGTATTAAATTTTAGATGAAATTTTAGTGAAGAGAGCGAAGAATGTAAAATGTTTCATGAAAGAATGTTCAAATGTCAAATGGGTGCATGTTTAATTTTGTAATTTGTTTTTTTTTCCTTCAGTCATGGAGTGATTGTGATCATTTTGGCATGATATTTGTTACTGTTCTGATTATGTTTTCAATTAAATACCAACATTATCTTATTAATATTAATTTTTTTGATAAGCACGATTAAAAGGGCGGAGCAAATGCTTAAAACAAACAAGAGACTATTGAGATGTCTTTTAAATGAAAAAACATGAACCCTCAAGCTTCTGGAAATATGAAATTTGAATGTCTGATCTGCTGCTAAGAGTTGCAAAGACTCTATTTTATGAACATTCTTTTAAAACGATTGGTAACAAATTCCTTTCATTGGCTGATAAATTTGCAGAGAAAGCAAACTTACCAGGAAAGATCAAAGAGTACTCATAAGGCACTCAAAAGCGTAAAAAAAGCTCAAAAGACTATTCAGGAGCAAAAAAGTGCGTTAAAGAGCATAAAAGCGCATTAAAGAGCAATGAAGTGTAAAAACGAGAAATGAAGAGTACAAAAGATTTAGGATTAGGGGCAATGAGGTGCAATAAAGAACATAAAAGTGTTAAAAAGACAAAAAAAATGCTAAAAAGAGCAAAAAAAGACTAAAAAAGAGTCATAAAGAGTAAAAAAGAGTAACAACAAGTATACAAGAAAAATTAATCAGGCGTAAAAAAGGACAAAAAAGTGCAAAAAAAACAAAGAAGAGTTGTCAGGCGCATTATTTGAGGGCAAAAGAGTGTTTTATAGCTCATAAAAGAGCACCAGAAAGAATAAAAATCACCCTGTATATTAAAAAATTAAAGAAAATTAGTAATGTTTTACATCAAATTCATTATTCTTCTGTTCACAATTAGTTTACAAATAAATAACCAATCACTTCAATAGCGAATTTTGTTTAAAATTTTTGAGAATCAAAAGAAAGTCTATTATTTTTGTATAAAAAAAATAAACAAATTTTCTGCCGTCACAATCCAGTATAATATTGATTTATCTTTATTTAAACATGCACCTGTTTAACATCATCTCATCAATTTAAGTGGGTTTTTTTTTGCACAAACATTCATTTTATTGACACAAGACAAGAAAAATCATTTTTTCCTGTCTATAAATGTCTAATAACTAATTTGATCCAGATCATAATTCTTTTGCATCATCATCAACATCATCATCATGACTCTCGTCATTTTTAACATTTAGTTCCTCTTTTTTTCTATACAATGGATTGTATTTTTTTGGAGTATCTTCTGTTTGTTTTGTCTAAATAAAATTAAAGATACATTTGAGTGTTGGTTCGACACACACAAAAATTCCACCAAAAATGATAAATGATTGTATGTATCACGTGGTGCAAGTTTTCTATTCATGTAAAACTGTCTGTCTACTTACTTACTGCTTACTTGTTTTCTAGTAGTTTTATTGTGTACATTAAAATGATGACATTTCAAAAAAAAAATGTGTAAGAAAATAAATTTCAAACAAGAAATTATGACTTGCATACAGTTTTTTAAATGATAGTCAAGTGTTTGTTTATTTTTTTGTTCTTGTCTTTGTTCAAACTCTATTTTGAGAAAATATTTGTACATTTATTAGAAAAACGAGGACAGAGAAAATGACATAAGTTACAGGAGATTAAGCTTTATATCAAATATTTTCTAAAAGATTATCATCCATTGCACTGTCATGTCAATGGAAGTGAAAAGTGAATTAATAAAATTAAATAAATTCAATTTGAAATTTTCATCAAAATAATTTAAAATCCAAAAATCTTATAGAAAAATGATTAATTTACGGCATTTTTACTTGTTGATTTAGTAACAAAACGTCGAACAATTATTTTTTGTATATAAAAAAATAAATCACTTTTTTTTTAACAAACAAACAAATATAAATAATTTATTTTCAAATCAAGTACATAAATAGAAAAAAATCAGTAACAAAATTAATTATGTTGTTTCGACAAACATAAGCACATAATGGACAACTACTGTCATCAATATAATATAGTAGAGATTTTTTTTATTTATTTCTTAAAAATAAATAAATTGTGAGTTAATAGAGATCAATGAATATGTAATGATTTTTAAAAGTGATTTATTTCGATATTTTTTATATTTTCTCTTCTTTGCTGTTAAAATTATTAATGAAGATAATTTATGATTTTGATGTACTTTTGTTTATTAATTTGGACAATTGATAGATATTATGCTTTCAATGAAAATTTTATTTGAATTTTGGTTGAAATGGACTAAAACGTGTCCAAAAGATGAATCAAATTAATTTGATGAAATGAAAAGGAGAAAACAATAAAATTAATAATAAAAAAAGTTAGTAAATCTTTTAAAGCAAAGCTCATTCCATTTTAAGCCTTTCATTCCCTGTGTCTCATCAATGGAACATGGATTTTAAATAAGTTTTTAATGTATCTTTTTCACTTTCTGACAATTTTTCTTGAATAAATAGATTCTTTGAAGGGTTTCTTTGATATTTTCTGTACTAGCTTAAAAAATATCTTACGAGATCAAAGATTTTATGTCTGAAAAACCATTTTTTTTATAGCAATTTTTATAGTGAAATTTCTGTATGTCATTCTATAGGAATTTTACGTATTTTTACTAGATCTTCCTGAACATTTTTTATTCTGACTGTAAAGTCAGGAAGAGTAATCTAGGCATGGTATCAACAGAGATTGGAACATGAAATTAACATAAAACCGATTTAAAGCCAGGAGCAAAGTAATTCAATGATTCGGAATTAGTTTGTCTTAGCTCAAAGGTCAGACAGTAGTCTGACAGTTGATGAAATTTTCCCTTAATCTATTGAAGAAATCCTTAACCAGTTCAAGGTTGTTTTCCAAATGTAGGTCTGTCGTTCTGTGGTGTGGTGCTGTGGGAGATCGTAAATTATTTTAACCCTTTCTTTCCCAGGAATGGTCGAAATGGAATTTTTGATTTAATTTTATTTTTTTAGAAGATTTTGACCTCAAAATGAAGGATCAATCAAAAAATGTTGTAGTAAAAATGTTCAGGAGGAGCTTGTAAAAATACGAATAACTCCTATAGAATTACGTACAGAAATTTCACTATAAAAACTGCTATAAAATATCAAAATATCTTTGACTCCGTAAGAAATTTTTTTAAAACTGGTACAGAAAATATCCCAGAAACCATTCAAAAAATCTGTTTGTTTAAGAAAAAATTGTCAGGAAATGGAATATGTAATAATGGAAATGGAATAATTAAAAACGTATTTAAAGTAAGTGTTCCACCGGTGGGACACTGGGAAAGAAAGGGCTATGTATGCAATTCTGTAATACCTGGAGTTTGTTGATGTAAGTTGTTGCAATGTTATCAAAAAGTAGACATGCGTAAGTGTAGATGGGCCGGAGTGCAGTTTTAAATATTAGTTTTTTGTTGTCTTGGTTCAATTTTGATTTTCTATCTATTAGTGAGTGGTTATAAAAGTTTGATGGCATTCTGGGTTTTCTGTATTCTATGTGTATTTTGAAGGTTAGCATTTTAACTATTGTGAGTCCAAGGTATTTTGCCTACCCAAGGTATTTCGACATCGTATAGTGTGAATGAGTGGGTTGCCTTCTTGTAACTATTAGAGCTTACGTCTTTGAGATGTTTCAGTTGCTAAATTAGAACAACATTTTTCATAGAATATTATTTTGAATGGAAATCCTCTCAGTACCATATGCCACTAGAAACTACAACCTTATTTTTAATTTCAGATTGTTTTAATTTCAAATCATCTTAAACTAGATCTAAATTTCTATATTTTAACTGCCATCAACACGTCCAGACTTTATTCTAGTAATAATGGTACGTAAAATGCATCTTTTTAAATGTAACATTTGTATAAAAACTTAATTATCTCCAAATATAAATTTTCATGGTTTTTATTTGGAACAAATTAAATTAAAATTAAAAAAAGATACTCACCGAACAATATTACTTTGATAAAAACTCAACAGTCTCAACAGCATGCCTCTGATAATAAATGGACAACTATTACACTATTAAATGATTAAATGTATATTAATCAAAATGTGTTTCATACATACATGTATATAGAGAGAGGTAGGTGAGCCTCTTGAAAACGAAAATATATTTATTATTAAATTTAAACATATATTTTACAAGATAAACATGTATGTTAACATGAGATATTGATATAGAAACGATAATTTTGTTATAAGATGAAATTATTATTATTATTATATTTCTTCTCTTAGCTTAAAATATTCAGCTGCATTACATGCAACATATGTAAATTAAAATGAATGGCATGCACATGAAGTGTCTTTACACTGAGAAATGTACATTAATTTTGCATTTTGTGAAATCAAGACAAACTTCATGTTTTCTGAACTTACATAAATATATATGAATGAAAAGGTAAAGGAAGATGTGTATAAAGTTAAATATTAAACATGAAGAATGCATATAAGTTAAACTAAAAGGTATTAATTTGAATATTAAGAAACTCTAAATTATTTATTATATTATACAAAGGTGAATAATATTTAAAAGAACCTCTTTTGTATTTAATATATAAAATGTTCAAAGGTGTTAGAATGTAACTTAAATATGTATTTCTGTCTGGTCTTAAATGGGCGATTTGATATCTGATATGAATCAAATTATCATATTTGTGAATGCGAAGGAGAAAATAGAATTGTAAGACACTTTATTACAGTAAAATAGTTGTAAATTGACGTAAATGAATTGAATTAAGTTATTCAAGGAAACTAAATTATTTTGAAATGTATTTTTTTGAACAAATTTTTCATAAAATTATCTCATGGAATTTAAATAATTATTTTTATAATAAACCGTTACATGTCCTTAAGTCGTCCAATTAAGAAAATTTGAATATTGACGTGTGTACATTAAAATTTAAATAAAAATGAAATCGATACATCACCAATTTTTTTATGCTTACATTTTTTTCCTTTCAAAAGATCATCAAATATTCCTTCTCCATCATCTCAATACATTATCGGAATTTTTCTCATGCAAATTTTTTTCAACTTGATTTGCTTAAAGGAATGAAAAATACCGGCGCATGATCATGAAATAATATATGTCAGGCAAGAAGTCAGTCATGCAAGCATCATTTTTATATTTATTTAATGATCTGAGTCAGTATCGAGGAGAAAAGATCGGAAAAAAGATCATTAATCTTTCAATTGCAATGTTCAATGTTGTTGTTATTTTTGCTGTTATTAAAATAACATAAAATAAAAAAAAGTACATACACATTTGAAAAGAAAAAATAACATCACTTTACACATTTAATAATATGAAATATGGAGAAAGACTTGAAAAATATATATCAAAAATAGATTGATCACCCTCTTAAAATTGTCTCATAATTTAAAAAAAAATTTTTTTTCTATTCTTGTATTTCGTTTCTTTTTCTATTTTTATAAAGAAATTAAAATCAAAAGTCGAATCAACTTCAAACAATTAAATGTAAAAAAGAATTTAAGAACAAGACAGTTATAATGTGTTTATATCCCGTGTAAAGGAAAATACAAAAAAAAAAAATAACTTTCTAAAATTAGAAAGCGAGACCCTCAAAAATGTTTCGTCTGAAATAATAGACAAAATGCATCTTTCTTTTGATCTATTTCTTTTCTCAGATATTTATTAGACATTTACAATATTTTTTTTTTTGTTTTCTCCACATGGTAATAAATCTATATCAGCATGAGCATTAAACAACATATTGACTATGTTTTGAGGGATAAATGGATTAGAAGAATTATTATTACAAGATAGTTTTTTAGAGGGGTGTTATAGTTTACACAGACACAGGTACCACAAGATAAGACAAGACCATGTCCTGATTTCTTTTGATTATCTTTATTTTTTTATTTAAAATTTGTTAGCTGTAATTATGAGATTGTATCTTTTTTTATTAAACTCACTTTTGCTCTAGTATAAGTTTTTTTTTTGTATTCGAAAGTTAAAGAAATTTAAAATCATTTTCAGTATTGTTATTTTTGATATTTGACGGATTAAAGTCAAAATTTACTTTGAACTTGTGCATTTTGTGACAGCTTTTGTTCCTTTTGAGACAGCATTGGCCAATTCCCTTGGAAATAACAACCTAATAGCTTTTTGGATTCTCCGAGATGTGATTGTTGATCGTTTGTTGTAATGAGCCAAGCGACTGGCTTCAGCACCGATACGTTCAAAGATATCATTTGCGAAGCTGTTCATGATGCTCATGGCCTATGATGAAATACCGGTATTGGGATGAACTCATTTCAAGACCTTGTAGATGTAAATTACATAAGATTTCTTGAGACGATTCTTGTCTCCCGTTGCAATGTTCTAGGTGGCTTTTCCACTGGTCACGGTTCGCCAGAATACTTTTAGCGCCCACCATGAAATTTGTGAATGAAGCATTGTCAGGCATGTCGAGAAAGTTCATAATCCAGAATATAAAAGTCCTGCATCGTCAAAAATTTTTAGTGTTTGTTCCTTTTATTTCATTGTTTCTGATAAAACCTACATAAAAAAAAATGGGTTTTCATAAGAAAATATTTGATTCCAATGTACACAATATTCAGCAAAAATGTAGATTTTGATTAAAGCCAAAAAGTCTTATAACAAGTCAATCAACAATGAAGTGCACAAAAAGATTCTTGCATGAAAAACATTGAAATTTGAAGAAAATCCGTAATTTGCGGTCATGTTACATAAAATCTTATGAGTTATACTATGTTCAGCAAAATTAAGGATCCTATTCAGAGCTACAATTTTTTCATACATCGCTTTGCCTGTTTTCATACAAATATTTTGATTTTTTTATCAAAATAAAAGTAATGCGCACTCAAACACGAACAGATCGGTCTTTTCAAAATTTATCGCAATAGTTTTTCAGAAAATTGTGTCTTTTTAGTTGTGTCTTACTTGAAAGTCAAAAACGAAAGTCATATTGATGTTGAAAATTGAAAATTTCTAGATATTTTTACAAGAGATAATGTTCTAAAATGCTAATAAGAAGTTCTCTTTTACAAAACAAAAACGATTGCTTTAAATGAAAACAAGCATTTAATGATGAATTTTTTACATAAAATTAAAACATCATAATCTTATGATAAGAAATATTTAATTTAGAATATGTTTCCCTACTTTTGTGAAGATGGCGCTGTCTAAAAAAATGTTTTATCAAAATAATATGTTAATTCTATTTGTATGCATTATTAGATTAAAAAGCCAGAAATAAACATTATTATTATTATTTATTATTATTATTTTATAAATAACATTAAAAATATAATACAAAATCCATTTTCATTTATATTTCAATATTAATTATATTAATCAATAATTAATTTATGCATAACACATTTTAAAATGCGAAATCGTCGTCATTAATAATGATATATATTTATTTTTTAATATTTATTTTAAAAATTGCACACATAAAAACATAGCACAAACACCGAAACATCATTTGCACGCTAGAATTGAGTGCTAAGCTCTAAATACGCACACATTGATTTATAATAATTTGCATAAATGCATAAATAATAAAATAAATTGTACTTTTTTTTAATATTCATATCATTATTATTATGTGTATTTAAGCGCGTGCTATATTAAAGCGTTATTTTAATTTAATTTTATTTTCATACTTTCCACATTAAATATATATATAAATTGTCTCTAATTTGACATAAAATTTTGATTGAATATAAATCACTCTGTATGCAGCAACTAATTTAGTTAAATATATAAATACTTAATATTCGCTAGTTAAATATGAATATTAAAAATATAATAAAAAAAAACGGATTAACATAATTTTTAAAAAAAATAAAATAAAGTTAAAATTTTTTATACATACAAGAGCAAAATGATATAAATAAATAACGAATGAAAATTGAAGTTAACTTAAAACCAGAAGATAGTAAAAATAATAATAATTTTATATATTTTTACTTTTTTAACATTAATCTCATATAAAACTTTTTAATTATGGTGTAAAGAAAATGAATTGTGTGTATATTTAATGGAAGACCATGGTGATGGTTGCATGGCTATAAATTTTATTCTATGTCTGATTCCCTTTCAGTCTGACTTAAATTATCATATTAACAAGTTGTCAATTATTACTTTATGTATGTTTAATCTGTGTTTTTTTTTTTCGATTTTATTGATAAGAATACTGAAAAGAGTATAAAAATGTATGAAAATTAATGATTTTTCAATTTTTTTTTTTTGTAATAACAGCGATTTTGATCTCATTTCGATAATTTCAATTTTCTTGTTAAATTGTGGGAACTTCAATTACCAATTTTTTTTTCTAAATATGTATCTTACTGCTACTCATAAATTAAAAAACAAATTTTTAAATTAAAATAAACAATGAGAAATTTTGAGCCTTGGGTGGTTTAGAAAAGTGCATTTCGATGAAACTCGTTTCATTGAATAAAATTAAGTTTTATTTTCAAAAAATTTTTAAAAATGTATTAAAAAGGAAAAATCAAAAAATTTCTGAAAAGTCAGATATTTTGGACAAATTTGGGATTTTAGGCTCTTGACCGTTTTCAGACTGTAGAAGCCGTTGAGCCGTTGAATTAAAGTTCATTTCAGTTAGCTTCTCCATTTAACAAAAACTGAACAATTTTTAAAGTTTTTAACCGTTTTTTAACGGGTTTTAGGCTCTGGAGTCTTTAGAGCCTAAATCCTGGGCCCAATTTCAAAACTCGTTTATCCAATTTGTTCCGATGGAACATTTCGGAGTTATGGATGGAAATCAGTGTCAGAGATACAGCCTTACGGAGTTATAGAGTGACTTACGAACTGCACTAAAACAATAAATTATGATTTTTTTACATTTTTTTTAAATTACGAAAGATTTTTTGGTGGTTTTTTATTGTAAACCATTTATTTAACATTTCATACTAAGATTATTGTTTTAATTGCATTGCAAATTAACAACGGTTTTTTTTACAAATCAATGAAAAGTTCATTAATTTTTTTCCTATTTGAATAAAAATTAGTTCTAAATATTTTTACCTGACAATTGGATCGAATTACAAAATTTTAAATAAACAAATTTTATCACAAATAATATTCAATATACCATCATTAATGAATTGTAATTATTGTTTGTGGTAAGCCCACAATAATAATACATATTTTTTGAAAAAAAAAATTATAATAATAATAATAATAATTATTGTTATTATATTTGCTCAAATTACCATTGTAATTGTTGTTATGACCACTTTTAGAGTTGTTTATCTAATGGATTTTTTTTCTGTTTTGACACATAAAATTAAAAAAAAATCGCAATTATGCAGTTTAATTCATTATAACAATTCCTACGGCGACAAATATTTTATTATCATTGTGTGGTGTGTTAATTTTATAATTGTATATTATGGTCAGGGAAAAAATTAGATTGAAATTTGTTTACATTATTACATGGTTATTTTAGATTTTTTCTGTTTTCCATTGAAATATTTCATTTACCGTCGTTAAAATTAAATTTGCTTATCACTCAATTAATTTAATGCTAAAAACTATAAATTCGTGCAAAAGTTTGAGACGATTAAATGCCACTTAATAAAAAGATATTTTTTGGATCAATACACAAACAATGATGATGATGATGATAAAAGTATTCACATTGATTATGTTTCTGTAGCATAAGCAGAAAAATAATGTGATAAAACAACTTTTAAGCAAAATTTAAATAAATGTAACATTCAAAATCGTTCAACCGTCTATAATTTCAAAAGATGTGCGATTATGGTTCTTAAATGATGATCAAGATTATGATAATCATGTGTTTTTTTTATTCTCTTTTCGTTTCATTTAATTTCTTTTATTTTATATTTTTATATATAAATGTTATATACAAATATATTTATGTCTTTCAAACATTAAAATAATCGACAGATTTCTTTGACTTAAAATGACGCGAAATAACTAAAGTATTTACATACAAAAAAAAAATATAATATTAAAAATATTATCTTCGTATTAATTTATATTATTATACATATATGTTTAGATATGAAGAAGCGAGAAATGTTGCTGAAAATAGATGTTTTACATATACACATTCACATACACAAACACACACACATGATAGTTGTTTCTCCGATATAAAATTAATCGTTTCAATATGCAAATTTTATTTGTCTGATAGTCTGGATCATATTCAATTTTCTTGTATATGATGGTGTTTTATGTCGATTTGTAAATTTTTTTTGAAGTTTTTTTTGAGAATGCATTGATGATGAAAGTCGATTTGTTTGAATTTCGATCAGAAATTCACAAAAATTTTGTTTTAACTTATTTGTATCGTTTAAATGTAATAAGATAAGATGCAAATTTTTTTAAAAAGAACACTTATTGGTTTTGCCTCTCATTATTATTTTAATTTAAAAAAGAAAAATAAGAACAAGGAACAAAAACTCGTTTCCAATTTGTTTGAATGCTATAGCGAACAAGGTGTCAATGAACATTTTTTTTCTTACCTGGTGTTTGTAAACTTTTAACAACATTCATTAACTAATAAACAATGGACAAATTGTTCTGATTTTTGCTTGAATTTTTTTTCCTGCTACCTTCTGTTAATACATTCAAGCCTTTCATTAATGAATTTAACTTGATTTTGCATTAAATGATATTGAAAAAAGGTACAATATTGTGATATTATGAGACAAAACCTGAAATTTCATATTAATTTACTAGAAGATGTTTCAATACGAGTATATCGCGATAAAACTAATATTTTCTTCATGAAATGTAAGTAACCGCCCTAAAAAACACCAATAAACATTGTTTTTACACGGTCTTAGTTCAAATCCAGTTATAGTGTAATATTTCACTGATTTTAAACTTTTGAAAAACTAACAACATAAGCGTGTGGTGATAGAATGAATAATGACATTTGTGCCTCCTATATTTTTAATAATATCGTAGTATTTTACACATTAACTTTGGCATTATCCAGTCTGTGAATAATCATGAAAAATATTGTAAACAGTTATTAAATAATAATAATCATATCGGCATCATATTAGTGTTAATATATGAAAAAAATTTCATCAAATCTACAAAATTATTGTATTATATTTTTAATAAAATTTTTAAACCAAAATCCAAAAACCAACAAAAGATAAATATCTGTCAAATGTTGACAGTATTACACAAGTAAAAAAAAAAATACAGTAACTTGTTTGATTTTTAACCTATCTCACTGATGACTGCCTGACTCTATGTTTAGTCTATTTTATTTTTATATTTGTATGATATGCGTTTTAATATTGTATAAAATTTATCATCATTTATGCATGAATTATGTGATGTTAAATTTGTGCCTCTGTACAATTTATTGTTTTTATATTGCAATTTTCCTGTATTTTTTACATGTGTTCAATATGTAATGGTGATGATGATGATGATAGTGATCAAATAAATAATAAAATGTGTGTTTTTTTATGGTTTACATTAATAGACGCCAGAAATTTTACAGATTATTTTTCTGCAATTTTTGAAATGTTACCTACCGCAAGATTTAAATTTGTAATTTAAAAAAAAAAATATTAAATGAATTAAATTTACAGCAAAGTTTACTAATTTTTAGAAAATGTTATTCAACGATATAGAAATTGTCTTAATTTCATTGCCCGACAAAAGGGATTTTGGATCATGAGCTCAGATGAATTTGTTTAACCCTTTTGGTACTGGTGGTTACTACGTCTAACCACCTGATAAAAGTCACGAAAACCGATATTTATTTTTAAAAAATTATTAATTTCTCTTTTCTTACATTTAATTTGAATCCTTAAGGTTAACGTAAAATAAAATTTGTGCATTTGAATATTTTACAGTATGAATTTTGACTGTTATAAATTCAAATCCTGACAAAAGTACATACAAAAACTAATTATTCAATTTTCTTCAAAAATTTCCGATTCAAAATCAAAAATTTACCGTGAGTGGTGCAAAAACTCTTTATAACATTATTAAATAAATATATTTTTCGACAAATTATTGGCATTTTTAGATCCATTTTCATTGAATTTGTTGATAAACCTTGGTGGTTGTGTATTTGTAACCACCCTTAATTTTTTTAGTTGTTCCTTTAAAATTACAATTTAATGTAACTGGAAATTCTTATTTTAATAAAATTAATTGATTTATGCAAAGAAACCTTTATTTTTCTCATTTTTTCGATAAGCCGTACCAAAAGGGTTAAAGAGATTTTATGAAAGTTAACTGGGACTCAAAATTCTTTCATTTCAATTGAAAATTCAAGTGTGAAATATGCAACAATTTTTTTTACAAGATTCTTAAGGACGAGGACAAAAATATGGCACTATCAAAATTGTTCGAGGAACTTGAGGGGCTTAAAAGAAAGGTAATAAGAAATTTAGCTATAAAAAAAAGCTTAATTTTTAAAAATATTGTAAAAATTTACAGGCTGAAAGTCCTTCGCATGATTTATCAATGACCCAAGCCACGGTTGGAGAGTTGATTCTTGTAAAAAAAGTCTGACAAAACCGCAAAAGAACTAGCTATACATAACCAATTCTAGCCCCTTTATTAAACGAATTCAAGCATAAAGGACACAATAATAATTTCAAAAAATTTTTAAAGACGTGGACAAAAAAATGTCACTATCAAAATATTTGAGGAACTTTAGGGGCTTAAATTAATTATTAAAAATATTTTCAAATTTACAGACCGAAAATATTTCCCATGATATATCCACGGCCCAAGCCACGATTGGCGAGTTGATGCTTCAAGAAAAGTCTGACAAAGAACAAGGACCACAAAGAACCCAGAAGAACCAGTTTTTAATAATCAAGGCCAACCACAATTTCAGCCCCTTTAATGAGAGATACATTTTATTTTGACAAATATGTGCGACAAAAATGGTTTTGAACACTGAGCCCAATTGACTTTGTTTAAGGGGACTGGGACTCAAAATTCTTTCATTCCAATTAAAAATTCAAGCGTAAAGGACACAACAATTTTTTAAAAATATTTTTTAAAATTGTTTGAAGAGCTTGAGGGACTTAAAATAAGGGTAATAAAAAAATTAGTTATGAAAAAGTAGCTCAATTATTAAAAATATTTTAAAAATTTACAGACTGAAAGTCTTTCGCATGATATATCCATGGCCCACGCCACGGTTGTAGAGTTGATGCTTCTAGAAAAGTCTGACAAAAAACAAAGGCCATGCAGAACCCAGAAGAACCAGTTTTTAATAATCAAGGCCAACCCCAACCACAATTCCAGCCCCAATCGCAGCTACAATTCCAGCTCCTTCATTCAATGAAACATTTTCAATTTAACACTAGAAATTAGTGCTAAAATTGGATAATTAATAATAAGTTATTGTCACGAGTATCTTTGTGAAGTAATATAAAGATAACAAAATCACTAATCAAAATCAAATTAAAACATTTTACAAATAAATTACAATGTTGAATCTATTTATGATTAATTTCAATGTCTTTTAACCAAATAAATTAATTTCTTTTGAATAACTCATCAAGCTTAACTTTTCATACGAAAAACTTATCTTACTTACATATCATGAACATTTTATATGTTATATTGCATATTTATTAACAATCTGTTGATATAATTTATTATCGCAAAAAATACTAAGAGTAAAATAAAAACGCATATTATAACAAAATAATCAAAAAACAATAAAATTTAATGATGAATATTAAAATTATGAATATGAAATTAATGTATGATTGAATGTATTTCTTTTTTTTTAATATAAATAAGAACAATAATGATATAAATATAATAATGATACACAAAATTTTAATAATGAAATTCAAAATATAATTTATCATAATATTTTTTTAATATAAATGTACGAAATAAAATAATAATAATAATAAAATTCATTGGGAGTGCAAGCAAGAGGCCGGCGTGTAATATATTTAATTTTGTTGATGCATAACTACAACTGTGAGTATAATATGATTTTTTTTATTGTACATAGAATTTTAAAGTCTTGCTTTTTTGGTCTGAAGTCAAGTGTTAATATTATTGTTGTTGTTGTTATTGTCATACATCATCCATAGAAGAGTATAAATGTTAAATGTGAATGTTGTGTATCAAATCAAAAAATGGGGATGATACTTCAAAACATGTATACTCAATGGGGATCTATGACAGTGTATATGGAATTACATTTAAAAGAAAAAATTAACATTATAATATTATTTGTATTGAAGAAAAAGGTAAAAAATATATATCATTTTTCCTTTCAAGTGTCTATGTTTTATTTCTTCATTTTTATAGCATACATATTATTTTTTTTTAATAATAATATATTTTATTTTTGTGTATGATGATAAAATACATACAACAATATAAGAAATGCATCCAGAAAAGTGCATTTTTATACTGTAGCAGCATAGTGTTTTCTCTTCCTTTTACATTGAAAACGCATATCTTTTCTTTCATTTATCATAAAAATGGAAATGGCTTTTCCATACAAATACGTTTACACATAACATTCATACACTAAACAACATTTTCTATCTCTTTCATTACAAAATTTCATATACACTTTTGATCATATACATTTTTGCATGAACAATTCAAATGTTAATAAAAAGGAGGGGATATTATTATACACATGTATAACAAACTGGTAAAATGAAAAAAATATATAACACAATTTAATATTATTTCAAGAACTGAATAGAAAACTATAAAAAAACTCAACTTCATTCATTTCATTTTATGTTTCATCCTGTTTATGTTTCAAATATATGAAAGAAGTGAAGAACAGCATCGGTCCGATATGTTTTGTAGAAAAGTGGTTCCTTTATTGTATCATTATATTATTGTTATTTTTATTATTATTTTAATGGAACATCAACCAGAAAAGTTGAGTAGACAACAGTCAGAGACATAGAAACAATACATGAATATGTTGTATATTTTATTTTAAATGTCTGCTTTTTGTGGATAATTTTATTGAGTGAAAATTTATTATATTGTGTATAGTTTTTTTTTATTGTATAATATTCATAAACATTATATTATATGTTTGATTTTTGATTAAACACAGATAAATAAATTTTCATCACACTTTTTTTGTTTGAATGTGAATGTTTTTTGTATGAAATCATAATTTTTTTATTTTTTATTCAAGAATAAAACAAAAATAAAATGAAAAAAAACAAGGAAGAGTCATAAGAATTTTTTTTCATTGCAAATAGGGTAACTTTTGATTTATTACTTCGTTTTAAAATAATGCTTTGTATTATAAAGAGGCGGAGGTGTGATTAAAGATTTTGAATATTGATTTAGCTACTCAAATTTGCATAAAATTACTGTTTAAAGGAAGATAAAACAGTCTTTTCTGATTTCCTTATGTATTTTTTTTTTTTTTAATTTAAATTAAACATTAAATTGAATATTAGGATCTTATTAAATAATATGATTATTAAAATTTAAATTATATTAAAATATTTCATATTGAATTACAATTCTCATTGAAATAATTCAAGTTTCCAGTTTAAAGTACAGAAAAACTTTTTCATAAAATAAAACAAAAGAACAGAAAATGCATAAAATACTCATTTAAATAGACGAAAGGATATTAAAATCATGTCTATATAAATGTAAAATAAAAGGAGTAGAGCTCATGGCTCATGTTTTATAAAAGTAATATAATTTATACATGAAATGAAATGAAATAAGTATACTATGAATAATAATAATAAAAATAATAGTAAAACAAAAAAAAATTGTATAAAATATATTGAAAATAATATCCTATCCTTCTGCATATCCATGTAAAATTGAGTGATGCATGCAATGTTTAAAGCTATAACTAAATGTATATGTGTTTTTAATATAAAATAGCATAAAAGCAGGAAAATAGGAATCAGTCTTCCTTTAAATATTATTACATTTTCTCTGTATACATATATATATTTTATTATATATGTTATAAATGTATATATAGCCTGAAGGATATTTTATTTGAGAAGTAATAGGAGTGCTTCAATTTTCCTATGTTGTGTAGAGTTATTTGTATAGCACATGTACTTTAGATAGATTTTCTTTTTTTTCTTGTTCTTGCTTCAGTTTTTCCCATTTTCAATCATTTATGTGTGTGTATGTGTGTGTATAACAAATATATTTACATATATATGAAAATAAATGTGCATGCAACACATTAAACATATAACGATACATACTAAATCATCACAGCTACTCGTCTCATTCATACATATTGCTGTTGAGTACAAGAGGCACCAGTCATAATATGGGAATAAAGTCATTTGTTTCTTTTCACTATTATTGAAATACAAAAAAAAAGATCTGTGTATGTATATTTGTGATATATACTGCACATGTGCAATTCATTCATTCCTTGTTAGCCATATAAATAATTGTATATAGCTATCTCTTAAAGTGAAATATGTGTGTGTATGATATCTGTACGTTTACGTATATGTATAGATAGAACATATAAAATATGTATACTGATCATATATAACTCCGCCATTGGGCGTTTGAATTAATGGGTTTGTCATTTGTGTATGAAAGTCTGTGTAGTTATACGTGTATGATGATGTGATAAATATACACTTTTGTATTAGTATTATAGTAATATATGAAGACACATATGCAAGATACTTACAACCAGCAAGCACATTCATTTTGATTGACAGTGTATATTTGCCTTCGAATCGCGTACGACGTGTTTAGTGCGTCGCTCTGTTTCATTATTATATTACTACCAAAAAAACCTCTATATTATTATTATTATCATCCATAGCACAAGACACAAGAAATAATAATATAATATATAGTAGAGAAGAAAAAAAGGAATCGAGCAAGCAAAATATTTTATATATTATTTGACAAATAACTTGCACCGGGAAAGTAAAATACGGTCGCAAATTCTCAATATCATTTTATTCTTTATCATCACATATAATAATAAAGACACGATATCGAGAGAACAACACATGAGATATTTTGTATAAAATTTTTCGCGCGGGCTAACAAAAAATATTTCTTTTTGGCACTTTGCATCTCGAAATATTACAAATAAATAATATTTTACAATTAAAATGGATAATCCGAAAAATATCCAATTATAGCCCAAAAAAATTTCAATTATTGGGCTTTCAAATTAAAA
Source organism: Culicoides sonorensis (assembly GCA_900002565.1). Lineage (NCBI taxonomy): Eukaryota > Metazoa > Arthropoda > Insecta > Diptera > Ceratopogonidae > Culicoides > Culicoides sonorensis. The sequence goes on along the minus strand of LN483602.1, from coordinate 29,195 downwards.
TTAAAAAAAAAAATCTTATGTTGGTGATTAATAATAAAAACAACCACAATTATTATAATTTAAAAAAGTGACTATTTTTACATAAACTCATAAATCATCTACCGGTGCGGCACCCACCAACATAAGAATAATTCTTATTTTAATAAGTACCGGACCGGACAAATAAATTGTAAAGTGCTCATTTCATTGCAATTCGGGTCATTTTTATTATTATTATTATCAGTCGCGTAAAAATAAAAATAAACTTTAATACAAAAAAAAATATAATTAATTGATCTCATCATTCAATAAAATAAAATAAAATAAAATAATAAACATAATAATAAAGGATAAAGTAAATTATAAAAATAATAAAAAAAAAATCAACAACAATAAATCTTTGGAAGTAAAATACGTATACGGTAAAGTTTTGTGAGATATTTACACAACATAAAATATTATAATAATTAAAATATATATAATAAAAAATTTGATGTTTTGAATAAAAATTATATTTATTAATAATAATATTAATAATTTGCTGGTGAGCGTTAAATAAATAAAATTAAATATACTCAAAGTAATAATAAAAATAAATAATAACTACAAAAGTATACCAAAAAATTTATTATAATAAAACGTAACTTAAGTATACTTGTAATAATTGATATTAAAACAAAATAATAATTTTTCGTATACTAAAGAGACAACATCATTGAGTGATAATTTTTGAAGCAGTTCATGTATACTAAAAAAAATTTGATTAATTTTCATTAAACTTTTGTGACATTCTAAAAAAAAATAAAAAATAAAAATTTCATATTAGGACTCTTATAAAGAGATATTAATTAGTGTAAAAATTAATAAATATTTCAATAGAAAAAAAATTACAATAAAAGACTACAAAAAAATAAACTTAATTTTTTAATCTCAGTGTAAAGTGGCAGATATTGACTTTGAAGCCACACCAAGAGCATTAATGGCTCAACCTAGGGTGAGTATTTTCATTTAATTTCAAATTATATGCAATAAATTTTCTCTGTGAATCATTAAAAGAAAACATTTAAAAAATTTATAAAATTGTGATCAATATCCATGAAATTCAAGTAAAGTTATATTTTTACAATTAAAGCTTTGAATTGTGAATTTTAAAATTTATTAATTTATAATAATATTATATTGTGATAAAATTCATTTAAAAGTGACACATTTCAATCATATTATTCATTTTATAGTTTAAATAAAAATTTTATTTTCTTGTTTTAATATGAACATGTTTCAATTCACTTAAACACTTAAAATAAAAGAAAAACAGATAAAGAAGATTTAATTTTTAATCAAAAAAATATAATAAAACAAGTGTGATTATCTCATAATGATAAAAATAATTATCTTTTTATTGTTAGTACAAAGAATATAATTTTGCTTTTATGTATTATAATATTTATACATAGTATTAAATAAAAGTTAATAAACGAGATAAGGAAATAATAATAATGAAAATTTGTATTTCACTAGATTTCACTGTCTATGTATTTAAATATATGTATAATAATAATAAATTGCCAAAATAATTTACTTGAATACGCTCAAAATCCTAAAAAGAATATGAAACAAAAATACCGACGGTGAACATGATTTATGGCGGGGTACCGGTGTATTTATTATGTGTATAGTAACATGTTACGTATATACATGTGACGATAATTTATAATTTAGTTGAATCACATTTTTTTTTATTTGTTATAAGGAATAGCGATTAAATTTAGATAAAGAAGTGTTTTCAGTGATTTCACGACTCAAATATAATTTATAGATTTTTAAGTTTTTTTTTAATGATAAGTTAAAATTTAAACTTAACAAAAATTAACTTAAAATGTTATATTAATAAAAATTAAAAAAAATTAATTTTAAATAAAAATTTCTTATAATTTAATTTAATTTTACACATTTAATGTAATATTTAAACATTATATTGCATTGTTTGCATCATACTGATCCGATCCGCATCTGATTCAACTATAAATAATAATAATAATATTAAAATGAAAAAGAAAATATAAAAGAAAAGACAAAGTCATGTTACTACTATTTTTATTTTCTTATTATTATTGTTATTTTTATTATTATATAGATTATGATTAATGGTCTACATTTAAATCGACCTTGAGCTGTCAAATTGAATATTAACTAAAAATTGAATAAAATGTGCATAAAAATCATGTTGTAAATTATTATTCATTGAAGAAAAATAATAAAAAAAAATATATATATAAATTTTTTGAAAGATTATAAGTTTATCATCTAATACCTGTGACAAACATTGTAATATAATATCATTGATTATAAGTCTAATTTAAAAACAATAAAATTTACACACATTTTTCTTATTATAGTAAGACAATAATTTATATTATTATTATTTTATTTTATTTTAAAAAATTTAAATACTTAATAAAAACCTACTTTTTGAGACAAATTTTGTCCAATTTGTTCAATATATTAATAATAGTATCGATGAATGTCAATTTAAATATTTTGAATTGATATTTTTATATTATTTTACTTTTAACGCTGTATTAAGAGACTGTGTGTGTGATAAAGATGCGCCTAAATACATAACATCACGCTGAGAATTTTAACTAATGTTAAATTTATTTGAATATATATATATTTTTTTGATATTTTTTTTTCGGTTCATGAAAAATATCTATCTTTGTACACATATTTTTAACTTTTACATCTTATATGTGGGTATACTTTAAAATAAAATAAAATGAAATGAAAAAAAAACATTAAATGAAAGAAAAAAAATCATATAAGCTCTCACACTTTGTCTATAATAATATCATATATGCTTTATAATATTATTATTATTATTATATTTAAGAAAAAAAAATATTAAAGTAAAGGCATCAGGCAGAGGCAAGCACATATAACTTTTAAATTGAACACAGAAACACAGAAAAAAAAAGATGATCATCAATCAATTACGGCCATTTTGGATTCTTGTTCAGTTTTTTTTAATACTAACTTTACTTATATGAAATGTATATACATAAAATATATTTTTCTTCACAATTCACTCTCATCTGACTTGAACCTTATATTTGTGTATATTAGAAGACTTGAAACTGTGAAATGTATACATTTCATTAATTCGATTTTTTTTTATTTATAAAAATTTTATTTTAGACAATTTTTTGTTATTGTATTTTTTTGTATACTTTTTTTTTGGGGAACAAGTTCTTGTTGCTCTTTTTGTATATTAATACATAATACATCATACATTGAAACCGAGAAACAGAAATTCGTTTTATAAAAAAAAATAAAAATATGAAATGAAAAGAATCAGATTCTACTCTTTATAAATGATAGATATTGTTTCAGTGTTTCTTAAAGTTATGTTAAAATTAAAAGGACCGTTTTTTGTTATTCTAAGCATTTAAAAACATTCGTGACGTAATTTTTTTCTACATTTATCGTGAATAGAAAAGCTGTAAAGTAATTAAAATGGAATTTTTTATTCATAAAATAAAAAAAAAATCAGAAATAAATTTGATTTTTGTAAATTTAGAAAAATGTGAGTCAATTTAACTTCAATCCGGACTTCAATGGACGCATTTTAATGACGATTCTCAAATCTGGGGCGAATTGAAAATTATTCACGGCCCTGGCATTTTCTATGATTTTTTTTTAAATTAACGCTAAACTTAACTTTTACAAGACGATCGACTGAGGCCTTTCTGACATTTGCCGGATTGCCCGTATGACTAATCCGCCACTGTCTCAAATTATATGAAAATATTATCTTCTATCAATTTAAAGCCAATATGTTAAAATATTTATAATAATAAAGATCTTGAATGATAATATTAATAATAATAATAATAACGCGGCTTTTTCTATTAAAATGTATTACTAAAGAATAGTAAAAAAAATAAATTTAATAATATATTATTTCAACCTGAAAAAAAGTCTGTAAAATAAAATAATAAAGGTCATGTTTCATATAATTTTTGTATGTAGAATCATACATGAATGAAAGGATCGTGATCGTACTTCTGATAATATACTTAAAAGAAGTACACTTGACTTAAAAATGTACTTACTTTGCATATGAAATGATGATGTGTTTTTTAAATTTTATACTTATAGCGGTACATGAAGAAAGTAACAAGAATTTATTAAATTTTTTTCTTAACACACCATTAAAAAATGATAAAATCACTTTGATGCAAGTTTTTTCATTAATTGGGTATTTGTAGAAATTCAAGACCTTGAATAACGTTTTTATGTGACAATTCATTCCATAAAGTGTGTCAGTATTATTCTCAAAATATGTTTCAGATGAAAATCAGTCCTAAAAATGTTTTTTTTATAATTTTTTTAAATTTTATAATGAAAGTTAGAAAAACTAGAAAAACATCCGGGACAAGGACAATTAGTATGATGTTTATTTATTCTATCCTTTTTATCGTTATTTATTCATCTAAACATACAACAGATCAACGCATAAATAAATATAGATGATGGTTTTAAAAGGCAACCCAATATTTGTACATTGGCTTGTATTTTTTTTTGGGTATTAATATTTATTCCTTTAATATTATTGTTGCTTACATGTTTAAATGTTTCTCGTATTTTAGCCTGTTATATGTTATATGTTTTGTTGATCTATTTCAATCCAATCCGATTCAATCCACAATATATACAAAAATTCTGGTTCTCTATCGTCTAACGAAATTCTATTATATTATATTTACATGCATACGCTCGAGGATAGGATAGAATAAAAAAAAATCAAATAAATCTTTTTAAGTTCACTAGCCCATGGATGATATATGATATATTTTTTTCCTTACACATTTTCATATATAACACACACATGATGATCTATTTGTAGAATTTGTATTTTTGTTTGCTTTTCTCCATTATTATTATTATTAATATTAATATTACGCTTCTATGACACGATATACATTTATAAAAAAAATAGTTTGTATTGTGAGTACTTTACTCTGATTATTATTATTTTTATTTTTTTCTGTCGATGATGATTATGATGATGATGGGTATTCAAGCTCGGTATATGAAAATGTGTTATAAATGTATATTTTTAGCAATAATTTCAATACAATGCTTAATGCAAACAAAAAATTACTGTAAAATACATGTATAACATAAATGGCAAGTGGCATTTTAAATGTTATGTTATGTTCATAAAGGCGCCTTATTCTAAAATCAAAATGTAAACAAAATTAATATTAAAAATAATAATAATAATAATAATAATTTTCATTTCATAAGTTACACATTTAACGGACACGTTCATTTTTGGATTTGATTTAAAATATTCTATTTTTAGTTTAATAATAAATTTTAATTGTATTTATTCATAGACGAAGATGAATGTAATGAACCATATTGATTATTATTCGTCATTGTTATAAAATAATTTTATTTTTTATTTTAATGTTAGTTTTTCGCACATAACTTTTGTATCATTGTATAACATAAAATAATAAATTCTATGATTACAATTCTAGAATAAAACGTTTATAGTTTGTTATGTTATGACATTGATTTTACACCTTTTTTTGTGATCCGACCCTAAATCTAAAATTTTATTTTATTTTATTTTATATTCATCATCAAAACGTATTCAGATTTGATATATATTTTTTTTGCTAAGCAAATTTTTATTACCGCATCACTGAAATTGTATATTTTTATATTATTATTATTTTTATTATTAATATTATATTGTATATTAAAAACATGTGAGAGGAACCAGTATTTTTATCTACATTCATCATCATACATATCGAAGTGAAGATCGTATAAATTTTAAATAAGAAGGGGACTTTTAGATGTATAGAATGATCTTGTTCATGATAATAATAATAATAATCATTTAAAATAAGGTCATTTCATCAATTTTGTATCTCTTCTACAATTTTTTTTTCATTTTAATATTATTTTTATATTATTTGTCTCATAACATGTAGTGTGTGCTGATGATATGAAAGAATGTGTATATAAAAATACAAATATGTTAAAACTATTGGTATTTTTATTATTATTTTATATTGAATATATTTTTGTCACACTATAAACAACATCATCGTGGTCTGATACATTGAGAGACCGGCCATATAGAATGAGTGTAAGCAAAGTGAAGAATTTTTTCATTTCATATAAATTTAAAACGCGTCGATCTATAATGAATAGCTTGTTTCAAATTAATGTGTGTCAACAGAACTTATTTTTTTTTGGTTTAATTTTGTTCTTATTAATTTTATTTTGACTTACTCTGAAAATGTTACATTTTTTGTGTGATGTTCAACGACACGTTATTTTATTATTTTAAAATAAAATGTTAAATTGAAATGATTTTTTTTTTAATATTAACATGAGCCAGAAAATTTTGTAAAAAAAATCATTAAATTAAACATTATCGATTTAAGTACGAACACCTTAAATTTAATAAAATTACTCAATTTTGTGTCATGATACACCGGCCTCGCCTGTCCTTTGTAATTTGCTGTTAAACATCTTTAATACATTTAACTTAAAAAAAAAATACAACGTCATCATTCCTTGTTATAACTTACTAGACAATTCGTCGGACGGGGCTTTTATTCTTTCTACGTTAAAATAAAAAAAAATAATAATAAAAAAAAATGTTAAAAGATTCTACACAGAAAAAAAAGTTGGTTAAAATGAATGACAGTGCAAAGTCTCCTGCTCGACATAGTACTTGCATTTATGCTCTAAAAAGAAAAAAAAAATAAATAAAATTGGTGTAAAAGGGAATGACATTGCATAAAATTAATCTATATAAGTATATCAAATACTCAATTTCAAACATAATCATATAAATATTTTAAATAAAAAAATAAAAATGAAATTAATGCAGGCCTGACATTTTTTTCTATGAATTTTTTATATTCATTTAATTCATATAATTCATATAATAATATA
>LN483602.1:0-22129 GCA_900002565.1 Culicoides sonorensis | reverse complement strand
GAAATGAAATGAAAATGAACAAAAACGCGTTACTTTAAATTGAATCACGATTTTTTTCAACACTCTCAAGTTGAAATTTCAAATGTTACAAATTCTTTCTTTAGATTCTTCTTTGATTTTAGCTTTTTGATTCAATACCATTGTGACTAAAAAGAATCTGTGCGCTTTGCTTTGTCAAGTTCTCCTTTTAACTCATTCAATTTCAGACTTAAATGAAACACTTTTTTTGACAATATTTGAGTCAAGTGAATGAGAAAAGAATTTTTGATTCTACCAAAAAAAAATTAAAAATTGTAGAATAGGTGTGTGTGTAAAACGATACAACTTTTAATTCATGATTTTTAATGATGGTGTGTTTTCATTGTAATATGATTAACTTGAATTGAAGATATCCAATTGAATTTGTCTCTTTATCTTTCTGTTAGTTGTAATTTTACATTACATCTATTCATTCCATTCAAGAGAGTGCCATTGAAATATACAGTAAAAGCTTAATTGAAGTAAATTAATAATTTACATATACAAATACAACAAGTGCACATACACACAAGTCATTTGATATACTGAAGAGCACTTTGAGATTGCTAAATTTCTTATGTTCAAAGTATACAAATTTGACAAATTACTTGAATCAAATAAATTTTGATTGGATAGTAAATAATATAAATCGTCATTCATTTATTTGTTGTGTAGGCAAAAATGTAAATAAATCAATATCTTATTGTCTGGATCATTTAAATGTGTGTGTATTTGAAATGTTTTAATTGATGAAGCGATATTTTGACAGGTTTTTTGATATATATGACAGCTCCACTTCATGGTACACGTTTGCACTGTAAACACTCTGTTTTGTATTTTTTTTTAATTTATTGCTCACATCTGATTGTACGATAAATTCAATGTGACGTCATTGGTGTCTTCTCTAAAAATGTATATTAAAATATTAGATAGATCTACAAACCGACGGTTACCCAAATGTTTTAAATGTACCAAAATTTTGACGGACATCATGACTAGTATTTATTTTGTTGACAATTATTGACATCAATGTGTCAGGGAAAAATTGTGTCACTTTTATTCTATTTTGTTATTCAATTTCATTTTTGCAGATAAATGTTATAAATAAATTTAGAATAAATAAATCAATCGAAACATGTGGAATGTCTCATAACTTCTTAGAATTTGAATTCAATTGATTTTTTTTTTCTTTTTATATAAATTTAAAAAAAAACACACATTATTGAATAAAGGCATTATATGAAAGGTAACAAAGAAGGAAGAAACGTGACATCAATAGACATTTCAGGAACATTTTAACTGATAATGTAATTCGATGTTATGTATCTTTAAAAAAAAACGGATATTATGATTTTATATTTCAAAAGTGATCTTGAATCATCATTGAATGTTTTTTTTTTAAGAAGAGACAAGAAACGATATAAAAGGAACCTCATAAATAAATATGCGGATATTTTGTTCTTATTTTAAGATACGAGAATTGATTTGAAAACTCTTTTGAGAGATGCAACAATAGAACCATCAAATAGAACAAAAAATGAAATAAATTTGAATAGAATAACAAAAAAAAAATAAAATTTTTGGTTCATTGTATTTTTTTATTTTTTTAAAAATCACCTGTAGATCCGATCCTATCAATATTTCAACAGATTATAATTTTAACTGGCAAAATTTAAGTTTTATATTATAGAAGAATATTATAATTAATGCAAATAGAATTCAATAAATATAGCAACTGACGAATGATGATAAATTTTTAATATATTTTACAATAATTTCATACTGATATTATCAAAAGAATTTAAACACGTGTTTTTTTCTCTTGTAATCCCGGAATTACAGACATTTTAATTTGTTTTATGCTATTATTATTACATACATACATTCACATAACATGTATATGAGTGACGTCACTTCTAAGCATGAAATCTATTAGAATGAGAGAAAAGACAAAACAAAAAAAAAATACATAATAATATTTTAATAAATGTATCAGACTCATTATAACACAAAAGTAATATTATAAGAATTGGTAGTTTTCTAGACAAAACAGTCATAATCATACTAATAACAATATCATAAATTTAAATATATATAACATGTACTTGATATTTTTCCTCATCTGTATATGTGTCGAGAGAAAAGAGACACAAAAACACCAAAAACGCGTCATAATATCATAAATTTTGTATGTAATAGCCCCATGCTATGCATAAAAGAGATCGATATTGTTATTATTATTATTTAAACAGTGTCCTTCATATTCAAAACATACAATGTAACATTTTTGGTTTAAATGGACAAAAATCATGAAACTACAATTTGTAATAAAGAGGTGCAAAAACAGCTGATATTAAATGGGTGATAAGGGAACTTTAACTTATATTTGTATATGTTACATTTCTGGTTCCACAACAACAGAGGCGCCCATTAATATGCCGGCAAATATAAATGGCCACGGTTTGATATCACAGACACAATACAGAATGAATTAACAATTTTAAGTGTAATAATGCTACATATAACTATAGACATTTAATAGAAACGTGTATGAGTACATAATTTATACATGTAATAATAATAATAATAATGTTTTAATAATAACAATATAATATTAAATACAACTAATACAAGATGATATGTATAAAATATATTATTATTATTATTATAATACAAGCCGCAGAGTCATGTTCCTAATATATATACATTATACATATTATTTATCTACAAGATAAAGTTCAAAGGCTTTTTTCAATGAATTTTGAATGTTACGATTCTATTCAATCATTTTTTTTACTTAAATGTAAATAGAATTGTAAAAAAAATGCTAGTAATGGCAATGATGGCTGGTGTAATAATAATATTTTTTCTCAAACATTTACATAATGTCAATTACAAATTGGCTTGAAATTAATGACTTTTTCTTATATTAACATGCAACCCAACAAAAATTATAATATTATCTTGATAAAAAAAATAAAAAAATAAAATATTTTCATCCAAAAATAGTTTTTTCGAAATATTGTTAATGAAGTATTATTTTAATTACTAACCTTCTTTTGAATAATAATAATTATTAACTAATAATCTAACCCATGTTTAGCAAAACTTAGAAACAATAACAATAATAATATTAATAATCATAATGATGATGAAAAAATAAGCAAATTATTTAATAATTAAATGCAATAGCTACTAAAAAAAATATATATTGTAACTTATTATATAAATTAAGATTATTAGTGCGACTACCTGTAATTAATGGCACGCATATACACTCCCATAAGTTATTAGAAAAATAAAAAGAAAAACTTGATCAACAATACAACTAATAGCAATAATGATGAAAAATAAATAAATAAATAATTGAAAGCTAATCATTATCATTCACCGTTAACACTCCTTTTTTATTTTTAAATTGCAGAATCATTAATGAAATGAAAAAAAAAATTACTAGTATTGTTATTAAGTTAGAAATTTAAATAAATAATACAAATATGTTGTTATTATTATTTTTTTTGATGATAGGCCATCGCTTTCGTGCATTAAACCTCGAAAGGGAGAAAATATGATTTGATGAAAAGAAATTAAATAAGTATGGCTTGAATATGACGTCCTTCAATTAAAAAAAAAAAAAAAAATATGAGTGTTTATTTATAATTTATAGAACAAAAAACGTTCTTTATATTTTTACTTTAATTTTCTGGCGTCACATCCAATGCTTGTATCTATCGTGTTGATGAGGTTCCACGCCTGTCTGTTCTGTGCAACATTCCACCAATTTCTCACTCCTAGAGCTCGCAGATCTTGTTCGATCCCATCAATCCATCGAATTTTGGGACGACCCACTTCTCGCCGCCCTTCAGGATTGTTACGGAATAATGTGCTTGGTGGTCTTGTGTTTGTCATTCCGGCCAGATGACCTACCCATGACATCCGGTTTGTTTTGGCAATGCTGATAATTGAAGTGCTGGGTTCAGCAAAGTCCCTTTACAGTTCAAAGGTATCGTCCTCCATGGCAGCACCAAAGATTGAACGCAATACCTTTCTTTCAAAAATCAACAGTTGATTTTCATTGTTTCTCTTCATCGACCATGACTCACAACCGTGTAAGTCAACACCGGCTTGATGAGGGTTTTGTATATGGTGCACTTTGTTCGTTTGGTCGATTGTTGTGATCTCAACTGTTTCTGTAAACCGTAGAAGCATCTGTTTGCTAACATGATACGTCGATGGATTTCGGGAGTGGTATCACTATCAGCACGTATCAACGCTCCTAAGCAAAAAAATTCGAGGTCGAGTCCTTCAATAACTTAGCCTCCAAACTCTGTCGTTGTTCGATCATCTGGGTTTCTTAACATTATGGATTCGGACTTCGACTCGTTGATTACTAGCTCTATCTTCTCCGCTTCTTCACGTAATGCCAAGTATGTCTCATTATACAACTCACGAAGAACTTATTAAACGTAAGAATCCTCCGATGTATTTCATTTGAAGGTCTGAAAGAAAAATTTCACCTGAGTTAATACTCAAATAATTGTCCTCATAAGTTGTGCCATAATTATTCCATGAAAATAATTCAAGCACTAAATTTAACTCGTTCCTTTATGAATACAGTTCTAATTATTTTTATATTCATACAATTGTGATACCAAATACAGGTAATCTACAGGTACCATATAAGTCGAACTATGCAGTACTTTAATAATAATAATAATAATGAATATAATTTGGTATAGGGAATGTTCGGGCGTGGATTATCACGTTCAGTGTTTTTTTTTTATTCTTTATTTCTTTTTTTTTGTTCCTCTATCATTTTCAACTTACACTACTATTATTACACACAATTACGCCTATTTAATTTTCTTTTTTTTTTTATATACATTTTATATTAAAAAAAAAGAGTCTTTGACTGACTGCCCGGCTGGTACTAACTTAATACAAAATTTATACACATTATAATAATAAAGTAAAGAATATATAAAAATTATTTCATGGCTGAAGCATTTAATTGTGTTAATAATAATAATAATTTTTCTGTTTTTCGACTTCATTTTTGTTTTAATTTATTTTTACTTCAGTTTTGGTGGATTTCTTTACAATTTACTTCGTATTTACATCAAATCAAAATGAAACCTTGAGTTGAAATGTATAAACTATATAATTAAATGATTCACTGGACTATAATTATTTTAATACTTTGCGATAGTATCAACCCTATCATCGCTTTTTTTTGTTATTTGTGTTGAGTTGTTCATTTTTTTATGTGGTTGTATACAGTTAATATTAATTTTTTAATAAAAATACTAAAATTACAAGAAAATGGCGATCAAATGTATAACATTTAACTTTTATATTCTGACATTTTAATGATGTGTTTTTTGATATGTATAAATAATAAATTTATTGTAATAAAAACCAAAAATTAAATATAATTTTATCATAAAACAATAAAAAAAAAGAGTAATGCAAAAATTAGTTATCACGATTGAATATTATTGAATTAAATGTAAAATTATCGCGTAATCTTATAAATTTATCATTTAAATGATTCAAATCAATCTCATCATCGGAATATTTCAATTTCAATGCAAACAAAAAAAATTACAAAATATTTTCATTCATTTTCATTCAATAAGGTATGCATTTGAAACATGTTTTGACTTTATTGGACATTAAAGCATTATTTTTTTGCATCAAATGACATTTCTTGATCAAAATATCAATTTTGTATGTTTACACACATAAAATAAATGAAACATAATTTTTAAAGTCACAAAAAATAATAATAATCATAAAATTTTTATATTGTTATATTATATTATAATATTTGTATACAAGTATAAAATAAAAAGTTATAAAAAAACTGTAATTTAATGCAATATATGTTAAAAATGCATATCAAGGAAACAACATCATATTCAAACTTAACAAGGCAGACAAATCAATGTTAATATTTCTTTCTTTTAAATATGAGCACGTATGTTATGTGTAGAAACAATTATAATAATATGTGTAATGTAATAATAATAATAAAAATGCATAAAAAAGGAGAAAAACAATCATATAAAAATTTCTGCTGTCGTCTCACAGTTATTACAAAAGAATTTATATGAATGTCATATTTTAATTAAGTCTTGCTATAAGTCTTTATTATTAATATTATTATTTTATTCTCATATATGTAAGTGATATATTTTTTTTTAAAAAATAATCATCATCACAGTAATTAATACAGAATTGTACGTGATGATCATCATCATCCTGGTTCATAAATAACACTCTTCTTACACAAAGTTGTGTTGTTAACGTTAAAAGTAAAATAAAAAAAAACTTGCATTGCCTTGATTGGTGCTTGTAACGATATCAACAGTGTATATATTGCAGAAAAAAAATTAAATGAAATAAAATTAAATAAATTGTATACTCAATCAATATATGATCAGTGTGCTCAATGTAACATCGTGTTACGAGTAATTGTATATAATTGATGAATATCATCATAGTAATAAAATATTTTACGCTTTTACGTTAAATCACATTATCACACTAATGAAGATTGTCATATCTGATACAAAGGATTCACAGTTAAATTTAAATGAAAGAAGCTTGTATTTTATTAAATTAAATTTTTATTTTTCTTTTATTAGTACGATGATGGCCTACATGGCTATATGGATTCAGGTGCAGCAGCAATGTACGATCCACACAGTGGTCATAGACCGCCTGGATTACCCGGATTACCACCACACCATTCACCACACATGAGTCATGCCGCCGCTGCCGCTTCAGTTGGCATGCATGGCTACCATGGCACATCTAGTCATGTATCACCAGCTACAAATCATATGGGTGCTGTACAACCAGATGTACATAAACGTGATAAAGAAGCTATTTATGGGTAAGTTAATTTGAGACAAAATAAATTTAATATGAATTAATTATGATAAGCGAAATTTAAAACAAAAAAAAAATGCAATAAAAACAATGATTTTATTACAATAATTAAGTTAAATTTTATATTTATTGTTAAATTATGCATTATAACTTAAATATGCATTCGTATTATAATTACATTAATTTTATTTTATCACTTGTAGACGAAATTAATTTGCCGCGAAAAATTTGACTTTACGATTACTACCAGGCATACCATTTGAGCATTTTTTGGCGGGACAATCCCGATTCCCGATTTTTAACAAGATAAAATATTATTATCAGAAAAATTCTAAAACTGTCCTTGATTTCACAAAACTTTCCAGAAAAATGGACCCTCTAGAGGGCGCTGAGAAGGCTTTTTGTAAAATTAAGGTTGGTTTTCAGACTTTCTGGCTGGGTCTTTAGAGGGCGCTGAGAGCTTATTTTGTGATTTACACGAACAAAAAAGTTAAAAAACAGCAAAAAAAAATAGAAAATCAAAGTAAATGTCGATGATGACACTGCGAGGGTGTCGGAGAGGGTCCTCCGGGTCTGACAAGGTGCTTGATAAGATCGTTGATAACTTCAGTCTAGTAAAACATGAATAGTTTTTAACTGTCCCGCTTTTTGCGTTCAAATCCCGATTATTTATTTGACTAGTCCCGATTTTTCATCAAAAGTACCTGGTATGTCTACGATTAAATCCATGCATCATTTTAAAATTTTTAAAAATTTGTCTTGTTCATGGTTTTTTGCTCTTCTCAACCTTGACCTAACATAGATAAAATTTTTACCATTAAAATTTGAATACATTAATCTTGACCCTATCATACCAGCTGCCATCTTATAAAAGTTTATTCATATTAAACAATAAATGATGAATGTTCACTAATCAAATATGTGTGTTTTTTTAAAAAGAACAGTTAAATTTATAACTTTATATATCAAAAAAAAAAACAAAAGAACCCTATTCTTATTCTATTAACAAACTGTTGCCACTAAATTTAAAACAATTTACGAAAATCAACTTTTAAATTCAATTTGTCGATCAGAGTTGATCCCTGTTTTTTTCAATTAATTCGATCCTGTTAAATTCGGTTAAGTTATATTCCTGGTAAAAAATAAAAAAAATTCAAACAAAACAAAAAGAAAAAGATAAATGTTTCACTAAAAGCACACATTTAAAGGTCGATTATTATTACTTTAAATTATATAATTAACGTTTTGTTTTTTTTTTTTCACTTTCTTGATTCAATTTTTGCTTTACCTTTCATATTATGAAACATCTGTCATATTATTACTATGTGTTAACTTCAATGATAATCATTTCTTTAATTCATTTAACTTTTTATTTGAAATTTTTTTGAAAATTTTTCATGAAACAGAACAATTTATTTAATTTACTTCATCAAAATAATAACACAATGTTTTTATATAAATTTTTTTGATTATGATGACGATAATAATCTTTTAATTTAATACTTTGACTTGAACTTGATCATCATCATCATCATCATAATAAAATATAAAAATATTTATATGCTTTAAAATAAAACAAATTGAATGAAATGAAATTAAATAACTTTAAATTTGGCAAAAGGCGTTCAAAATGAATAAATTGTATTTTGTATTGTGAGGAAGAAAAAAATTATATCATTTAAACACATCTTTTTCTTAAACTTTATACCTTTTTACATGGAAAATTCAAACCAAGTTGAAACAAAAGGGCGCAGCGAAGTCATCATTGCGTGATGCGTAATAAATAAAATATATTTATTCCAATAAAATAAAATGAAATAAAATTTGTTTTGTTTTTTTTTTTTTATCATTTAAATATGAATTAAAAAAAACTTCGCGCTAGACAGGAAAGGTGATTGCATTTATTTTCCATTTATTTTAAATTAATCGAAAAAGTTTTAGTTTTTTGTACAGACATATTTATAAATAAATTTAATAATAAATAAATGTTAAATTAAACTCACATGCACTTTTTGTTTTTCTTTTTTTTTTTTGTATATTATTAAATTTATATCCAGATACATTTTAAATGCAATTTGTTTAATATAAGGTGGTAAAAATAAATGAAAAAAAATATAAAGTAATAATAATACATATAAACTTTAATAACATTATTATTAGCCGTCATCATTTAAAATACATGAATAAAAGGGACACACACGTCTATAATAGAAAGTAAAATGTATATTTTATTGTTTTAATACAACATTTTATTAGTATTTTTTTTCTAACTTTTTTTTTTAATGTTACACCGCTTACTAATAAAGTAATAATATTAAATTTAAAATGTTTGATTTAAAAATAATAGTCTCATAAAATGTATAATAATTTAATTTAATTCAATAATAATCCCGGACCCGTTGAGTGAATGTTAAGTGTGTTTTGATATTTAAACTAAGTATTTTGTTCAATAATAAAATATGGGTGAAGGTGACTAATGTTTATCAATTCAAAGTCTAGATCGAGAATAAACAATTACTCTGAAAATTTATGTATTTAATTTTTTTTTTTATATAAAACGCACAATCATCAAGGTCTCTGCATAAATGTATATAATCATTATAATTGTGTTCATATATGAATAAAATTTGAAATTCAAATATTGTGTCGTTAGTTTATTATTTGAAAATATTATGATAGCGTCCAGTATATATAATAATATTGGCAGATGGTTGGATGTTGTTGCATTTTTAAAATAAAATGACTTTATATAATCATAATCATAATATTTTCTAGGTGAAGGTCATTTTGTTTGTTTGAATAGTCTTTTTCTTAAATTCACTTTAATGAATTCCTTAATTCCATGATTAATTTCAATCATTAACTTTATACATTTTTATTATAAAATTTATCAACAAAACCGATCAAAATTTACACCGGTTTTTTATTTTATATTGTGGGTGTGATAAACATCAAAATTTAATCAAATAAATTAGTAAAAGACTATATTTTGTTCCCTAATTTTTGTTGCACTTTTAAACTATCCTCTGTGTATTTTTCATGTAGGAAGATTGAAATGAAATGAAAAAAAAAATGTACAGTTATTTATTTTAAATCATTATAATTTGTGAGGATAATTTGTGGTTAGGAAAAAATAACAACACATTAACATTAGTTCCTTTTTCTTTGTTGTTGATTTTTTGACTCGTTTCTGACACTCACTAAACACTGAATTATTATCATTATTATAATTTGGTGTCGTATGTAATAATTTAACAGTAGTTAAAGGATGCGTGAAATGCATATTAAACATGTTTGACCACAATATTTTTGTGATTTAATTATTATGTTGTATGTATGAGGTTAAATCATTCATATTTATTCGTAAAAGAAAGTCTAGGAAAGTTTTAGGGGGAAATTTTAAAATTCAATTCAATCAATTCATTACAAAAGAAAATTAAATTGTAATAAGATACTTCTTTTCTATAAAAATAAATCTATTTCATTATTTTTTATAATGTTACATTATTTTTAATTTCCATTGTTATTTTTGATCCATTCAAGAATGTTCAAATGAGTTGTTGCAAGTTTCTTAGATTTATTTTGTATTTTTTGTATTTCAATTCTTATATTCAAATAGATTTCGATGGAAATTCTTATTCGGGCGTGTCATGTATTATGATATAGTAGATCACTGTATGTATAGAATTATAGATCATTATATTAACCATAAAAATATATATCCACAATTATAAGTATCAATTTCAAGAAAAAAATTTAACCCTTACTGACTAAATTATTAATATTTTTTTACTGTTAAAAGTATTTAAATTCAATTTATGTGTTCAGGGTTAACCCTAAAAGTATTGAGCTCAGAGCAAAATTTTTTTTTAGGATTTGTTCTTTGTGTGAAAGTTTCGACCAGTTTTCAAGTCCTTCAGATAATGTTGAAGGCGAACCTGAGTCAATATCTCAGCCCGAAACTTCCCCATGAGCATTTAATGTACCTTTTACTATGTTAGAATTAAAACATGCACACAAATCTTGTTGTAACTCGGCTCCTGGAAATGATCAGATTCCATACGCCCTTATAACTAATGCTAGCCCCTTAGCAAAAAGCAAGTTATTAGAACTCTTTAATGAGATATGTCAAGATGGTCAAATGATCCCAAAAAGTTGGAAGCTATCCCTGATTGTGCCAATCCTTAAACCAGGAAGAGACCCACTTTTAGCAAAGAATTACAGGCCGATTGCTCTGACTTCATGCGTCGCTCGTTTATTCGAGAAAATGGTCAACAATCGACTTATGTGGGTCACAGAGTCCAAAATTAACACTTTTCAGCTTGGGTTACGAAAACACTTGAGTTCGGAAGATGCTCTCGCCATGGTGGAGCTAGAAGGTCATTATGCAATGATTCAGAAACAAACATTATCAAAATGATTCGATAAAAATTTTGAGTTTCATACAAAAATTTTACGGGAGAGCCGGTTGCTAATAATTTTCTTATAATAATCAAAAAATCAATATCCAAGGCCAAAAAAATTGATAAAAATATTTTGAGACCTTTTAAGAGAAATCTGGCTCAAAAAATACTGGTCGAAAAATCGGTAAGCAGTGGTTAATGGGTTAAGAATATTAAAAAATAAAATTCAAATCATTGAAACATTAACCAATATAGCTCAAAGGTGTGCGGCGCGGTTTCATTGATTTTTTTTCATACACTTAAATTTTTTTATTATATATTTTTTATTAAAGAAAGAATTTATTGTAACAAAAAATCATCGAATATTTGAATTACAATTTGAAGATAGATCTTTTTTTATAAGAAAATAAGAAGACAATGTGTCTTACGTCTCTAACGAGTTTTTTTGTCTAATCCCATTAGCTCTGCGTACATACACAATATGTAACGTATAAATTTTTATTCACATTTAAGTCGAGATCATAGCTCAAGTTAATGCTCATTTATTTTAAGTAAAAATAAAAAAAATTTTTTTTTTCAAACATTTCCGAAATTTAATGAAGCGCAAAAACATGAATTCGTTGAAAAGGTTCATTATTATATTAAGTTAATCTTGTTATTAAATGAAGAGTTTGTTTTCATTCAAATAAATTTTTGTTTTTATTGTGATTTTACGAGTATAAGAGCTTTTTATGCCATTTAAGTGTAAGTAATTAGGATATTTCGTCATATTTTTCTATGGAATTTTGTGGTTACACACATTTTTGTGATTAACTGAACCATTATAAAACACCTTATGTTCAAAGTACATTGAAACGAAGATCGTTAGTGAAGTTAAAAAACATCAAAGACATTTTCTCTGCTAGATAAATATTTAGAACAACATGAAAACGAGTGCTTTAGTTAATCTTTTTGTCGTGATGACTAGTTTTTTGTAGTGTTTCTTTACACACTATTTTTATTTTATTTTTTATGTAATTTTATTAAAATATTTCAATAAACACATGAGAGATAAAAGACCATGAAATTAAAAAAAAAATGTATACACTTATATAAGGTACCTCCGTCTAAGATGCTAAGAAAAACGCGCGCGAAACACAAAATAAATATAAAATGAAAACGAATCAATTCAATATTAAATCAGTAAAAACATCCAGGTAGCACACTGAAATTAATGTTAAACATCAAACGATTAGTGAACGGGTAATACTAGTACTGACATATTTTTACAATGATATTGAATAGTGTTAAACTCTTTTTAAAAAATGAAAAATGATTGATTCATGAGTATTAACAATCAATGCTATACCATGATCATTGTTAACGACATCAATTCCGAAAGGAATATGAAAAAAAAACAGAGATGATTAGTAATGAAATGAACAGTTTGTCATCTTTCATTGTATGATAAATAGGCATGTGATTTTTTTTTATCATGAATTTGTAATTTGAAATTGAAATTGAAAAAAAAAACCGTGAGATTGCAAAATCATGATCGATAGACCGATTCATGAATATGTAGTTTTACGATAAATAACCATGTCTGCCAATAGTGCACCTTAAGGCTGCAGACAATTTTAATAATATTCAGATTTTAAAAGTTTGTAAATAACTTTTGCTTTCATTTAAAAGCAAGGAAACAGAAAAATATCAATCAACAACTTGATCACCAAAAAATTTTTTTTTAAAAGGGACTGCATTGAAAAACGTTCTTTCACATTTAAATTTAAATTTATATGGAACCGTTGCGTGCTAAATTATTATTATTTATTTATTTTTAAACAAAAAGAAAAATTTTCTCTGTTAGT
The DNA here is from genome assembly GCA_900002565.1 of Culicoides sonorensis. Lineage (NCBI taxonomy): Eukaryota > Metazoa > Arthropoda > Insecta > Diptera > Ceratopogonidae > Culicoides > Culicoides sonorensis. The sequence goes on along the minus strand of LN483602.1, from coordinate 8,964 downwards.
AAAAATTTGTTGGATCAATCAAGGATTATGTTATACGAAAAAAGTTGTAAAACTCGAATATGAACAAAGATAATGACAATGATTGCTATGCATAATATTTTGTCCAACTCAACACATTCCACTTGTCAATTATGCAAATGCGAGTGCACAATTAATGTTAAAATTACAGATCCACACAAATTATATTGAATTTTGGAAGTTTTTTGTTATTTAAAGATTATTCAAGTCAAATGATTACCACTCGCATGTAATTCCATATTATTATTTGACCTTAGTGGCTCATTTTATCTTGATGACCTTCGTATTTGAAACACATAAATAACATTTTTGAATAAAAATAATCAAAAATTAAAAAAAAACAAAAACGTTAAAAGAAATTTGATACTTTTCTATCTCTTCATGTTTGATTTTTGTCTTCTTTTTATCTTTTAACTTAAAAATCTTAATAGTTATTTTAATAGTTTTTGTCACAGTTGTATTTTTTCTTTGCTTTATCATCATTTGTTTTGTTTTTTCTCTCATTTGTCGCGTAATACAACAGCCTATTTATATATTTATTTAACGAACTATGATAAACAATAAAAAAATGGAAATACTAACCACTGGGCGGTTTAGAAAAGTGCATTTCGATAAGACCCGTTTTATTTTAAATTTTTTATTTGAAAACTCCGCCATTTTGAAAAAAAAATCAAAAAAACTTAAATTTTGGAAGCATCGAACATTTCAGGAACATTTGGGCTTCTGACCGTTTTCAGGCTCTGAAGCCTAATCCCTGAGCCTAATTTCTAAAAGTACGATTTCTGAGCTCAATCTCAAATCTAATGAGTTTTAGTTCATTTTAATAACCTCTTCCAACAAAACAAATCATTAATTTTTCAAAATTTTTTACCGTTTTTCATTCCGTAGTTATGAATAGAGTGTCAGAGTGACGGTGGACAAACCGTCTTTAATAGTGCATTTTTTCTTACGAATTGCACTTAAAATACCTTTTCATTAATTTTTTTTGAACATATTTTCAAAAAAACTAGTTAGTAAAATATAAAAAAGAAAAAACCATATGCTAATAATAATATAAATGTGCTTAAAAGTTCATAAAACAATAGAAGCTGCTTCATAAACACGTCTTTGTGGCTCTGTGTGTGATTATAGTAAAGCAACTAGTAGCGCACAAGTCAAGATATCTTTTTTTTTAAATGTTTTTTTCTTATTTGTAGCGGACAAATATTTGTATATTTTTTTTATAAAAAAACACACCAAAAATTATCAAAAAATCAACATTTGACAGCAAGATATCGTTTTCTTAATTTAAAATAGTAGTAGTTAGGCGCTTCTTTTTTTATATATATTAGTTTTACCTGTAAAATATAGAGATGTATGTTATGATACTTGTATTTTAAACGGTTTTGTATTTAAATTCGCTGAAAATTGTAAAAATTTCTACTACTTAATTTTTTTTTTGTAGGAGAAAGAATTGCTTAACTTGACTCAATGGTGAAAATTATAATAAAATGATTTAAATAATTTGCCAGTTAAGTTGTTATTGAAGGTTATTGAACTCATAAAATTCCTTTGAAATGAAACAAGGAATTAATCATTAAAGTTTTTGTTATTTATTTTAAATCAAATGATTAATTTTTTTCTTTCTTCCTTTTTTTTCAGCCACCCACTATTTCCTTTACTTGCACTAATATTTGAAAAATGTGAATTAGCAACATGCACGCCACGAGAACCTGGTGTTGCTGGTGGTGATGTCTGCTCATCTGACTCATTCTCAGAAGATGTAGCTGTATTCAGTAAACAGGTAAGAAAATTAAATTTCATCAGAGAAACAACGATCATAATAGGAATAAACTTCATGTCAATATTTGATAATAATGTACGTTGTCTTATCAGCATCTAATAATAAAAAAAAAAGTAAAGTGCTACTTATTTTTTTTACAGTAGATATGATACAGTGGACTAAGTTATACAAGTGTTCCCTTGTATAAATGATAAAAAAAATACTGATTTCTCTGGTGTCACACTGTATATGACTGTCAACATCATAATTGTGATAAGAACAGTCAAAAAAAATAAAATAGATAGGAATTTGTCAAAAATTGACTTTTGTATTGCTATTTGTGATTTATAGTCATTCTAAATAATATATTTTATTATATTTTGAGCAGGAGAGATATTGAATATAAAATGATTAAAATGTTTGATTAACCGCTAAATTACTATATTTCATTTAAATCGATCATTGAATTTCATTGAGTAAATATTAAATTGATATTATTTTTTTTTATAATGTTTAAATAATCTCAGATTTTATTTAATTTTATGTTAAACGACTCAGACCGGGTGCGTATAGAATAATAAAAAAAAAAAGCTATTATTGATTACACCGGTATTGCGTATCAAATTCACATAGTGTGTATTTTTTTTATCAAAATATAAAATAAATATTATGTGTTTTTAATTTTGACGTTTATTTGCTATTTTTGATTAATTTTATGGCTCTTTTATAATAAAACTCTGTTAAATTCAATGGAAATATTGGTTTTTTATTTGTAAGTTTTACAATTTATATTATGAATGAATCAAAAGATGACTTGTCATTGCCTAGATCATTAATTATAAATCAAGGATCTAGTTAACTGTTATTTCCTTGAATATATTGAAATTTAATAAAGTTCCATAAAAGGGATACAACAAGTGTATATTGATATTATTTATCTTTTGTCAAGATGCATTGAAAGGAGAAAGAAAATGAAAAAAAAAATCTTCAGTTATAATGAGTCATATAATAATACAAAATTATCAGAACAATCATCATCATTATAATTATTATTATTGTGTGTCGTTTCAATTTTTTTTTCAGTTCACAAAGAAAAATAAAAACAAAACAAAGCTTAAACATTTAAAAGGTTTTTTTTTGTTCTTTTTATTTTAATTTTATTATTATTGCAACTGAAATAATAATAATAATACAAAAAAATGAAATAGTGGACTAACAATTATGATACAAAACGGTTGTAAACACATTCAGAAACATGAGCTTTTATGTTATAATTATAATCATTAAAACATTAACATATTAAACTTTTTGTATATATGAAGAATCTCATATATACTTAAATATGAATGAAAAGCAAAATCACAATAATAATAATAACAATAATAATAATATTTATTATAATAACACCCTCAGGGAAATTTCACAGTCCCAGGGAATATCTAAGCTATAAAAACAATAATAAATATAAAATAATAATAATATTGTTATGATAATAATGATGATGATTAAATCATTTAGATTTTAAGTTATTTGTTTTCATAATTCATATCTTTTAGCAGCTTCATATGATTGTGACCTAAGTTATAATCCTTTTCATTTAACATGAGACATATTTTGAAAATAACGATGCAAATGAATTAAATTGATTTTTTTTTCTTACTCTCATATACCTGTGAGTTTCAAATGCAAATCTGTTGACCTGAAAAAGGTACAAAATTGACGTTTAATTGTTATGATCATTGTTGTTAATATTTTTTGAGGTTTCACATCTTTATTTGAATAAAAAGGATTTATGAAAGAAATTTCTTAGGAAATATGCTTAAATATCATTAAGGGATTTCCCATTAAATAATAATGAGAAATTTTTGATTCATGAAATTTAAAATGAATCAATGTTAAGATTAGCTGTGTAAAAATTTCTTTTTATTTTCAATGAAAAATATTTTTACTTTATATTATAATAAAAATTAAAATGAGAATTTCCTCTTCAAATGTTAAATTTAGAATTTTTAAAAATGTTACATATTTTTTATAAAAAATGTATAAATATATAAAAAAAATATTTCAAAGTACCTTAGTGAAAAAAATAATTTAGCTGTTTTACTGTAGAATATAATAAAATAGTACAAAAAAATTAAAAAAATAATAATAATAACAATAAAAACATGTGAGTGGGAGACAAAATAAAAAATAAAATAAAAATTGAACATAAAAAAATTGTTTGCCGCATACATGTTTTAGGAATAATTTTAACGAAGAAATTTCTTATTTTTCTTATCCATGTATTTAATGAAAGTAAAATTAAATTAGACAATTATAAATGAGGGGACAACCTTCAAAAAAAATTGATTTAGAATGCGTGTGTTTTCACAAAATTTTTAATTTAAGACAAAATTTCTCTGAAATTTCTTTGAAAATAACTTTAATTCAGTCTATTAATGATAAAATAATAATAATAAGATAATAAAATAATTTATCTCATTAAAATCTTTACTATTTCATTATAATTTTTTTTTCTCTCTTATTTTAAGTTTAAGTACTATTTAATGGATGCATTTTATGAACGAAACCTCACTTTTAATAATAAACTATTTAAATTTAAATTTAAATCAAATTTGTATCATGTTTTATTTTGAATGAAAATAATAATAAAAAACTTAGATTTTTTTTTTATTTTATTATGTTTTTGTTTAAGTTTTATTACTTTATTCATCGTTAGAAGTAAGTTTCTTTGCGTTTTCTTTTATTATTCTTATTTAAAGAATAAAAATAAAATATAATAATAACATAGCCACAGATTATAAATTTAATTTCTTTTTAAATTTGTTTGAGTAACCCAATAATAATGATGAAAAAAATTATATAAAAATAATAATAACAGTAATAAACATTACATTTCATCCACTATTTCATTGAGTTATTATATAAAAATAATCTTATGCTTGAAAGATAATGAAATTTACCCAAAAAAAAAAATACAATTTAGATATTTCAAGTGGAATTTTTTGTCATTAGTTATCATCATCATTATTAATATTGTTGTTTTTTTATTTTTATGATTTTAAGGTAGCCCAATTTCGACAGTTATTGTAATGTATATAAAACTGATAATAATTTGGATGTACATTTCTTCATAATAATCAAAAATATAAAATATAGATAATATTTTATTGATATTGAAAAAAAATATTGAATATCATATGAAATATAGATAAAACTATAATTAATGGGGTGATAAAATATCAATTTCATGTTTTTTTTCTTTATCAAAATTTTTGATAATTTTTGTGTGTTTATTAGACAAGAAAATGTATTCATACCAAGTTAAGTAATGTTATATTAAAAAATTTCGATGTCTGTTTACAAAATCGCATACATCACATTATGAGCTCGCGACATAGATGATGCAGATAATTTTGTAAAAACGGCGCCTTATATGTAATTTAAAATAATGACTATCCAACGCACGATAATTATCTTTGTCAATCTCTTAAAATATTTTTTATTTGTATTCAAATATATAAACATCATAAACATCAACATTAAAAACATACATCATTAAAAAATTAAAAATAAAAAAATACACATATAAAGAAAACGGTGTCAAATGCATTCATTTAAATGTTTTGTGTATAAGTTCATATTTTTTAATAATAATCTTCATGATAATAAGTCGAAATGTTTTAAAACCGCACAAGTAACATAAATTTTTGTTCATTCTGTTTTTCTTTTCTCATTATTATTAATATTGTTATTGGCTGTAACATGTGAATGTTTGTCAAACTAATAAAAAATAAAAATAATAATAATGATATTGCACAAAACACAGCAAAAGAACCACCATCATCATATGCACCACAATATGATAATAATAATAATAATGACGAATAAAGAAAAAAAAAATATTATGACTATTTTTGTTTTTTTTTTATTTAAAGTTAATACTATTCATTGTACAATACAGCATGCATTTTAATTCATTCTTTAATATAACATATAACATAACATTGGTTTGGCAGTTAAAAAGAATACAAAAAAAAATTATTGTTAAAACAGCAGGAAAAATCTGCTGACATTATGCCGCTTCATAAATGTTTCATGGTTAGGTTAATTATGACTTTAGCATCATTAAAAAATTTTATAGATCATAAAATGGAACACTATGGTTATGATGTTGTTGATGATGATCATGATGTACCTCATCAATGCAAGTAGTAATATGTGTTTTGTTAAAGAGAGAGGCAAATTTTTTATGATTCACAGTTTACTGAGGTTTTTTTTATTATTATTTTATTTTTATCAAAAAAGTATAAAAATATGATACAATAACCTAGGAATTTTTTAATTATTTGTGTATAGTTACACAACAAAGGTATTTAATTAATAATATTTAATTAAACTCATCAGCCAATCAATCATTTTCATATCACAATTATGATGACCATCATATGATAGGCATTCGCGTAATTCTAAGAAAGATATGATAATGATGATAGTCAATGTCATAATTAACTGATATTGTCCTTTTATAATTATTAACATCATTGCGTAAGTGTTTCTTATTATTATTATTACATTTAATTTATTGTTAAATCTTTTATTTATAGGAAATATAAATATATATATTTTTCAATTGAATTTCATTTGTTTTATTGATTAATATCTTTAATTGTATTATTTTTAAATTAAAATATTAAATAAAAATATACATTGTATAAATGTTTTTTTTTTTTATTATTTTAATGTTAAATCTGTAAAATCAAGTTTACATAGATCACGATACGTTATTTCATGAGTATTAACTTTTGAATTACGCAATGAACCATCTTGAAAAAAACTAATAAAAATTGGATCACTCAAAAATCGTGATTGACTACATTTAAACAAAAATCTTATTATTATTATTATTTTAAACATTTATTACTTATCCATAATAATAAGTAAAGCATGAAAAAAACATTTTTTTTTTTGTAATTGTATTCATACATTTAAAACATTTAAATAAGAAGTTCAAGGTCACGAAATTCAATGTTTATAATTGTAACTAGTTCACATAAAAAAAAACAATAATAATAATAAATAATAATATTAATAAATGTGTATGATGAAGTCACATTAAAAAAATGTTTAATTTGATTATGAAGATAAACTTTCAATTTCATTCATTTAAATAAGAAATGAGAAAAAAATGAAATCATATGTTTTGAGTATCAAAAAAAATTGTACATTAATTTGCATCGGGTATATAACGTTAAATTTATTGTTTGAAACATAAATCAAGTCAAAACATTTTTTATATTGATTTATATGTCGTGACATACACACACATGTATTAAAATGAAGAGTAAAAGTAAAAATCACTTTTAATTTTATTTAATTATAAAACTATTCTTTGAGTGTTAAATATTTAGAATATAAAATTGAAATCTTATTTTTATATATATATTTTTTTTAATAATTATAAATGAATAAAACATTAAATAAAGATAAAAGATATAAACATATAACAATGTATATGATATTATTTGAATATTATATAGCTCATTGAACGCTTTGGAGGTTATTTAGATTCATTTTATCACTTTTTTATTATTTTTTACTAGTTTTTTATTATTACTTTTTTATTTTATATGATATGCTATAAATATTATTCTTGTTCACTCGACTAAATGATTATTATTATTATTATTTTTCAATATATACATATAAACTATCATTTTGATAAAGTGAAAAGTAATAAACTGGGAAATTAACATATTTTTTATTGCGCATACAGAGACTATTTCAATTCTCCTGTAAATATGGTTTTAATATGTTAACATTATGATTCATTTAATATTTTCATCGTAAAAACAATAATAATATTGATAGCAAATCGATTTTATGATTGTTTTATTTTATTTTGTGCGATCATGAGAATTTGAATTCCTTATAATTTTTTGAATATTTTTTGAATATTTTTTTTGTTTTTTTTTTAATATTATAATAATTTAATGGCTTTAATATTAAATATAAAAATTTTTTATTACAAATAATATAATAAAATTTTCTGGAATATTTTTGTTTGTTAAAAAAAAATAAACAATTTAAATATAAACTTATTGAAACGAAAATAAAAGTATTTAAATATAAATTTCGATAATCGGTTACTTCCGTGCGATAATCTTTTAAACTGCATTTGTCTGTCAAAACAATATATTAATTTTGTCTCGTCCTAGTTTCATTTCATTTTAATCTCTAAATATTTTGTTAATTTTACTATAATTATTATTATTATTATTATTATAATGTTAAACACCATTTTCCTGTATGTCTAATTTTTAACTTTTTTTTATAATATAAAATAAGAAATTATAAAACATAATTAAAACACATAATTTTTTTTCTTATCTAAGTACTCTTTTCCTTTATATTTACCATTCAATTTCATTTCAATGCTTTTTTCATTTAATTAAATTTCATATAAGATATTGATTGTTATAAGAAGAAAAAAAAGTATGGAATAGCATAAATTTAAATGAAAGAGCAATATAACATGTGTGTAAATTTTGATTGAAGAGAAAACTTTTTAAAATAAATAGATCATTAGTATCGGAAGTTACTCATTACATTTGAACTAGACAAGACATGCATTTATTTAATTTTATTTTTGTATTGAATTTTCTTTTTTTTTTTTTAATTTAATGTTATAATTGATATAATTTACATTTGATAATATTATACAAAATATTTCAAGAACATTTCTTTTTTTTTGAGAAATGGCGCCAAAAATTTCATTATGGATAAATTTAAAAAATGTTAAATGTAAATATTATTATTATTGAAATATAATGCATTGATATGAATAATAATTATAACATTGTTTATTTTCCATTTCAAAAAATTTAACTTAAACAATTATTTTTTCTCTCAGATCAATGACTTATTATTGTACATGAATTTATAATAATAATAATGAAAAAGTGAAATTATATTATAAAATTTCATATCAATAATACTTTTTTTCTTTATACTCAAAAATCTTAAATTATTATTATTTTCCCAAATGAAACAAAAATAAGTCTGTAGACATAATTTTAAACAAATCTTTTTGAAAAAATAACAAAATTTTGTTATGACGAGCAAAATCCAAATGCAATATGTTTTTAATGTAAATGTAAAATAAATGGTTGAAATTAAATTTA
>LN483603.1:138726-235942 GCA_900002565.1 Culicoides sonorensis | reverse complement strand
ATAGTAGCTTAACACTGAGTGCTTTTACTTATTAATAGTATGAACCCGTATAATTTGCTTGTTATTTTGGCGCCAATATCACGACAAGTGATTTATCTGCTTGTTACAAATAATTTTACTTTACTTTACTCTTTTCATTTTATTTTATTTTAAAATTGTAATAAAAATAATAATAACTATCTTTATTTTATTTTTATTTTTATATGTAGTTTAAAATTCTAAGCACCAATTAATATGCCGTTTAAAAATATGCAATACACGATTCATTTAATTTTTTTTTTTAAGTTTTTTTTAACAAACATGAAAAAAACTACTAATGGCACATTATACTCTCTTCTTATTTTCAATTATATTTCATTTAATACTCTCTAAGACAAACACTATTCAATGCCTCCTGCAATTTGAATTGAACGCGGTGCATGTTAACAAAATGAAAAAAAAGAGATGCTGATATGATCAGAACATAGTGTAAAAAGCATGTTAGCAATTTCTACACTTCAATATATAAAAATTGAACATAAAAAGATTAGTGTAATAGAATTGTTTTCGGTCTTTGTATATTAAATTTATATGTATATATAAAAAGTCATGTTAAAATTACTTGGTTTTTTGTTTGTTCCCAAAATGTTAAATTAACAAATAAACATGAAAGATCAAAGTGTCTTTGCCATAATTAGAAAATTTTTAGAGAGAGATTAACGAAGTTTGATATGAGCGAACATTTTAATGTTTAAATTTATTTTTCTAATTGCAATTAATTACTGTCTTTTTTTTGTATTAAATGCATTACAAGTAAAAAAACTGTATCTTAGATGACACACAGGATATTGTTGATAGGTGATGTTCATTTTTTTCCCTTTCATCATATAATGATGATGATTGAAGACGATTCATATGAGTTTTTAAAGCTAACAAAGAGTTATGAAACATATTTTTTTCATATTTAATAAAGCGTGAGAATAATTTTCTATTACACAAAGGAAAATGTCATGATAATCAATGCAATTATGCAGAAATTACAAATAAAAGTAACCATAAGCAATGAGTTCATAAACATAATTTTTCTTTATGATAATTTTTATTTAATATTATTGTTATTATTATTACTTTTTTGCATTATTTATTTATTTATTTACTTTCTTTATCTCTCCTGAAATATTTGTTTTTGTTGTGAATTCATTTAAAATTTCGCAGCAATATTGTTTTCCGTTTCACATAAATACAATAATAAGTATGTGTGGTACATATGTAATAATAATAATAATAACAGAAAGTAACAAAAAAATAGCCTAGAGCTAATAAATTCTATAAGTGTGTATTATTTTTCAGACTTACTTAAAACTTAAGAGTTTAAGCTGAATATGTGAAAAAATTAACTTTTTGGGACCAGATGGAAGTTTGTCTTGTTAACAAGAACTTTAGAGCTCATTTGCGAGAAATTACTTTTATGAGGTTAATCGACGAAATTACTGACATTCAACAGGATAATGAGGGTTGATCTTACCACGCTCGTTTTTTTTTTTATTATTTTATTTTGATTATAATATTGACAAATTTTGTCCCACTTTAAGTGTGTTCCCGATTCAGCCACTGGCTGGTTTTGGGCTTAGGTGGTATACTTAATCAAAAACATAGATCATAACAGGAACTTAAAACTAGCTAAATAAGGCATTCTACAGATTTTTACAGTTAACTCACATGAGAGGGTTGTGATAGGAATCGAGCTGGTACTAGAAATTTTAACCCGTGAAGTAATTTTTTAACAAACATTGGATTCAATCCCTAGCTTGAAAGCAGAAACTTTAATCATTATGTCCAGAAAAGTTCACAGCATACTCAGATTGACATGATTTTAAAACGAAGATGAAAGGTCGAAGCTTCTCATGAACCAAAGCGGACCTCAAGACTTAAAATATTCGCAGAGACCCAAAAATACAGTTGTTCGGTCTAGTCGATGCCAATTCTGGGTACAGTGAACCCCTTAATGCATTTTTAGTTGAAAATAACCCGAAAAGGTAGTTTTTCACTCTGCAAATGGGCTTTATTGCTTGCTTGTCACAGAACTTTACTTTCCCGCAAATGAGCGGGTAAAATTTACCTCTTCGGGACTAAATTTTACCCCCTCGTAATAAATAAATTCTATCTACAAAAACAACTTAACGAAGTTTTTTTTTGAGTTCCATTACTGAATTTTAGGAACTCAACTCCTGAAGAGTAGGAGTCTAAAAAGTCTAAATTTTTAAAAAACTCAAAACTTTCAAAAAACTCAAAAATTTTTTACTACGAGGGGTAAAATTTAGTCCCAAAGAGGCAAACTTTACCCCCTAAGGTACTCTCATTTGCAGGAGAGTAAAAGAAAATCATTTTTAGCACATTTCTTGAATTTTTTCAATAAAAACTTAGTCAATTGACCACATTTAGTCACTCATTAAGTCTATAGTTAGCTCTGCGGCGTCATTTGCCAGACCTTTTCAATATGAAGTGTATTTACAAGTCTCAAAGTGTTTGTATTTGCGCTTCTTCTTAGCCCTTTAAATTCAATTTCCTTTTTTTTATAATTTCCAAGCATGTTACACTCTTGCAAATTACATTTTTTTGCATTTCAAGTTAAAAGGTAATTCCAAGTCATTTTACAAATGTCTAATACGTTTTTTTTTTTTACTTTTGTTTTAAACTATTAACCAGAAGACAGTCAAAGTGCACATTCAACACTATTTAGCAAACAATTCGCTTGTGGCATTTTAATGATAGTGAGAGTAAATCCAATATTTATTTCATATTCTCTTACATTAAAAAAAAATAATAATAAAAAAAATATTTTTGATTATCATTCCATTCATATTTAAAAACATACATAACATTACAGAAAAAAAAACCGTTATAGTCTTACAAAGGTAAAAATTTACCGATTACCATTTTTTTCCATGCTTTTTCATTGAGAAAAACTAACAGATAAATAATAACAAGCATAAAAAAACTACAAAAATGGTAAACATCAACTTATTAATGCGAATTATTATTATTATTATAATACGTTTTTTTTCAATAATTTCAATAATAAAACACAGCTGATGTTGCATTTTTTTTAAATGTTATAATAAAATGATAGTTAAGAAAATTTTTGTGCCCAAAGATTATAAATTGTGTCGTGTTTGTTTACCATTATTATTAGGAGAAATATTAGAATTGAAACGCAAATATATTCGATCATAATAATGTGATTATAATAAAAAGTGAAATTTACTTGAAAATTCTATAGAATCGAGTTGATCCATATTTGGGCAATGTTTTAATGATACGGTTTGTAAAGGTTATTAACAGTGTCAATGTTTTCAAAAGACATTTCATTTGAAAAAGGGAAAATTTTCTATATTTTATTATAAAATTGAAAGTTATTGTAAAATTTTAATGATGAAATTTGAAACTGTTTAAAAAAATGAAATATTGCTGAAATATGTGGGCTGCTACTCACAGAGGTTACACATGTGTAGATGTGTGTGTTTAATTACCGTCAATATTTGATATATATTTTTTTTTTGAATTTATTCAATGTAAAATATTGACTAAAAGCTTTTTGTTATTATTCATAAAAAATATTTTAATTTAAAATACATATATCGCTTACTTTAATTCTCCATTAAAATTCATTTGATATTGACCTTGTCAAGTAAAATTTTTAACAAATAGCATGTGCGGTTTTCTGTTAAATCTAAGCATTTATGTTTTGTGCGTATGTTTGTTTGTGTGTGTGTTGAAATAAAATACATCAAATTCATGATCAATTTTGTAAATTTTTGATTTATAGGTTACGATAATGTTTAATAACGTGTAAAAATAAAAAAAAAAAATGCGTATTTTGTAATAATAATGCGACTTAAAAAAAATGTACATATTTTAATTAACTTTTCAAATAAAAGATTGTGCACCTGGTTTAATTTAAATTTGAAATCAAATTAAACTTTTTGAAATGAGATGGAGAGAGAAAAAAAACTATTAATGTCACAGCAGTTGAAATTGTTATGAAATTTAAAAATATTCCATTTAAAATGTGATTGATTGTGTTTTTGAAGGAAATAAAGTTTATTTATTTATTTAAAAATTGCATGAAAAACTACTTGAAAAATTCAAGTAGTTTGAAATTTATTTTTATTCATTTCATATAATTTTTTTTCTACTGCTATTATTTCAACATTCATGTCATATACACAGAAAATGCAATAACACGCAACAATTTTAATATAATACATCACTTTGTATTCATTTATGAGAAACTTATTAGTTAGCATAAGTATTAAATTTAAAATTTTGAATTTAATAATAATAATAAAATAATAAGTAAAACATCAAAAACATGTTCAAGATCTTGATTTTCATGCATTTTGATGTTTTAATTGTGGTTCAATTTTTTTTTGATGTGATTGCATCATAGCCGTACATGCACAAGTAATGATATTTTTAACCAGAAGAATATCAATGTTTTAAAATCTAATTTTAAATTGAATGGAAAAAAAATTTAAATAATGAAAAGTGAGTGAGGATTCAAAGGAGAGTGCATTTTGATATCGTGTTGAAATTTCCGACAAAAGCATGATTTATGCATGAAACATTAGTTCTATCGATGTAAAACGAAAAAGCTCTCGAGATATGACGATTTTCTAGCGATTGCAATAATTTCCACGAAAAAATAGTGAAAAATGAAAGACAAGATACAAACACAAGAAAGGGCAAAATTTAATAAGATATCGCTTTAAAAATTCTTTGTAACTGTCATTTCCAGATGTCAAGTTTCAGATGAGAATCCCTTGGATTAGACTCAGAAATAAATTCCGAAGAAACTTGACTCGTAATTTGACATAATCTGAGTTAACAAACCAGTGGTGTGAAAGCAAGTTTCATAAAGAAGTCCATGAGATGGGTTTCGATGCAAATCTCACCATGTAAAAAAAGGAAACGTGCCTTTTCATCAAAATCATCTTAATATCGCAATTTCCAATACAAAATAACTTGAAAATCATAATATTACGAAATTATTCAGAGTTTATATCATATGTTTTCATAATGTGTATCAAATAACAATAAACAGTCTTTTTTGTTCATAGAAATTATATTGATTCATTTGAGATATACTGCTACTGGGCATGATTTTAACCAGATTTGTGTCTGCTTTTTTTCTTCTTTCTAACCAATATTGCACACAATCATCACACTAATGGCTTTTTTCGTTATAATATTATAATTTTTTTTTCTTATAAGTGTCTTATTAGCATATAAATACACGATCAGTAGCATAATTTTATTTCATTATAAAGAAAGTAAAAGCTCTTTATTCTAAATAAATTGTGCAATCATGTTTGAATCGTGCAAGTTATTTTGTATTTTTTGTTCCTGCAAGTTTTTTACTTTGTACTACTGTTATTTTTTGTTTTGAAAAAGTGATGTTTGTGAGAACAACATTAAAATTTAACATTTATTTTAGTGAGACGGCATATCCAAAAGTAGTCATGAAATTTTTATGTAAGTTGTTGAAGAGTGGAAAAAAATGGAAGCTGATTAACATCTCAATATAGAGTGCGCGCGCGGTATTTTAACCAAAAATAAAAATTATAAAAGTCTGGTCTTAATTTTGTATAATTTTTCCTTAATTTCATTTTATTTTAAAATGTTTATTTATTTTTTATGGCAATTAAAAAGGTACAAAACTAAGAGACATTTTATATTTTTTTTTTAAACATACTAATTAAATTTTTTTTTAATTTTTCGTGTCTTGTGAATTCTTCTATACCCAATATAGTCGGTTAAATTAAATTATTTACATACTTTTACTTTTTCTTGAGAAATGTGAAGATTTTTAACCTTTTGTTTCTTTATTTTTTATCATTTCATATGAAATATGTATAAAAAATTCATTAACTGACTGATTTAAATACACATTCCTTTTAATTTAAACAACCTTCATAAATCACATCAAATTCAGTTCAGCAATATCCTAATCTTGTCATTCATGCTTTTCTGATTCTGATTTCTTAATTAATTCTTTGCAACATTTAAAATATTCTCTCACAAAACAAATATTCAAGATAAACTGCGTGTGTGAGTGCCTGCAGCAAGAATGTTGTTTTAAAACTATTAAACCATGCTGTATCTGACTATCAAATCGCTTTAAATTAATAACATAAAAAAAAGATATTTTTATATTGGTATGCATTTTACTTCATTATTATTATATTCTTTTAAATATCTTAAACATTGTATACTAGATTTAATTTTAACACGATATGCCATAAAATAAAACTATTTTTAATTATCATGCAAGAAGCATGTTTTTAAATATTTTGCATATTATGTCCTTTTATAAAATGCATAAAAAATATCACAAAAACAGACAAATTAACTGACATAAATCTGTTTAAAATTGCTACTATTTAAATGGTAAAAGGTGTTGTTTTTGTGTCGATCACATTTGATACTACTAACTTTGATTTTATTTTTTTTGTATTCTTAAATCATGGCATGACCGCACATTACATGTAAAAAAATATATAAATGTATCAGGAGCGATAAAGTTATATTGCCACAATAAAATTATAATATTACAATATTATTATTATTATTATTGCATTTCAATCGGTATATTGATATTTATCAGACATCAATTATGTGTGTTTGTATAATCTTGCACAAGAAAAATAAATTTCAATTAACGCAAATTATAGACTGGTGTTATGTTTTTTTTTATGTTTAAATTAAACAGTTAAGTTTCTAATATCAATGGGAACCTGTTCATGTTCATTTATGTTAAGTTACTGAATTTTGATTCAATGAATATTTAAATGAGTATTTTTTTGGGACAATTTTTCACTTCTATTTCAGAAGAGGTTGTTAAATTAAAATGATAGAAAACAGAGGCTCGTCCTTCGGCTAACCATAGGGAGCTCGTTGACCGAGTTGGTTAAGTTTCTGGTATGATTGGCATGGAAATGAATTTGTGTTTTAAAATGTGCTAAAGTTTTACTCAGAATAAATAAAAATTCTTCTTGGATTTTTAAGGGCGCTGTGTGTAACCTGATGGCGACTGGATCGAATGACAGTATAAATTATGGTTCCCACGTGGTTAGACCATAGATAAAAGGATTCTACGAAAGCTTCGGCTGAAATAGTATGAACATAATTAGACCCTTTGAGACCGCGGTTAAGGATTTTAAAGCATACCCTTCCCTCATTTTAAAATAGAATATCTCTCTGCAAACGCTTCTGATTCGCCCTAAATTTAATAATTGCAAGCAGTTAATCAAAGACCTAAGGTCTGATAAGACCATGCAAATACCCCTCATGTTTTTGTACCAAGCTGTCACCGAAATTGTCTAATCCTAACCTTAAAGATGACCTGACCTGACTCTTCAAACCTCCGTTACTGCAATCAAATTCCTAAGCCCTGACTCTCAAATATCTTTGCCTCATATTTTTAAATGAAACAACTTAATAATACATTTAATAATATTAATAATATTCAAAACGCACTGTTTCTTATCATCTTTACACATCAAAATTATGCATAATTTAATTCAAAGCATGAATAAATAAAATTATGTATGCATTTTAACATAAACATAAGAGCAGAAACGATTATTGTTTAATACACATATTATTTATTCTTAGTATTATTTAAAGTTAACAATATTTAATATTTACACAGAAATAATCAAAATACTCGTTTCAATCATAATAAAATTTTGGTTTTTCAACTCTTTGCATGGATAAAAGATTATTTTTTATTGTATTTAATAACAGCCATACTCACAACATAATTTAATTCAATGACTTTTTAAGTATTATTACGCTATGCATTAACATTAAACGGTTAATGATAAAATTGAATTAAATTCTCATAAATAAATTACATTATTATTAAATGTTGTGGATTTTGTGGTAGTGTGTCATAAAAATAATTTTAAATAAATTAAATAATAATAAATGAACTCACCATTTCATCCAAACTTTTCAAGTCATTTGTGATGATTTGTGGCATGGGACCATACATGAGCATGGGTCCATTATCATCATCCTCCTCCTCATCTGAATCAGATTCAAAGCCTTCTGTTTCAGTTGACATTGAATTTGTGCCATTCATTTCGGTTTGTGTACCGCACCCGACACCATTGGCACGATTATCGGCCGCTATTTCACGATCTATTTGTCTTTCCATTTGTACGAGCATTGGTGCTAACATACCTTTATATGGGTGTAAAATTGAAAGAAAATTATTAAATAAAAAGAACATGAAAAATAATTTGTTGTGTAAATCATGTACCATAACATTAAAATGCAAGTAATCAATCAATCAATTCAAAAGTAAATTTGTTTAGATATGTAATTAGATGTATTTATTGTTCAATTATATTAAATTTGTTTCTTTACTTTTGAATATTATTTAATAATAAGAAAAAGAACAACGATTGACTAAGTAAATATAAGAAAAAAAAGAGTACTTACCAAATTTAGCACCACGCCTAGCTACTTCTAACAAACATAATATCACATGCTTTTCGTTTTTTCTCATTATTAAATCGTCTGTCTCGAACAATAAACACTCGAATATGTGTAAGCCTTTTCTGTAATGGACAATCAAATTAAAATGCATTATTATTAGTATTTTAATACAAATTAAACATAAATAGAACATAATGATCATGAATAAAGTATCTTAGTTGTAATAATTCCATATTTATGGTTTAGTAAATGATCTACCACTTTGAAATGGCTTTATTATTATTTTTTTCATTATTTTTATTGATCAAATAAATGCTTTCTTCAAATTTAAATTTAATATTAATTTTTATTGTATATTCTGGTCAAGTATCATTTAGATCTATATTTATTTATGCATTTCGAAATAGTACTCAATCATAATTTTCAAGTATTTATTTAATTTTACAAAATTGTAAGATCAATGTAAAATGCAATTCATTTTTTTGAAGGGAAAAATAAACGTATATGAATATTATTTTTTGTTGTTGAAATGAAAACGAATCATTTAATTTGAGTCAGTTATTGCATGCATTTTGTAAATGTTTTGTTTGCCTGACAAAAATAATTATGTCGCCGAAATGTAATATTTATGAGACCAGGAACTCTTTAAATGAAAAGAAAAGAAAAAGTGATTGATTGGTTAAATGAGTTGTCTCATGATAAGTTGTTTTTTTTTGAAAAACATAAAAAAGGTGAATTGCCTCAATAAGATGGTTAAAAGTAAGTGTAAACAGTGATCAACTGCAATTGATTTGGAATTTCATGTGAGAAATCATGGTCTACATATCATATAAAAACACGGTTGATTGAAGAAAGTCGTTGGAAATTTGAGGACCTGTTTGACTGGCAATGAATGGAATTGGAACGAGAGCGAATCTTTCAGCATGGGATTTTTTAATAAGACCTGAAACAGCAGATGCTCTAATCAAATGCTCACAAGGTAAGATTCTCCGTTGACACCATCCGAAAGCAGAGGTGGATTGAAAATTATTAGGGACCTTGGCATTCAGTATGATTTTCTTTAAAATTTACGCTAAACTTAACTTTTACAAGACGATCAACTGCGGCCTTTCTGACATTTGCCATATGCCATCTTTAAGGATGACCAAAAAAAATATTGATAGTGAATTCATGCATTCAACTCAACAAACAAGTCTCAATACTTTTGATAGTGAGTTTGTTCCATTTTCATAAAATAACAAAAAAAATAATAATTATAAATATTTGATTCGACAAATCTCATAAAAATGTGGGACGTCTGAACAAATAATAACACACTAATTATAATAAAAAATTTAAATTTAAATTGAAATATAATTCATTGTTGCCTGTCTTTCAAGTAAAAAAAAAGAAAATAAACGTATGCACTTGCACTAAATTAGTAACCACACGATAAAAAATTAAACTAAAAAAAAACAACAAATCGTATACCAAAGGTGTTTTTTTCATTTATTTCATATGTGTTTCGTATAAATGCATTAAAATATATCACTTTCGATTTTATTTATAATTTAATACAGAAAAAAATGTCTCTTCTAACAAATTATAATGCAAGAAATGAAATTTATTATTTGTAGGCGCTTAAAATATGTGTTCTAAATACCATTTCACTTAATTATTGCATGAATGCGTGATGAATGGGACTGCATAACTTTATGCAAATTATATTTTTTTTGTGTGGTTTGTATTTTTTGGCTAACATTACAATTCAATTTGTTTCTTTTTCTTCTTTAAAGTCAAACACACACACACAGCATGTGAATACAGAAAAAAAATCAACAACTAAATTATAATAATAAATTTTTGCCTTCATTCATTTATTCATTCAAATGCATTGGACATTTATTTTTTTGTTACTTTTACTAATGAATATCGATTTATCATTGTTAAATGTCTCATTTTACTGCAGTATTTCTTTTCAGTATTATTTGAATCGACACACAACGCAGTGGGCTTACATTTTTTCACACTAAGTATGGAATGCAACAAAAAATATGTCGGAATTTTAAACCAATATAATTTTTGAACTAATTTTAATAAAGTAATAATCAGGTGGCTAACACGACAAATGTGATGTAACGATATGTTATGCGTATTTTTTTGGTTATTTTAATTTGCATATTGAAATGAAATATTTATAAGGAAAAAAAATGCATGTATGTTATAAATTACATATTTTTTTCAGATATTGTAACAAAATTTATCTCTATATTATTTGATTTCATTAAAGCAATTTATCAATGAAATGGAGTGTAAATGAATGTGGGTATGTGTATGAAATTAGTACAACTAATTGACTTTCGATTAACTAATTTGTTACAAACCTGCACCAAGTGATGAAATTCGATACGTTATCTCTGGCAAAAAATGTTCCACTTTTCGCTAATGGCAGGTAATGAATGTTGCCTAGACTTAAAATTGGCCCGGCTGAGCCAGATGTCATGGATTTTGTCATTGACTTTTGTCTCGCTTGTCGTCTCGCTAAATACTCTTCGGCTGCTTCACGGACATTGTTTGCGTGCTAAAATTACAACAAAAAAAAATAAATTAATATGACTTTGATATAAAACATTTATATTATGATCATGATATTCTCTTATATATTTAAACATTTATGACAAATATGTGACATGTTAAGAGTCAAAAGATGCGCTTCTGTTGTGAATTGGTGCTTTTTATCTCAACATCTAAATCTTAATATAAAATTTCATCCTACTGTATCGCCGCGACTGTATGTCGTCTGAATTTATAAGCACACATGTGAAAGAAGAAAAAAAACTAAAGGTAAAAATCATGTCCAACAAATCATAACATCAAGACAGGTTCATGAACCACACTGATCAAACGAAATGCGATCATAAAGTATAACATAATAATACAAATGTTTTTTTTTATGTTTGTTGCTGTTGATTCTTGTTTGTTTGTGTATTAATATCGCGAATATAAACACATATACATTTTTTTTAACATGTTTATCACATTATGTATGCAAACGGAGTTGAATATCAGCAATATGTATAATAAAAAAAATAATAATACACTAAAAATAACAACAACTTTGATGTTTTATTCAAGTTGCATGACCTTTCATGGTTATTTTTGTTGTTATTTTTATTTGTTTGCTTCTTTTTCTCATCTCATTACATTTCCTTGTTATATTTCGGGAAATGGAAAGAGTTTGACGGGTGTCGTTAAGTACACCATCATTTTAGAAATTCCTTGAAAAAACCCTCCTCAGTCTAACAAATTTTTTTTCTATTATGAAAAAATTCTGGATTATGAAAATGCACTTTATCAAATCCTAAAATTATACGTTCATCAACCAATTTTAATTTCTGCAATCTCTGCATCTCACATTAAAATGCATTTAATGCAGTCAAAAAGATAAAAAATATTTAGACATTCAAAGGTGAAACATTCATGAAAACAACATATCATAATAAATTATCTCTGATTGTTCATTTCATTTAATGTGACATTTAATGAAATGTTTACAAAAAAAATTAAAATTAAAAAAAAATTGAACGCCATCAGTGAAATGAAATGAAATGAAATCAGAATTAAAAATTATTAATATTATTATTTAAACACACCTCTGAAACGATATTTGATATTTATTAAGAATGCATCCAGCTATTTAATCTAATGAAATGAAGAGCGTGGAAAGGAAAAGCACTTAAATGTGTGTGTGTCACTTTAGAACGATTTTAAAAAGGGCACCGCTCATCTTAATAAATGTTAACAGTTTTTCATTTTAAAATAAATTTTCCTCAAGAGCTCTATTCAAACTATCTCGAATTTCAAATTTTAAATAAAAATAAAAATAACTCAAAACAAATCATAAACATATTTATGTTATAAAACGTTAAATAATGGCTCGGTGTAAAATTACCCACTAATAAATCATATATTTTATGGGTAACAATTAATATGAAAAATAAACCAATTCCAAGAACTATCAAAAATTTATTACATTTGAATATGGCATTTTAACAATGATATGGCAATGATTTTTCTCTTATAAAAGCAAAAAAAAAACTTTAGAGCTTTGTTCATTTTTTTTTTAATTTAAATTTTATGATGATAGTGCTTCAGTGATTGATGCCAATAGAAGGTCATTTAAATAATTGATCTTTGAGACACAAAAGAATTTATGGACAATAACATTCATATAAACGCATAAAAGTCTCATTTCATAATATGAAATGGAATGTACTTTAAAGGTTAAAATATGCATGATTTAATTAATTGAAATTTTTTATTATTATTATTTTAAGAGAGATTTTTATTATTGTTATGATATGCTTTCAAGATATTAGAAACACAATATTCAAATATTAAAAAAAACAGACTTTGACATGTAACATTAATAATTTAAATCCATATGGTAAGGTAAAAAAGGGCTTATTGAAGGGTACCGATTAAAACAAGTGAAATTGAAATTAAAATCAAAAAAAAAATTATATTCAAATTTTGTGAAATTAACTGCGTTGAAATAAAAACTACGAAATAAAAACGAATTTTCCCTTTTTCTTGGTTAAGATCCATTCCCGTAAATTTACACTCTAAATATATTTCCCGTCGCGGCTTACGACGGTAATTTTTTGTGCGACGGGAAATTGCGACGGGAATTTTCAAACGAAAAAATACACAATTTTGAACAATTTTTTCCGTTTTTGAGTAAAAAAATCATGTTTTCGTATGTTTTAGGTGAAAGTAGCCTTAAGCAAGGTTGTAGAGAATATTTCTACAATTTTGCTGAAATGACCAAGTCAATTAAAAGTATTAAAAGGCCTAAATTGCAAAATACTCAATTTTGAGCACAAATTTGTTAAAAATCCATATTTCTTAGGTAAAAGTCTGAATATGACAAACTTCAGACAATTCAAAACTTGTTTTGAACATTAGAGCCCCATTAAAATATCTCTACTGTTTTGTATACGGTTACTTTTGCCCAAAATTAAAGGAAGTATGCTTTTTAACTCAAAAACCGAAAATTTAGCTCAAAATTATATTGTGATTTCAGAAAATTGTAGCCTGAAATATTGAAATAGCGAATTGGATTGATTTCCACGTCAAAATAGTGGAAGATTCAAACTAGCTACAATTCAAAGGAAATCAAAATTTTAAATTAAAATTTTTGTTTTAGTTTTATTTTTGTTCAACACAGCGTAAGAAAAATATATAAAAGTCATCACCTTAAAAATTCTTAGGACATTTCAACACGGTGACACGAGTAAATTTTTCGCCGGTATTTTGATGAGAGACACCCATTATAATCAAATTTTCCTGGTAAAACGATGGACCGGATGAACGATGAAAATGAGACACATAAGACAAATTTCATTGAACAACTTTCATGTACTATCTCACTTTTGTTCCGGTAATCAAAATAATTAATTACAGAAATATATTAATTATATCATTACGACTATGAGATACAAAAAAAAACTATAAATGCAGACAAAGATATAATATTTGATAATTATAATAATACCTAGTCTCCATTTACCATGTCTCACACAACTCATTTGAAATATTATGCCACATATTAAAAGTGCTCAATTTTTCTTTGTCTTTATGGAAGCATTAATCACATCAGTCACAAAGACTTTTCACAAAAATAAATCATGTAAGTTTATACACACTTTTATTCAACAATAACAATAATATTATGAAATTAAATACAATTTTTCATATTTATATTTTATATGTGAAATGTAAGATAAAATGCATACAGTTTTTTTTCATTCCATAACTTTAATCTTTTAATCGATTTAAAAGGTGGTGTAAATGATTTTTCACACCGCACTAATTTGATGAATGCATCTTAAATTGATCATTTCACGTTTCATTTATAAAATGTCTCTGTGTGCAATGAGCAAGCAATCAATTATTGTTTCAAAATCATACGAAACTTTGATGCTGATGCCTTTTTTTATTATTATTTTAATTTTACGAATAAATAAAACGTAAAAAAATACACAATTTATATCATGTTTCGAGATGTTTTAATAAAGAAAACAAAGTTGAATTTACCAAAAAAGGTAAACATTACCTTATTAACATCAAATATTGTGTCGTTAGAGATCAAACGATTATGATGGGATTTGGAAATAATTAGCTTATTATTTGAAGATACACGCGATGTTTGTTTTAGAATTAATTTGTAAAATTGAATTTTATATTAATTAGGCTGAAAAATCCATTAAAAATAAAAAAAAGGAATGGTAATTTACAAACATTTACAGAGATATTAAAATTTTCTAATAAAAATACAAACATTTAGTCATTATTTGAACGGAAATTAGTCATTTGTTGATTTGTGTGACAACTAAAATCGGGCAAATAAATAATAATACGGTTTTTTTTTAAATTTTAAAGTTTTATTATATGAGTTTATAATAATATTAGATCATCTTTTGTATGTTCACTGTCACATAATATCTTAAATAATTATCTTAAATAAACCAGTGATTGCCTGTCATTACATTTAATGTTTGTCATCACCAGACAAAAAATATTAAATTTTATGGTTAACAAGTTGTGTGTGTGTGTGTGTAAATGCATTTCAATGCAATTTCTTTCATAAATTCATAAAATGTCTTTTTTTGTTAAAATATATAAATAAACTTGTAAAATGTTTGTGCATAACAATTATTCAAAGCTCGATACTCATATATCAAAATGAAAAGAAAATTAACAAAAAAAAATGTATCTCAAATGTAAAGTGAACATTTTCTGACATGTGTAATATGTTGTGTTTAGTTGAATGTTTGAAGAAAATCATAATAAATTTATTGTGTGATGTTTTGAAGTGCAAAAATTTCTCCAATGTATCACGAGCAGACAGATATGTGTTTTTTTTTATTATAATTCTACTGAATTATGGAATATAAATTTATGTTATGAACATAGGCTTGATTTTTTTCTTAATAGTGGATAATAGGTAAAAATTATGATAATATGTAAAAGAAAAATCATGCGTGGAATGGGGGATGTTCAAATGTTTCATAACATGTGATTTTTTTAAATTGCATATTAGCCACAGGTCGATCAAATACAAAAAAATTAATTTCACTACCATTCACACCATGGAAGGACTCGTCAGAACAGCGATGGTGCTCATATAAAATCTAAACTCATGTTACGATGAGCTATCTGACTCAAGCGGATTGGTCATAGGGGCATTCTGAATGTCATTTGTCTGACAGTCCATCTTGTTAAGGTGAAAAAAGTCAGGTTCAATCAAATTTCTTAAACCTATAGGCTGCCAAAATTAACAGTGTCAGGGCCGAAGTTAAATCTTAATCTGCTTCTGCACCTGGGTATCAATTCAGGGCCATGTCATTGATGCACACAAAGGATTTCATATTTTGATACTTCAGGATTTCCACAGGTTACTCGCCATATATGCATACATAAAATTTGAGGCCAGGATCAGTTTTGACTATACTGACCCTGAATTTAATTGACCATACCCATGGATATGGAAGGACATTGAAAATCATGTGAAAATCTTCATGTGATCCAAAATTGTCAAAAA
Organism: Culicoides sonorensis; assembly: GCA_900002565.1. Taxonomy (NCBI): domain Eukaryota; kingdom Metazoa; phylum Arthropoda; class Insecta; order Diptera; family Ceratopogonidae; genus Culicoides; species Culicoides sonorensis. The sequence goes on along the minus strand of LN483603.1, from coordinate 219,870 downwards.
TATCATGAATGTATGTCCTCCTTTCAGTGTCTTAAGGCCAGTTCGAATTCATGACAAGAAAATTGTTAAAATGTAACCAATTTTGCACAAAATCCTCCTTCATTTCAATTGTCGGATAATTTATACAATTTCTTTCATGTGTGTTTATCTTGGCTCTTAAATGTATGTTTCTTTTCTCTTTCCTTAAAGCCATTCACAGATTTATTTTAGATATAAAATATGTCTTTGATTTACAATGTTGTTTACATGATGTAAAGTTGCACTTTTCATCGAAATATTCTCCAATAAATAATAACAACAATAATACTAATAAAAAAAAATAAAAATGAATAGAAAATTTAATAAAAACGAAAAATGAATTCAATGGGTGATGATAATCATGCATGATTGCATGTTACTTGTTTATCCATACATTATATAAATTGCACATATTATTAAACTATTTGTATACCTTATAATAATAATAATAATAAGGAAGATAACTCAAATAATACTCAAATGCAGAGAAAAAAAAACGGAAAGAGATGCATTTTTAAAAAAATAAATAAATTTCTTGATAAAATGCAACATCTCAACACGAAAAGTGTGATGATTTATTGTGATTTATTACAATAGCCACTATTAGCGAGATCTTAAATTAAATAAATAGCAGTGAAAAGCCACTTTTTTAATTCAATTCAATTTGATTCAAAAAAATATGATGATTTATGAGCGATTATAAGTGATGAAGGGATTCAAGATTGAAAGAGTTAATACAAAGTTGTTTGAATCGTGATTATCAGTTTCATGTTATTTATTTTTTTTTTTTGAAAATAATTAACAAAGTTCTTTGAAATCTGCATCGAAGAGGTGCATTTTTTGGCATTTATTTAATGAGGTTCTTATTCTTCCAAATTACTTTTATTTTGTTTTTTTTTTTTGGATAATGAAAAGAGCACGCATTCTTAATTTTAAGTGAAGCTCCTTTTAAATGGAATATTCTGAATCTAAATTTGAATTGTTACCTTTATGCAATGAATGAAAATTAACCAGAACACGCAGTAGGACACGAATTTTTCGTGAGTTTAACTTCTTCCTTTGTGTATTTGCCGCTAAATTTAAACTCTAAAATCGGTGGAGTTGCTTCACAAAGAAAATTAATAAACAATAAAAACACGTATTTGAAAAAAAAGCTTGAGACCAGCTCTTAACTTTAAATGAAAGAATCAAAAACAATAGTCAATTGTTTCTGGCTGATGAATGAAAATGTTCTTTGAATGTTCATAACTTTTAATGTTTCGTTAGCTTTTGAAATTCAGCTCAAAATGCACAGGTTTCTCATCTTTCTTAGAATATATTGTTTGAAATAAAAACAAATAAAAGCAGAATGAAACAATGACAAAAAGTGACACAATAAACGTGTTTTATTTATTGTTTTTCCATTTTTATTCTATGACTTTTATGAAACATTAAACAAAAATATACTTTTAAATGTAACAAAATGTTCTTTTTAAAATGCACACACTGAAAACTTTTTTAATTCTTATTCTTATCTTTTAACATAAACATGAAATATGGCGCTGAAATGACAAATTCTTACTGTAAAAGGCAATTATTATGTTAGTTTAAGTCAATTTTTGTATTTAAATAAATCAAGAATTAAAATTACAGTAAAACCAAAAAGAAGATGAAAAAAAACTCCATCTAATCAAGTCTCAGGTGAATAAACTCATTTACAAATTAATTATATATACGAATACTTTGAAGTTTGTGTGTTTGTCAAATGATGGCAAAAAAATAATAAAAAAAAAATAAAAATAGTTCATTCAAAATTTGTAATGAGTCACGTTCACACATTAAATTCTGAACTTAATTCATAGATGAGGAATTAGAAGAGAATTGGAGTTAATTTATTATTAAGGCGCCATCCATTTACTGTGCTAGAAATATTAAATTTGATTAATTTAGAAAATTATTTTTATAAAACTTAATGAATGAATGATGTTAAAATTAACATACAAACAGAAGATTGTGAATAGTGCTAAATGAGTTGCAGGTGGACCACCTACAGATTTTTATAAGACTTTTTTTTGTTCAATTAAAGACTTTTAAGCTTCTGATGATTTTTCTTAATTTTAATTTTTAATAACACTTAATCGTATAAATTTAATTTCAAAGCAGCTTAATTTTGCTCTAATTCATTTTAAGTCTCCCCATTTTAAATGAGATTAAAAATCGCATTATACAAAATTAAGCCAATGCCCTTTAGATACGCAAATCACAATAAATATCTAACTGTAATTATTTAAAATACAGTAATGATGACAATAATTGCGTGTAATTGTAAGGTAAAATGTCCTTCCACATCAACCCACATTTCACGCTCAAATAACAACGGAAAAAAAATATATTTTACAGCGACGAGTCATATTTTGCAACAACAGTAGTAAATAAATACGTTTAAAGTTTTTTTTTCTCTTACTCAACACCATCATGAAATCAATGAAGTAAAAAAAAATGTAAAGTGTTAACACACTGACTTGATTCAGTTTTTTTTTTTTAAATAATAATAAAAATAGTTCTTCAAAGCATACAGACAATGTAATTTTACAACAAGAAGATGTGTGGATTGTGATTTCAATTTCAAAGAGAGAGAAAAAATCATATTATATGAATTTTAACGGGATGTTGTTTTATGTCCACTGACTGATTATTTCTATGTGGGTGATGGATTAACTGAAAACAATTTTTAAATTTTTTTTTAAAAAATTGAATGCACTCGGTTGAACACTCGACAGATCAGATCAAAGTTTTAAAATGTTGGTCAATATACAAATGAATTTAAATGTCACAAAGAAACATTTTTAAAAACAAATTAAAAATCATGCTCATTCAAAATGCTTAAAAAAATATAAATATAAAAAAATTTTTTACACATTCTGAAATAAAAACAAGTTCTCTCAATTGATTTTTAATTAAATTTATGGATTAATTTCATCCAATTTTTGCTCCTACGTTTGATAAAAAGTTATTGGCTATTAAAAGATATTTTTTTTTAAGAATATTTAAATTTAACTGTTTTACTCAGAAATGCTTTGTTTTCACTATAGACGTCTTTTTAATTGCGTCGTAATGGTTAAAGTTTATGAATATGACATTTTTTTTGAAATTTTCTTCTGTGAGGGGGATGAGGAGAGGAGGCACATTTTTACGTGAAATTCAAATTCTGTTTCTCGAACCAATTTTTTAAGAGAAATATTCACAAAAAAAAGAGAGGCCTAGTCATCGCCTTTCCCCTCCCTCCCCACTTGTTAATCCTTAACCCTTTCAATAATCATTCATTCAATCTCATGTTTCACCCTCACCTTCAACATCCTTCAAAACGGAACATAAGCGAAACTGTTTTGATCGTCATTTAAAGCCCAATTAGCATAAAAATTTACTTTAGATCGTCATTTCAGACAAATTTGTTTTTATATTATCTCAAATTTGAATTGTCTGTAAAAAAATGTGATTGACCTGTTTATAATAATTTAAAATACTTGTAAATATATACAAAAGAGTGGAGTAAAAACAAAACGATAATGTGTATCACTTGCAAATGATACCAAAAATGGGATGAACGAGATAATTATTATTATTATTAATAATAATAATAAAAAACATAAAAAATTCCTCATTATTATTCAGAAGTCCACGCTTTAGGTCGCTTTAAATACAATTTCAATAAAATTTTGGATATAATTACCGTTCTTTTGTTTCTCAATTGTGATTTTAATCGATTTTCGTTTCAGGCAAATGAATTCATTGAATTCGAGGTGTAATATCGATCAAATCTCAAATTTAAATTAAAAAATAAATTTTAAATTATTTTGAAACATTTTATCGATTCTTTTTTTTATTATTATTAATTTAAATTGTTTATTGTTTTATGGTTATTTTTTTTTATTTTTCATTGAAAAATATTGCAATAAAACGCCAGCCATCAATTAAATTTTTATACAGCAGAATTAATGGCGTGGTGCATTCATTAATAATTGCAGCGTAATTAACACTTTTTGATTTTATTGTTTAAATTTAACACATTTTGAAACCGAAATTCATTTCAATTTCAATTCTTTTTTCTTAACAAATTCATAAACAAGTTTGAAATAAAAATTTAAAATCACCTCGTGTCAATTTTCATGTAATGTTATAAAATATTATTTAATTGTATTATTATTAAAATGTTTCATTATTGTAAAAAGTTGTTTTTAATTAAAATTGTTTTGGTTAAAACATAAAAAAAAATGATTGAATATAAATGAAGGAACCAAATCACGCTTTTACATCAATGAATGCAACTTTACATCAATTAAGGACAATAAGTGCATGAATAACAATAATAAATTTTAAAATAAAATTAAAACAAAGACAAAATTTATCGCAATTTAATGATAATTTTGTCTGTTGATTTTTGTTTAATTTTTTTTTGACATAAGTGACTGAGATGACAATTTAAAATCGATTATAATTTTCAGCATTGAATTACCGATAAAAATAATAATTATTTGGTTCAACGAAAAAAAAAACAAAAGTGTCTGCATGTCACTTTCAACGTGCTACCGTTTTTGGTTAATTTAAATGTTATTGTGACACAAATTTGGCAGCTCAACACTACCACGCTTTAAATGCATTTAACGATTATGTACGATGATATAAGTAGAAATCTTGATATCTGATGACTGCATGACACTGCATATCAAGTTGTGTATGATCTGATTTAATTTCATTCTTTGCATGTTATTTTGCGTTGATCGGAAGTGATGTAACACTCAAAAGGAAAACTCAATGATTTATTTGCATCGAAATTAAGTTGTTTGTTTTTTATGACATTTATGTACCAGTACAAGAAATTCGAAAATGGCATTTTGTGGAAGATTTTGACAGAAAATTCATTTCATTGAATTAAAAAAAAAATTATAAAAGAATTTTTTCCATTTAAAAACTTTTCGTGCTTTAAAAGACATTTAAATTAATGTGATTTTCGTTTTTTTTACCGTAAAAATTTAGATTTCATGATAAATTTATAATAAAATACCAATTTTTATTAGTCTTACACATTGCAAGACACGTTATTTTTTAAAGTTTCATTTCTAAACAACACTCTCTCAGACATTTTTGTTGTTTATGGATTACGCTTGTATAGATATAAATTTTCATTATTTATGCAACTCAGCAACTTACGATAGAACATTATAAAAATTTGCGTGATAGGTGTAAAAAGCATGACTATTTTCTACCGTGTATGATTAGAACTTGAATTATATTGAGTATGAGTCATTACTGCAGAATATAAATAATAAAAAAAAAAACTTGTCAAGAATTTTATTAGCAATGTAAGGTATGTGTTACATTTTAAAGGTAGTATGAAGACTAAGAATAACTCATGTCTATTTAAAGACAAATATTTTGTAAAAAAAAGTAAGGAATTAGCTGCCGCAGCAAATCCATAGTTTTGAGTGCGTGTTCATTTTCATAATATTTTCATCTATTTTATTTAATAAATATTTCATATTTTCATTGAAAATGTCTTTTTAACGGGTTTTTTTCAATATTTCAAATCAATTTTTATTTTGACAGCTCGAATAATCTAAATCGGAATCTGAAATCTGAATCGGAATCTGAAATCTGAATTGTGATGAAATGAATGTATCACATACCCTGTACAGAATATTTTAAATTATTACATTTTTAAAACAATTCAATTGATGTAATTGAAAAATGTAATTAAAAATAAAAACATTTAAAGGTGTTCTACAATTCGTAAGTAAGTTTTCACAAAAAACATTTTTAATAAGAAAAATAAATCGGGTGGGACACAATGTTCTATGCAATATACTAAAATATGTTACAAATATGCGAAGTAAAACCCTTAGTTTTGACATTTCACTCAAAACAATAACTCTTTTGCTTTGCCTTTTAGTCTTACATAACTTTCTCATCGTTATTAGTGTTGGTCTTTAATCAATATAAATAGTTAAATAACATCTAATTTTTTTTCTTATGTTTTTAACGGCCTTACAGAGTAATTTTTACACGAATTGGACCAAGTACTAAAAGCCAAGATGTGACAAATCAAATATTTCCAGACTCACAAGACAATAAACACTGATAGTTTTCGGTACAGACTCAAAATTACATATTTAAATTTTTTTAGTCCATTTCAATTTTTCAATTTCGAAATTTTTTTCAAAATGCCGTTTTTCAAAAATTTCGGATTTCAAAACCCGCCTTTGTAAATTTTTTTAAAAATTCCGAATGAAACGAATCCCATCGAAATGCACTTTTCTAAACCGCCCAGTGGTTAGAATTTCCCATTATTTTATTCATAAGTTCGTTGTTAATTTCAGGATATGACTTTTAATATTCTTGTAAATAAGTTTTTTTTGGTTCTTTCACAGTTTCATTTCATTGAAATTTAGTACAAATATTTTAAAAACAATTAAAAATACATAAAAATTCAATAAAAGAATATTTCATTGGGCAATATTTTTAAAATTAAATGTATTAATTGACTTTAAATGTAAACAAAGTAAAAAATTTCAATTTAAGTAATTGTTTATTTACATGCTGATTTCAAAGAATTATATTTTTAAAGGAAGTTTCTTACTGTTAAAATATTTCATGAAAGATTCTTTTAAAAAAATGAGATCAAAAAATGACTTCAATAATAAATCTTATAAAATCTAACATAAATCATATAAATGTTTGTCTTGAAGTCTAAATAGCATCAAAATTTTTTAATACTTTAATATTATTATTATAATATTACATTAAAAAAAAACTACTACAAGAAATGAACATATCCGTCAACATCATGTGGTAATTTTTCCTTCATGTTTACCATAATATTTATATTACATTTAATCTAAGTCTTTGTTCTTTCTATTTTTTCCTTATATTTTGTTTTAAAATTCTAACTAAATATATACAATTTTTTTCATATATTAAACATAAATAATGTTATAACATAATAATAATATTGTATATGAAAAAAAATTATTCAATTCACATATTTTTAAAGTTTACTTGAAGCAATCTTTGTGTCTTTCTCTTTCAATTTCAAATGAACTTTTAACGTAAAATTACATTGAGAGAGATAAATATGTTATTATAGTTAAATACATATATAGAAAACACATTACACACAGCATGAAATACAATATTGTTTATTTTTATGCGTAAAAATTGTTCTAGACATCATATGGTTATATATTGATATTGCATTTAACAAACACACATATTATGATAATCAAATAGAGAACATATTGTTTATATTTTTATTTTTCCAGAAAAAAAATATTCTGTTTGGACATTATAATGATATTACGTAGAAAAATGATAAAAATACAATATGTTTTCTTTTTTTAATGATTAATAAACAAGATTCAATTACATTTAAATTTAAAGTTAAAGCATAATAATATATTGGAATAGATAACAATAAAAATAAATTGAAGATGTTCAAAAATTATTATTATCATTCATTTTAATTGAATTTCATATTGCACTTTACTGTTTTCCATTTTTTATAGAAGTATGTACAATGTAAATTACATCCAAAAATGTAATAAAAAGTGAAAAATAATTATACACATTTCCAATTATAGTTAAGACATAAAATGTACAATTACATATAATATTAATCGAAATAAGAAAAGAAAAATAAATAATAATAATAGTAGGTTAACATGACATGCGATAAAATTTATATATTGTAATTGGTTTTGTTAACATTTTAAACATATACATTTAAGTGACCCATTTTGTTCTGATTGTAAAAGCTTCCTTTAATTCACTTGCTTAGATTTTGATTAACTTTGTTGCAATTTACGATAATAAAAGACACGTTTCTGACAAATTAATTAATAATATGTTAAAATATCTCTTCACACCATATATAAAATGTTTTTTTTTTAATTAATAATATTATTATTTATTATTATTAGCATAATGATCAATAATTACTGGCGCGTTACTTCAAATAAAGATATAATATCAAAAGATATTGGTATAAAATTATAAGTAACAATTATTCTGTCAATAAGTGTATAAATGGTCAGTAAATTAATAGTTTAAAGTTATGTTTAATAAAAAAACCAACATATATTTTATATGAAGTGTAAAATTCATTTACATGAAATAATGAGAGGAAGATGAAACCTTTTTAATTAAATCCATATAAGAACTGTATCGAATTAGAAATCAATATAATTATTAATTATTATAAACATATTTTTAATCTTAATTATAATAAAAAAGTAAAATTTCCTTTTCACTTTTCATTTTAACAAACATAATATGTATACCATAAAGAATATAACATAATTAAAATTAAACATTATAATAATGATATTCCATAAAAAATATAACATAATTAAAACTAAACATTATAATAATGATAATCCATATAAAACATTAGAAAATTAACTTTAGAAATTTAAAATCCTTATAAAATCTAGTTGATCTCATATTATATTATAATGTATCATTATAAAAAATAATGATAACTTTTAACAGATATGTATGTTTAAAATAACATTATATTATAATTAACATTTCATATTTGTATTTAAATGATTACTCAGCTCACAATTATTCTCGCTCTTGCAAATTGGATTATAATTGTATGAAAAAATCGTATGATAATGTTTAACTTTAGAGCAATTACGTATCAAGATTGAGTATTTAATATAATTTGCATCAATTATTATTATAATACATATTATACTTAATTTAGTCTAAATGCAAATTGTTAATGTTTTTTTTTATTAAGTATAAAATATAATTATATTAATTTTTCCTATCAACAACTGTCGAGTAGTCATCTAAGTAAGTAAGTAAAATTTTACTTTTCATTTCATTATTATTATTATTTTTAAACATAAGAATAAACATCATTGTTTTTATTATTAAATATAATTAGTAATATACTAAACTTCCTTTTCCGTCGTTAAATGATGTTTTCCCCCTAATTCCATTTTAAAAAAATTCTTATTCTAGGAATAACTGTTTAACCTTTGTATATCATCATGATTTTTTAAGAACCTAATTGAATATGATTTCAATTTAAAGTACTTTTTTTATTTTAATTTAAGTATTAGAATGATATTTCTTTTCCGGATCTGTCAATTGAAGTATTAATTCAAAATGAAAACGATTTTTTTATGCGTTCAAATTGAATTGAATCATGTGACGCAATATTAATATGATTCCTTACAGTTTTTTTGTAAAAATTGTTAAAAAAATAGAAAAAAATTGTAATATGTTTAATCATCATATGTTTATTATTAAGATTTAATATTAAAATTTATATTAAACATAAAAAAAATTTCTTAATTACAATGTTTAAAAATAATTTAATCATGTTCAACTGTTTCATCTTCTTATCTCTATTTTTATTATTATTTTTTTAAAAAAAAATGTATAATATGCACAAATTCAAGTAATAAACGCAACAAGCTGACATTTTTTTATATTTGTATTATAAATTACGTGTGTTTGTATATTTTATTTATATATCAATACAAGAATATGAAAAAAAAACACACATGAAAAATATATAAATTAATGTTGAAGTCTGACTATACTTCAACTCTTTTGATCATTTTGATGAGTGTAATTTACGCATTTGATGTGGAGAGAACCAACATCATATCAAAAAATCATAAAATTAAAGTGATGCTTAGTTTATCACATTTGATATGCTTTTTAATGTTAGTTTAGTAACAGAATGTGACATTTATTTAACAAGACGTTCAAAACTTTGTATGTATGATTTATAAATTTTATAAACAAACATTATGTTATGTATTTTTTTTATGTTTGTTATTTAAATATAACACACACACACACATTGAAGTACATTTTAAATAAGAATAAGGTCATCGTCTCGGTTATCAATATTTTACTCTAGCTTCCTGTTACGACGACTCTCGTGCTGTTACATTGCAATAATAATAAATCTACATCTTTCATCTTGTGTTAATGATTAAAAATAAAGTAATTTGTCTTAGTTTAACTTCACCCCCCGGTGATCATCTTCTTCAATTGAAGCACTTATAATATATTTCATAATGATGCATTACTTCTAATCTATCAACACGCTCGTAGTAGTAGTTGTAGTATTTTTTTTCTCTTTTATTATTAATTTAATTTCTTCATTCATTCAATTCTGAGTAGAATTTCAAGATTACATAATATACGTTTTTTTTTTAATATTTATGATGATGATGGTATATGACGATGAAGACCGAAGTACAAATACACACGTATTTTATAAGCAGAGACAGTTGTTTCCGATAAAGATAGAATTCCTGCCTATTTTATATTCAAATCACATAATTTGTATTTTTTTTGAGAATGAAATAGACAGACAGTAGGTAATTATAAACAATTCCTACGTACTTACTTTAAAACAAAAAAAAACACAAAATATATAGAAAATGTATGATGTCCACGCAGTTGGCGCAGAATGATGAAGAAATAGAACTTATTATTTAATTTAGAATCTTAGATTAAAACACATAAAATAATATGATGATTGCAACAAAGGTGTAAGTAAGTTTATATTTCGTTCATTTCTTAATTAGTTTATATAAACTTTAGTCATAATTTTAATTTATGAATATTATAATTTTAATTAATATTCTTGTTAAAATATTGTGACATTTTATGTTGAAAAAAAATCATAAGTCGTGGATATGTGAAATTTAAAAATTTATGTTTATTTTTTCTTTTCTTTGTTTGTTATAGAATTCAAGTATGAAATAGAGCAGAACATTGCACAACCACACGCACACATTGTCAAGATAATGAAAACGAACTAATTTTTTTTTTAGGAAAAATAGGAAATGAGGATTTGAAATACTAAAATAATCGTATTTTATAATTTAACCCTCATCTTGTCCTGAGTTAAAAACTTAGATCGTGGTTTTCGGGAATTTAAAATTCGAAAAGGTCGGTTTCCTCTAATTTTCTGTATCAAACATATTCAGATGGCAGTATCTTGTAATAAAAAAATTAACGGCTAAAAGTTTATTTTATAAACTTTTAGGGACTCAAAAGGCTCTGGATAGGATGAAGGTTATAATCATGAAAGGCCAGATTAACCCAGATAAGGCGGCATACTTTTCGACTTTTTATAAAAAACTTTAATTTTGAAAAATAAAATATTTTGTTCTTGTAAATTTTTATGTTAATTTCATAAAAAACATTCTTAAGAACCATTTTGGACAGTTTCCAATACTGTTCATTTGTCCAAAGTATGATTTTAAACAAATTTAAGTAAAACTTTCTTGGCCTTCTGGAAGGACTGTAGCCTCATCTGGGTTAAACGGATCTATATAGGCCAAGGCATAATATGAGCAATAAATTTTATGTATTAATTTGACTCTCTCATTTCGGAGGCTTGAACTTCTGGGACTTGTACTGTCACTTAATCAATGCATGTTATGTAAAAAAGTCGCGACATGAAATTGCTTTTTCACGGTCACACAATTTATAATTTTAAAAGTGAAGTCACTGGAAAAATTAAACGATTCATTCAATTGTTCAATTTAAAAAGTAGAGCCCTGGGGTCCTGGTCAGGACGATTATGGGTAATTTTTTTTTAACTGATTCAACAACCAGATCTAAGCTCATGAAATGTCTTAATTTAACGGACGTCTTCATGTCCTCAGTTTCCCAATTTTTTCTTAAAAAGTCCATAATTTACACATTTAACTAAAATAAAAATTACCCATTAATCGCATTTTCCAATTCTATCCATATCCATTTTATTTAAATATTCAAGAAAAAAAAGCATTATAATGCACAATAATATTCCCCCACGCAGTAATTCAACATATGCTCATAACAAACTCTAAATCCAGAATGGAATATAAGATTAACAGCTAAATTATTATTATTGTTATAGATTTTTTTTTCTTCTCATTCATTTAAAAGTACACTTTTTACTACTACCGAACTGGGGTTCATAACAAACAGTATATATATTGTAAAATTATTTTAGTACAAATTAAAAGTAAAATAAAATAAAATGAAATACAAAAAGTGTAGGAAATAATAACACATGCATGGAATGTGATGAAGAAAAAAAAAGTGAAATAAAAATAAAATTCTCGAATGCGGGTTCAAACTCATTTTTTGTACAGAACTGCTACTAAATTTTTTATTATTTTTTTTATATAACAATGTGATTGTTAAAATTGTGAGACACACATACGGGATATTAAATTGACTGTAATCTGTCTACTTTTCCTTTTTTTTATTATTATTATTATTACAATAAAAATAAATAAAAGTAACATATCAGTCCAATATGAATCATTATCATACCCAAACAAAGATTTTAATTAATCAAACTTATTGGTAATACAAAAAAAAATGTTATAAAAAAAAATTATTTAATGATATTAACGCCTTTATGCATTTTTATATACAAAAAAAAAATCTTGGCTTTGTTTGTTTTTATTATTATGATTATTTGTACATTTAATTTGTGAACGTGTGAGGTAAAATTTCTATTCAAATCAATAGAAAATGTTTTTATCATACATAACAAGAGGCGATAATCGAATGATATATTTAATGGTCTATTATGTCTATGTGTAAATAAATGTGAGATAAAGTGAAATAATAACGTAACATAATTTAGTCATTTTAATCTTAAATTTATGAGTAAATGAGAAAATTAATACAAAAAAAACAAGAAATATGTATATCGAGGTATCAAATTTTTTTGTTATTGATTTGATAAAAAAAAAATTTGTGTTGTGTAATAGTTTTATATCCGATGATGTGTGTAATAAATTGGAATTTTAGTTTGATATATTATGAAATGAATGTGTAAATTTAATCATTAAAAATGTTTAGGAGAGAAAAGAGAGTCAATTAAAATTTCGTTTCACGGTTTCACACTAAAACTACTGAAATTCAATTCAATTTTGTTTTTGATAAGATAAATTTTTTGCATGTGAATGCAAGTGAAAGGTGAATTTTTGTTGAAACAATGTCATTGTTTTGCAAATTATTTTAATTTAATTAAAAGTTAAAATTATTAATTAATTTCCAGGGAATTCAATCGAATCAATTAACACTAAACGTTTCGGCAGGGGTCATTTGACCCTTTTTCAATTTTGAATGTGGAAAACTAATTTTAAGTGCACTAAAAATGGAAAAAGCTAGTAATGTAAATTCATTACTTTCTCCTAACTACAGTTTTGCATTATTACTTTTTTCCTTCCACCGAGGGAAGTGTCAAAAAAACTCACACCTACTAATTGTACCATTCAGGGTCATTTGACCCTTGAGCTCGTTTTGATGCATTTTACTTGCTCAGTTTAGCTTTTTATAGCAAATTATGTTCTGATATTTGCTAATGAATCACTAACGTATCATAAATTAAATGAACATGTGCCATTTTCATCAACATTTTCATAACTGGTTTTAGAAAATTTAAGAAATATTCAAAATTCATGAAAAATACTCGGTTAAAAAAAAGGGATATTGTTTACTAAATGATATTATTATTATTATTATTAAGTTATTTTTATTTTCGAATATATGTTACATTTGTACATTTTATGATATTATTTGAGAGATTTAGTTAATTAACTATTACAACTACTATTTACAATTTTACTATTTAATTGAGAAAATTTTGTTCTGTTTAAAGATATGTATTGACGTTATTGTAGTGTTTTGGCAAGAAAAAAAAATTTTTTTTTTTTTTGAATAAAAGGAAAAGTTGGTGTGATAAAAAAGCAAACTGATCATTGATCAGTGAGGAATTCTAGTCTGTTGTTGAAGTTGGTTTGAAGCTTGTTTTGGAATTCACTAAATGATATAAAAAAATTAATAAAAATATAAAATTTATGAAAACTTTAGATTATATATGGCTGAATTTAGATTCATTTTATTATAATTTGACATTTTAAAAAGAAACCAAGCAAATTTAAAAAATTTTCGCTCTAAAATACACAAGGGGTCAAATGACCTATTTTGGTACAATTAGTAGTTTTCGATTAATGAAACGTTTAGTGTTAAATTTTCTGCTTATTCAAACTAAAAAAAATTAAATAATAAACATTCTAAGGTTACTTTATTTAGATAGAAATTAATATTTAATACCATGCATGCGTTTTATAGCTCAATAATAATGAATTAATTAATATTGATGGCTGGCTGGCTAACTGTCTTAAAAAAATATTCAATCAAAAAAACGTTGCATTTGATCACGATAAACAATAATCTATTAAAATTAAAATGAAAGACACATGTCTGAACATGCGATTATGACGATTCTAATAAAAAAAAATATATTTATGCTTAATAAAATTAATTTAATTTGATTCATTGTTCGATTATAATGAGGAAAAAAATGTTTAATTGAATTGAAATGCTTGAAATTTGATGACATTGCAAGAATTATCAATAGAATAAGTTTGGGAATGGTTTTGAGTGTTCAATGTGTCACCTTTTTTACTGTAATTTGAATTTTGCTGTGTCAAATGTTAAAGTGAAGGTCAAAAATAGTTAAAAAAGTCGATTTTTTTTGGAATCTCCGACTAATATCCGAAAAGAGTGTCCAAATCATAGAACGTGTGTTCTATGGTCGAGTTAAACAAATTTTTTACGATATTCTGAGTAGCAGGGTTAATTTTCTGTAATTTTCTTTTCTATTTTCATTAATTTAAGACTAAAATAACAATTCAACAAAATCTAGGGATTCACTTTCCTCTGATGATGAACATAAAATATTTAACACGCTAAAGTTTTATTAGGGACTTCATTTTTATTATTTTTCTTTTTTTCATTGTAGAAAAGCAAATATTTAAGTAACTTCTTCGTCCTTTATTCATTTTTTTCATGTCAGGGGGAGTGAAAAAGAACATTAAGATGTATCGACAGATTTTCCTTTCTTCCTCATTTTTTTTGTGGTATTTCAATTCAATCAACTTCATTTAAGTATCTTTTCAACAAATTACTTCATTGATTTTCTTATTTTGCATCCTAATTGGTTTTTAGCATGATTTGAGTATTTTCTTTACTTCAATTCATTTATTTTCAAATTATGAGAATATTCTTGAATGAAAAAGAATTTTAAGGATGTTCAAATTTCAAATGATGAGAAATTGTTATTAATATTTTTTTTTCTTTTTGTTTGAAACAGGGCGGGTCAATCACATAATTTCCTGGCAACACGTTCAAATGTGCATTTTTTAACTTGTGTTAACTCATGAGACATGCTGAAACTTTAATTAAATGTTTATAACATCAAATTGATCTTAAATGGTGGGTTTGTCGCTGTTCAATCTTGTATTTAATTAATTTTTTGTTTTGTATCATCTTTAACAGCTTATTTATATTATTTTTTTTTGTACAAATGTACAAACATGGCTTGTGGCATGTTATTTTTTTTTGTATTATTTGTTATCTTACAAATGTATTTTGTTAACGCGACTTAACTTCAAACCATAATCTTCATACTGTGAATGTCTTGTTGGCTTTTTATCACTTTTATTTTTGAATACAAATTTTTCCATGTTTTATTATTTTTTATGTCCATTATAATCAAAAAAAAAAGATGTTTTGATGTAAATTTTTTTCATTATTTATCTTTGAATTGAAAGCACTGTTATTGTTGACTAAAAATTACATGTAATTTATCATTTTTGTTTTGCTTGCACTTCTAACAGAAAATTCTTGTCTCTCTCACATATAAACGTGAATTATGATTAAATTTTATGATGGTTCTGCATTTTATTACTAATACACGCATACACATAACTAGGATCATAAAAATGATTTATACATCCAAGTACTTGCACAAAATTGTACTATTTGACAATATTTTATGATCATTATTAATATTAAACTGTAAATTTTTCACATGAAATTACCGTTTAATTCGCTTAGTTCTAAACAAAATTTTCCTGTTTTTTTTTTAATACTTAAATGTGACTTTTTTTAACTGGTGTATGTAAATAACATACCTCAGACAATTTATCAACTTCAATTATAAAGGCAACAAACATAAACAAGGTAATTAATTCAATTTACGATAATCATTAAAAAAAAAATTGAAACTACTTTAACCGTTAAAATAAACATCAAAAGATATTTGAAAAACTCTGTTTAATTAAAGGTGATTTAAGTAAAGTGTATGTTATGTTAATTTTTATATCAAATGATTTCAATTTAAAGGGAGCTCCTTTAGACGAAAAGAACTTGGTTATTTTTGTTAGTTTACATTAAATTGGAATCAGGTGAGAGTCCTGGGGGGAGGGTTGATAGGTTTGGCCTTGAAAATATCAATTTTTTAAAGAAATTACTCAAGAACGTGATTTTCGATGCATTTTTGAAAAAAGCTACACTGTAAGATGAAAACGCCTTGCAAACAAGCCCGCGTAATATGCATAGACCAAGAAAGTACTCATAATGTTCAAAATTTTTATTCAAATTAACAAGAAATGCGATAAAAATTGAATTTATCAAACGTTTGTAAGCGTCAGTTAAAGATCTCCATATGCCGACCAAACCAATTTGGACTGCGGGGCATTTTCAACTTAGAGTTACAGATAGATTTTTGAGAGAAATTTTCTCTAAGTACAACTTACGAAGCGGCATCCAGTCACCTCTAGTCCACTCACACCCAATATATAACATGTGACCACTTATTATCTATTAATTATTCTATTTAGGTGGTAGAATGTTGTTCCTTCAGGCTATATCATAAAGTACATATTTTTTATTTCTTCATATAATCATTTTGTTGTCACATTCATTCACTTTTAATGCATTTGAGTGATCTACAAGCCCAATTATGTCACAATTAATAACACAAATAAGTCAATCACGCATGCGATTCATGTGTAAAAGAGGTAAAACTTTTAGATGTTGTATTAAATTTAAAAAAATGTCACTTCAATTATAATATTTACAGCAATAATTTGTGAGAATAAGTTGTAAGCACGCTTACACGGCGTAATATAACAAGCATCTTGTAATTAAATCTGTTAAATATAAGTGACAAAGACGAAATATGAATGAAATGCTAAGTTAAATTGCTTTTCGCTATTTTGCAATAGCTGTGTAATACATTTATAATATTATTACATCAAATAGAATGATTTTAAAAGGACTTTGATGTGTGTAAGCTGAATATTAGGCAATTTAATAATTAACATTTTATCAATTCCAATAATTACAGTTGTCGACTATAAAATATGTCAAAATTATGCAAATACTAGTAGGACGACAGGTTATGACAGGCTTATTATAAAATCTTATATGTTTTATAATTTTTCTACACACACATTTCACACAGTGTTTACCTAAAGCTTATTGAATATCGCTGTATAAATTACTTTATGATATGAATTAGACCTTCATTTTGATATTAGATCGGATTTATTATTTTATTACTTTTTTTATTTTAAATTATTATTATATGACATGTAACGATACTAGAACAAGTTTTTCAAATCCTAATAAAATCAAGTCTCGAGTGTATTCTTTAATTAAAAATTTTATTACTCAATTCCACACCATTTAACACTGCATTTTAATTTAAACCGTATTTTTACGTAGTATAAGGATCTCAATTTAGTATTAAAATTATCTTATTGTCATTTCAATGCAACTTTCACGTCCCCTTTTTGGTATTATTTTAATGATGATGGTTAGAAATTAAATGTCAACTAGATTTTTATTTATTTAAAAAAACATAATCGTTTCATAATTTTCTTCCATTTTTTGTGATGACAAAGGTCAGTGTACTAAAATAGCGTTAATATTAAAGTCAAGACGTACAAACAGATGCTCGCAAAAATATTTATCTTCATGTTAGAATAATATGCTTTCCTTCTAATTTTAATGCACTTCTTTATGATTTTTCTTGTTCTATTATGATGATGATTTTACGACTCACATTCACAAATTTACGAATGAAATTTAATATGAACAAATATCATAATCATAAATAACATAATTTTAACTTGTATTTTTTTTCTTAGTCCTTATCAAAATATTATTTCTTATAAAAGGGAGAAAAGTGTGTAAAAGAGGGAGAATTTCCGTTTTTCTTTTAAATCGCATCATAAATGGGGTCAAAATTCACGATATTCATGATTTTTCGCCTCAAAATATTCATCACAATAAAAATTATCATGATTTTTGTGACACTTCAGGCTATTTACATTCAAAAATTCGTCAAAATTTCATAGAAAATCCATCAAAACCAAATAAATTTTTATATCTTTACATTAATTCAGAGGAAGGAACTCACATTTAACATATCAGATAAAATAAAAAATGGAAACATGATTATCTTGAAGACATGGAAGCTTAAATCAACATTGAGATAGAATGTCATATGTGTGCTCAGCTGAGTAATAAAAATAAGAGATGAAGAAAAAGGAAATATTTGCTTTGTAAGCATAATCTTGAGAAAATAGAAGTTGAGGCGTGCACTTGTTCAAATTATGTCTTTGGAGAAACAAGTGATTGTTGCGTTTTATGAGGGGAAGTAGACCAACAATAAAAATATTTTTCATTTGTATACAATAATAAAAGGAATTCATGAAAATGCATGTTTATTTTAGAAAATTTGGACTCAACATTCATTGCATGATAACAGAACAAATTTGTTTCGTAGGTAGATTTCAAAGACATTTGCATCGATTTGTATTAAGAAAAAAAAATCATTTTTGACCATGCTTAATTTACTAAACTACTTATATGTTGCTTTGGTTTTTATCGAGAGTAATTTTTTTGGTCCTCCCTTACAAATATACATATCAAGGATTAGTGTCACATTCAGATCATAAAAAAGAAACCAGAAATAAAATTGAAAATACATTATAATCCCAAATAACAAAATAGGGGACAATAAATTGATCGAAATTCAATAAACTACTTTAAGACAACCAACGTTAGTTTATCGATTTCATTGAAGTAAAAAAAAAAAAATATTGAGCATCTCAAATGCAGACACAATCCAAAATTTAATCAAACTCTCATTTTCACATTGTCACAACCATTAATTTTCATTGAAATTTCATTTAAATAAAAACGATGATCATCCTCAGACATTTCGAGATTTAACTAACCATAAATATTAACGATGAGACAATTTCTTATGAATTAAATTTTATTACAAATTAATATCACATAAATTTTCCTGATAATTTTCTGGTAACATCACACACTTGATGTCTTGAAAAAATTTAAATTATAAAATGAATTTCTTGATATTAAAGATGCGTGAAAGAGTGAAATAATACGATTTTATTTGAAATTTGCATTTTGTTTGTGACTTTTGGAATGAAATTTAATTTAATTTTAATTCAAACTGTGAGTTGAGAGTTAATTTCAGTTTTCATTCAATTTACGAATAATTTTGAATAGATAATCCCAATAGATGTAAAATGTCACATTTAAAAAAAATAATTTGAATTATTCAGAATTTAATTTGCCATAGAGAGTTTATGTGTATTTATTTAAATGCAGAAAATTAACATCAAAATTTATCTAACAGACCAAGGACAAAAATAACGACAAACAATATTATAAATGAAGTTAACGTGAATGTGTGTCTGTGTCATGTGTGCAGTTGTTAAATTAAATATTTAATTGAAATTGAACTCGAACTCGAAGCACTGTAAGGTGAAAATTAAGTGAAATGATGAGGAGAGCTTTAAATTCCAGGCGCAGCCATTCGATTTTAGAATGAACCAGTTAGCACTGAGACGCATTCCCACCTAATTTTTTTTTAAATCAAAAGCGAAAAGTGAGCCCAAAATTGTGTATTTTGCCATTTTCGGCTTCTTTATATAAAAAATATCAACTTGGTCAGTTCAGCAAAATTGTAGCTCGAAATATTTTTGACAACTTTGCTTCAAGTCACTTTTCTCCAAAACTTACGAAAATATGACTTTTTTATGCAAAAACGTTAAAATTTGTTTTGGGGGTTATGGGATGTTGGTGAAATCACAACGACATGAAAAGTAAAACAAAATGAAAACTGCACATGAAAAGAACCGAAACTAGGCCGTTGAACTTCTAGTTAGACTCAAGAGCAGTAGCGGATTGGTCATACGGGCAATTTGGCAAATACCAGAAAGGCCGCAGTTCATCGTCTTGTAAAAGTTAAGTTTAGCGCAAATTTTAAAGAAAATCATAGAAAATGCCACGGCCGTTAATAATTTTCAATCTGCCTCTGCTCAGGAAGCCCAATTTTGACCAGTAGATCCCAAGAAACACTCAAAGTGATTCCAACTTTACCCCTGACTCCCTTCAGTTTTTGACTCAATGTGTAAAACTGCACTAAAGATCAAAATCCGTTATATAAATTTGATTGTTTTTTTAATAATTTATGAAGTCGGTTTCAAAATAAATGCAAATCAAGAGACAAATGTCTATTCTAACACCTTCAATTAAATTGATGTTCTATCCTGACTAATAAATATTTTTCATTTTAAATATTAAACATTTTAGACTTTGAGTGATCACTATCTCGATGTTTTATTAGTCAATTAAAATGGTCAGATAATAAATAAATAAATGAATAAAAAATATAATTTATATGAGTTAATGAAAATCATGCTGAAGACATTATTATTAGCGTATTACGCGCCAAAGTCTCGATTTATATTCAAAGTTTTATTATTATTATTATAAGATGAAGTTGAATTAAATAACAAAAAAAAAGTGAATTGAGCATAAAGAAGTGAATAATTGAGTGCAATAAATTTAATGCTAATCTTCACACCTAATAATGTTGATATAATATTATGTTTAAAACTAAATAAATGTTTATATAAAATTTTATATCCTATTGTTATAAATTGTCACGTAATTGAATTTATTTCAATTTAATTTAATTTTTTTTTTTTGCTTGCTTCTTATTTATTTAATGTAACAAGTCAAGTCTTTTATTTTGAGGAGATTGTCACTTATTTGTTTTACTTTTCAAAATAAAAATATACACATAACAACATGCATAAATGTATTAAATGAAAAAAAAAGAAGTGTTTATAAATAAAATTAAAATAGTACAGAAAATCATATAAAATTAAATAAATCAGATAGAGTGCAATAACCTTTCATATTATAAAATTTGTGTGTTATGCTCTTTACATCAAAAAAAAAAAATAATACTACAATGTGTTTAATTCAATGGGACTGATGAAAAATTTATGTTGTATAAATATGTCATCATCGTAACATCATCATGATCATAATACAATTTAATCTTTACCAAAAAAAAATTTAAGATTAAAATGAAATTTTTACATACCTTGCATAATGCTACTCCAGTATCCAATCGGTCCATAAAATTTTCGACATTTATATCTAATTCAGGATACATTGTGTTAAGCCACTCCGCTAAATCCTCTCGCATGGCATACAAATACTCCTCACTCGATTTAAATGGCCGATATGGCCGAGCTTCTAACAAAACAGTTGCCATAGTTATAATTTTTTTTATTTTTTTTTCTTTACAAGGCAAATCAAATCAAAGTTAATTTTTGGATAAGACAACAAAAAAAGTGTGTGTGTGAAAAATTATAATAAAAATTCACGGTTTAATTTTTATTTTATAGCATTTAAGAGCTAAATTTAAACATGTATCGATTATAATGATTTGTTTTTGCAATTAGTGTACATGATGTTCGATTATTGTTTTTTTATTATTTTTGTTTGTAACCTAGAATGAAATCAAAAAGAAAAGAGAAATTGTTATTATAATCATAAATAAGAGTTGAGTGAAGTTAATCGTAAAAATAATGATAATTTAATAATAATAACAATAAATTAAACGTTAATCAAAACAAGATAAACTTCGATCAATCACGAATAAAAAATATGCCTTTTACGGTTTTCGTTGTTATGACAAACTCTCTTAAATTACTAAATTTTTGAGATCAAAAATAAAAAAAATGACTCTTTTGAGACCAATTTCAGTCTGACAACATTTGTTGAAGTTTTAAGCTAATTGAACCTTAGGCAGCTTCTTGTCTCATTCATAAAATTCTGAATGCTAGGCACCTCTGTTGATCATTCAAACTGATGACCATAATGCATCCCTTACAATCATCGAGGTCAAACTCGAAAATTTTTGCAAAAAAATGCACTTACTCACCTCATTCAATATTACACACACACTTTCAATTCACTTAATTTCAAACAAAGATTTCAAGTTCGTGTTTAATTGCCATTTTTTAATAAACTCATAAAATCTCTAAAAAAAATAACAACAACAATGCATTTGCCTATCAATTGATACGAAATGAATGAATCATTTGATCATATGAAATACAAGGAAGTGCAAGCGAAAGTTAAACTTCATAACATACAAAGGAGAGTTGAGCGAAAAAAAAACTAGATCAAAAACACCGCTTTGTTCTCACATTATATTGACGTTTGTACATAATAAAACAATTAAAAGTATTGATTTTTATTATATTTTTTTTTTTCATATGACCTAAAATAACTCGATGTAAGTCGATAATTATGTTAGTTTATGGTTTTTATATGAAAAAAATTGCATGTATGCAACAAATAAATGCTCAACTCGCATTTATGTTATTATTTTTATTTTTTTTTCTATTAAACTATGACAACGCGCAAATCTAAACTGTGCCAAAAAAAATTATAATAAATAATTTGGTTTATATGAAAATTCAATTTTATCGACGTTTCCGGTGTTCCCGATTCCTGTCGAATATTAAGGTACATGTACGAAATTGTGTCACAAAGGCATTTAAAGGCAGGATACACATCATAAGTATTAAAGGGAAAAAAAATTTGTAGAATAAGGAAAGGGAATTGGAAGCATAACAAAACACTTATTCACAGCTAAATTAAATTAATCACCATGGAACATATTTAATCAAGAGTAAAATAAAGTTTTCGTCAAAAAATACTTGTAATGTTAAGATAACCCCAAGGCACTGTCGAAAATATTTCTTTAAGGATTTGCTTATCTTGAACTGATTTTGTTTTTGAACAAAGTAAATGAAACTGATTCATTTAAATTTAATATAAGCGCATTTCCGAAACAAGTTTCATTTTCATTTGAATTGAAGTTTTTTTTTTACTGCAAGAGCCAGGGACAAATTTGCAAAAGGGGTACGAAGAAGGATCATATTTTAATATCTGTATGAAAAAATTGTGTTGGGACGTAAAATCTGGCTTTTAAAATTACGAATCCCTGATAAGGCGTTAGTTAAATCAGAACATTATCGTAATTTTTTTCCACTTTAACAAGAAAACTTATGCAAAAATATGTTTCTTAGCCGAAAATTTTACATTTAAATACACAAATCCTTAAATTTTTTTTTGAACAGAGACTGACAAGATATGATAATGATGAATAAAAGGGGAAGAATATTTTTACACCAATTATTTCTAGATGAACACTTGTCCTTTAGATATTCAAGCAAATCGTACGTCAAAGCGAAATGTGTTCCCTCATGTCCCATTATCACATATATAATAACAATAAATATTTTACAAAAAAAAAACACCATTTTGCATAATTGTTGCAGATACGATAAGGAAAAACAAGTGTTTGTGAGTATCAGGCAGGGAAATGGTACTAAATTAAAATTATAATAAAATATTTTTTTTACTAGTAAGCTTTTTCGAACATTTGCACAATTGTTCACGGTTTTAAAAATATTTCACATATTTATTTGAAATATTCTTCATCAGGACCAAACAAAAATCAGTTAATAGAAATTTTTGAACAACCCTCGGATTTTTGACATCCCCTTCCTGGTTTTCATTGACATTACAGTTGTAATGCAGTCAAAAAAAAACAATTCTAAAATGAAAATGAAAAAAGATATCGAATCAAATTACTTTTTCTCTTCTTCAATGCATTGTTTGTGCATTTGTATAAACATTTCGTATTATTATGAGAGAAATAATATTTGAATTCAAGTGCACAAGGCATTAAAACAGTAAATTATTGTTATTAACATATATGTTCCATTATAATGGAAGGGTGTCTATTTTTTTGAATTGTTAACAGTTTTGTGGTTGAGCATCCTTTTTGTTGTTGTTATTGTTTTGAATTTCAAATGTGATATCATTTTTCTTTATGTTTCGGATTAAAATGTGCAATTTTAATGAAAAATATGTCAGAATTTTACTGATAAAGGTCTTCCTTGAATTTAATTCCAAGATTTTATTATTATTATAAATTAAAATGAATTTCAATTCAAATTAATCAACAAGATTCTTCTCTTAAAATTAAATTTTCATTGTAATTTTTCGAAAACACAGACATACGCTCACTCACTTGTATATGTATGTGATTTAATCCATAATGTGAACACAGTTTGTTGAATGTATCGGAAGTGAATAATGGATTTAAATTGACTGAATATAATCATCTCTTAGGAATCTGTCTATAAATTTCATTCATTTCAAACAAAGTTAGACAGTTAATATACTACTAGTACTACTCAATTAATACGTGATGTGTTTTGTAACAATTTTATAATAAACAAATATATGACTCAAAACTAATAGAATACAAAAAATAAATCTATTATGAGAAAAAAATAAATGGATTTTACTCTAAAAATTATTTTACAACAATAAAAGCCTTTTAATTTAACAATAATAAGATACACAACTAATTCCATTTAAAGCAACATTGTTAGAGGTGACGCCTATGCAATTGACGACAGAGCTGAATCACTACCGTTTTGTATTAGAATCCCCTCATGATGTTATTCAATATTTTAATTTTAATGTTTTTTTTTCAATAATAATAATGAATTGAAAATCAAAACAATGCTTTGAACTCATTGAAGGACATTAATCATTTTTGTTTTTTTTTTCCTGTGTATTTCTTCAAATTATTTTAAATGAGTCTTCGACGTATTTTCTTTATTAATAGCAACTTAAATAGACGGAAAAGGGTTTTATGTATCATTAAAAAAAACTTGAATTGGAAAAAAAGTAACAAATTGGTAGATTATGTCAATTAATCATCTTTATTGAAGAGATTAAGTCTGAAATTTACTGTTGATAATGCCCCTTAAAGACTTTAATATGTGACTATTGTGTAACAATTGAGTGATAAATGGATTTTAATGAAAAATCTGGTAGGTCTATCATAGGAAAAAAAGTAAAAGTAGTAAATGAAAGGAAATTTTATCGAGATATGTGTCAATTTATGTTACCATGTAAAATGCCTGGACTAAAATCAAAATTGTATAGGAAGTAACTTTGATAGTAAGTTTATTCATGAATTCCACCTAACAGAAAATTTTTGCGTGATTTTTAATGACTTTTTATATTCAGACAGGTTTCGAATATTTTTTGAACAAAATTTGTGTGTAAATTTGAAAAAATACTAACCAAAAAACCTTAATTTCATTTCAATTCCAAAGAAAATCAATTTTTTCAACAAACTCTTGAGAAAGGACTTTCAAAATGTGCCAAATAATCACTAATTGCAACCTTTCAATCTATACTTGACATGCACTTCAATATTGAAACTGTCACATTCCACTTCAATCACATAATCACTCTTCACTTTCAAGCAAAACAAAAAATGTCACCAAAATACAAAAAAAACACACATTTGATCGAAACCATCTTCGTTTCAGTTCAATATCTTACACAAAAGTTTTATTATTTATTTATTTTTTTCAGTTCACTAGATCTTCATTTCTAATCATCATCATTAAATTTACAATATCAAAAAAAAAAACAACAGATATCACATATATTGTGTACAAATAAAATGCATTTTCTAAAAATATAACATTGAAAATATGTTGTGTTAAGAGTCAATTGACATACTGCTTAAGGCGACACATGAAGTGAAGTAGAAAAAAAATATTAAATTTAGAAAAAGAAAAGAGTGCATACTAATATTAATAATATGCGGGTGCAAATGCAAAACATAAATAAACATAAGTCAAAACGTGTTATTTTTTTCTACGTTTTTTTCATTTCAAATAATAATTCACATCTATTCCATATTAAATGTTCAAATATTTGAATAACAATGCGTTCTTTGTTTTATGATGCAAAAGAAAGTTTCTCTTTGAATCATTCAATAACCATAAATTGACATGTATCGAGGGGATCATGCAGCAACCCTTTGAACTGTATTAAATTTCAATATAAATTAGATTTTCACTCTCTCTCTCTCATGAATTAAGGTCAATGAAGTTTCAAATTTTTTCCGTCTCATATAAACATATGTTCATCCTAATTATCTTCACATTACATTAATTATTATTATTATTTTGCAATATGCATTCCATAATTCTCTGTCATGTCATTTAGAGGAAGCTGCTTCTTTATTGAAATGGGAGAAACACAAAAAAAAACGGAGGAAACACGTTTCGAATGTTTCATTTAATTTGATTCGTTTTCTTTTATCATCATCTAAAATTATTGTAACAAAACACACATTTATCGTTACAAAAAAAAAGAAAATGAAATGAAACAACAAAAATCATGATTTATCATTTATTTGCTATTTAAAACGATATGGGAAATACTTTTCTTATTTCTTTATGTTCATTTTTTTTTTGTTGTTTTATCATTTTAATTATCATGTATGAGAAAAAAAATAGCATCAGATGTTTAACATTTTTAAAGTAAAATATTTGCCACATTTGGAATATGAAGTAATTTTCCGATGAAATTAAACGATTAAATAAACAAACAAACAAACATATATGATCTTAATGATTCAGGAAGGCAAGTCAAAAGCGATTCACTTGAACTAGATATTTTCAGTCACGATCTTTAACTTGAACTGAAATTGCAATAAAGTGATTAAATTGTTTATTTTTATAATTGTAATAATTGAAGTCCTTTGATGCCTTAAATGAGAGTAATTGAGGCGTGACTGTTACTTTAAGGAATTTTAGTTGATTTATTTTTAATGGAAAAGTAGCTTGCAAAATTTTCGCAAATTTATATTAAAAATTACGAAATTCATGTCACACATAGCACGCATTGGACGCTTTTGTAAGTCACAGTGCTGGTTCTTCCTTGTGAGGAGCAATCTGGTTCATCAAAGGAGAATCAAGTAGGTCCAGAACCCCAACCACTAATTCTAAATCAGCCATACCCAATACAATATGACCCAGTTCCATCATCACATTACCAACCTCACCCGCCACATCCATCATCACATTATCCGCAATTGCAGAGTCAGCAACCCGTGTTTTGGCCAGGCCATATGGGACCATCAGGTCACCATCCTCGTGGTGCTTTCCGTCAACTCCGACGTGGGTATGGCCCTTCAACAGAAGAAGTCCCAAGAAAGATGTCACTCAAAGAACAACTTGGAAAGATGGCCGAATTATTAGAGGCCCGCAATTCGAAACTGAATAAATTGGACAAATAATTATATTATTTATTGAACTAAAATACTAAAGACTTGATTTAAATACATTTAATTTTTTGTTTTATTTTCATGAAACCTTCAGTGATGATTAGATCTCACCTAATTTAGGGACACTTTTATCACTACAAAACGCCATCAAAAATGGCATTATCTAAACTTCCATAGATCTAAGAGATGCCATTTTAAGAGATTTGTGTGCCTCAATTAAAGCTGGAAATGTAAAAAGCTTTAAAACCGCAAAACCTTCTTTTTCATCCTCAGCCATCACTTCTTTTGCAACACGACACAAAAAATTCGCCTTAATATCCAAGTCCTCATCCATATCCTTAAATATTTCGAACAACTGACTTGAAATCACCTGATCCTCATACAAAGCTGGTTGCTTAATTGCCGTACTTACATTCATGACAATCAATTTTTATACTCCTTTTAGAGTAAATGCTTCATAGCATAAATATATGTAGTCTATGCAGTGTCAACTTGTTTAAATATGTAAAAAAAATAATAAGTAATAATATATCATTTACGAATTTTCATGTAATTTTCTTTGTTTATTGAATCACTTTCATTGGTTGATCCCACATTTTTTACAAAAGTTTGAATAAATATGTGATGACTTTTGTTTCAACTGCTAACTCATCTACTTGATCTATGTCAATATGTCTTATTATAAAATGAAAAAAACAACAAATTAAACACGTAATCAAAGTAAAATTTCAAATGTCAAAAATTGTCAAATTAAAAAAAAAGGTTTGTACGAATTGAAAAAAAACTCTTGTAAAGATTTAAGGCGAAGCCTCAATTAAATTTCTCTTTTCTATTGTAGGTTCTAAGTTGCATATTTTCCACTATTTTTTCGTGAAAATCATTGCAACTGCTCGAAAAACGTATTATCTCGAGAGCTTTTTCGATTTACATCGATACGACGAATTTTTCATGCTCAAATTAACAGGAATTGATTAAAACCAAAGCGAAGGGAAAATTACGGGAAATTTGAATAAAGCATATTCTTAAAAATTCGTAAGGAATTTCAACACGGTTTATGATCAAAGTGTCTTCAGGCATCTGAAACTTATACTGCATTACAACTTCCTTATCCTTATCAAAGTATGCTCATCATAGTAAAAAATGAAAAACTTGTTAAAAAAATCATCATCCACACCTAAAGCGAAACAAATTTGAATTCAAAATGAAAAAAAAATTAATTTCCCTTAGACAGTATAATGACAAAGTAATAAAAGTTGTGCAGAACACAAAAATACATGGAACATCACAGAACAACACGTCAGACAGTCTGGGTCGGCGCAAATCAATAAAATACAGCTGTATAACATAAACATGCATATAATCACAAAATAATATTAATAAAAGTACATATGAATATGAAAAAACACTCAAAACTATGTATAACTATGACAAAAACATATATAAATATAATTGCAGTAGAATTGTACAAGGCTTGATTTTGTTTTTCATGAAAGTTTTCAATATAAATGACCAGTATAAGAATGTTTTTTGTGGTGAAGGTTATGAAAATTTTCTCTCATGCGACATTTTTTTATAATTTTATATTGATTAATATAAAATCACATTAGAAGTACTTTTAAATTAAAGATTGCTTATCAATTGAGATTATTTTGATCAAAATAACGGTAAATTTACAAAAAAAAAAACAAACCATATAAAGTCATATGATTAGAACATTTTATTTACATATTTAAATACAAACTTCTTCTTTTTCTCATTTAAAATTAAAATATATAGAAAAAAAAAATCATAATAATAATTTACCATAAAAGTAACAGCATAACAACTCTAAGAAGGCGAACAAAGATAAATAATGGTGAAACAGATAAAAAATTATCTGTTGAGGATATTCTTTCATACTAGAATTTGAATTGAATCGATTTGAATCATCCACATGTGTGTGTGTGGGCGTTTTAATGTTGAAGAGATACTGAAATAGTTTTTTATGTGCATAAATTAATAGTAAAATTTATATTCAGTAGCTTTTGATTGCGCTGTGAGAAGAGCAACCAGGAAACTTGAATCGTAAAAGACTCTTGAAAATTCATATGTTACAGTGAATTCAAATTGATATTCATAATAATAATAATAACGCATGTGAAGACGAGTAAAAATATACTCACATAATTAAAATAATATTATTACTGTTTCTTGCTATCCTTGAAACTAACTTGATTTGGCTCTCTAAACAGTAACATTTTTTCGCAACATTATTATTAGTAAATTTTTTTTAGTAATACATGATTTACTTTTATATTCATCTCCAATAATAATAATAATTTCAAAAAAAAAAAAAACAACTAATAATAACAATAAATTAATATGAAAAAAATAAGACTTTCAAAAGACATCTCACATATTTTTTTTATGGGTATCAAGGTTATTGATGTTTCAGATTAGTTTTGGCGCCGTATATAACCATATTTTTTTTCTCTTATTTATTTATTTCATTAGCTGAAAATGGGCTGAAGGAAGGATAAATTGTACTTTTTTTGTGTGTTTTATGTTTTTTTTTGTCCAAGAGAGATCAAAAACGATGCTTTTTCTAATTAAAGCAACCTCATTATAATAATATGGCAATTTTCCAAATATGGCAAAAGTTGTTGTTTTTAGAAATCATATTGCCTTTGATTGAAGTTTATTCAAGAAATGAATCTTTTCAAATTAAAAGATGTTTATTTCATTGTTGGATTTCCTAATTTAAATTCATGGACATTATTCGTCACGAGGTTTGAATTTAAATTTAAAGGAAAATTTATTGTTAATGATATTTTATGTCCTTCAAATGAAGTTGCTATGAAAAAAAACATTGAATATGAAAATAAAATGTGTGTCATAGTAAAATTTTGATCAACTGTCAAACGTTCTGAAAATTTAATGTGCTACTCTCGTAATTATGATACGCAAATATGATGACTTAAATTAAAATGATTTCGACACTGTTAATTGAAAATGTAACGTAAATCACACCGCAGTGCTTCAGAAGTGTAACAACACAATACACGCAAGTTTTTCATTATCAGGTTGAAATGAGCAAATTTAATCCTTAAAACGCCCTTTAAGCGTTTTCAGAGTAATTCACAATGTATCACAGAAAGCCAATTTTTACTTACAGTGTGGCGTAACCTTGCTTCCTACATAAATTTCGATACTTTTTTCTTTAAAATTAAACAAACGGTAATTAGCATGACTCGGCTTAAATGTCAGTGTGAAGTTCATGACTTGGTGATTTTATTTCAACATAATAGAACTAAGAATAATTCAATGATCTATTGAAATATTCTTCATTTTCTAATATGACACAAAAACAAGGTTGAAACTAAAAACCGATAATTTATTTTTCTATTTCAACCACAATAATGTCTGTCTACCTATATTTTTTATTTTTTTTTGCATTTCAGTATAGAACTGTAGAAAGAGTATCCTGTTGTGATACAGCGAATTGTGATCTAATCGTATACTATGACGAAAAACCAAAATTACATATATACAAATATGTTTCTAGATGCGGCAATAAAAGCACTTGCGCTCTAACTTCGTATTCTTGTTAAATTCACTTTTCTTTTTCTTTTTTCTTATTGGAACGTGCAATACCTTGTTATGTTTTGTTTTGTTTTGTTGAAGACAAAAATGATATGAACAAAAATATATCAATATACTGAAAAAATTCCCTTTTACAAAAGTCGACAAAAGATTCTTGAATTTACTTAATGTTACATGTACATTGAGAATCGACTTTAATATTTTGATAGTGAGTGCATTACAAGAGAAAAATGCGCTTTTAAGGCCAATATGAAATTCTGTCATTTTGAATAATTATGGACTTGGGTAAGTCAATAAAACATGAATGAAAAACTCGAAGTCTCGTGCCACGATGCACCTCCTTAAGGCTAGTCAAGAGTACTTTTTCCAATTTTTTTATCACAATTCCCTTTAAAAATATTAAAATATGTAAAAAACATGCATAAAATCGTCTCATTCATTCATTTTCTGTTCTTATAAGTATATTTCTTACAATTTTTACTAGATTTTATCAGCTTCAACGACAAAACACAACACCATTCGTCTCACAGCTTGACACAATAAACATAATAATATAATAATAATAACAAGTAAAGTATAAGATCGGGAATAGATGATGATGATAGTGTGGCTTTATTCCTTTTCTTGTACTGTAACATTTGTAAAATTAAAAAAAAATACATATATTTGTTACACCTTATTTCTCTGTCTCTGACTCTGATACGATATGATGTATTTATATGAAAGAATAAAAAAAAATACCATGAACAAAAAAAAAAGTATTTCGTGCATTTTTTTGACTTTATATTTTATGCACATCCTTTTTATTAATACTATTGTAAAATAAAAAAAAATAAATGTATGTAAACGTGTGGATGTAAATTCTCGGAAAAAAATAGGGAGCAGGTAGAAAAGATTGGAGATTAATTCTACAAAGTAAGTGGAGCAATACGAAAATAATAATAACAAAAAAAGCAAGGTGGAATATAAAGGATTCCTCGTTATGTTTTGTTGAATTAAAATAAAAATAGGGCGAAGACACATTTGTTCTGTAAATTTTTAATGCAAAAATTCAATCTCATACAAAATACATGTAAAATTTGATTCCATTTGACAGCTTCATGTATAAATAAAAATGGAAAAAAAAAATGCAAAAAAGAGGATCAGAATAAGAAGAATTAGCTTCTAATGGATTTTTTATGATATTAACGAATGGAAAAGGAGAATTCCCATGAAATATCATCACATTGACTCGTATCATTTTTCGTTTTGAGTCAAATATTGAGCACAGATAAAATTTAATAAATAAAATAATCATAATAACAAAAGAGAGGATAAACACATAATTTCTTTGATCTAAATCATTTTTAATGTGTCTTTCAAGTAGAATAGACATTTTTTCCACATAAATTCACCACACATTTATAAATGGATAAAATACTTTACGAAGATAAGGATCAAAAGAAGACAGATAATATTACTTCTTATAAATTTTATTTTTTTTATTATTTTAAAACATTCACATTAAAATGATTGATTGTCATAATTTTATCAACAGTCCCTTTGAATTGTACTAAAAATACCAATAAAAATGTCTCTTAATGTGACAAAATGACAATATAAAAGGCGTGTAAAAATGACTTTGAGACATCGATTTTTATACCAATTAACTGCATGTTTCATTTTTATTTTAATGTTCAAGTGTAGCAAATCAATTATGGAATTGTTGAAATTTTAGATTAATTTAACTGAAAAAAAAGTCCTTAGCTTATTAGTTTTGTATTTAATTTCAGTGGTCTTAAGTAAAATTGCTCTCTTAATAATAAAAGCTCCATTTTTAAATTAAATCGATAAAAGAAACATAAAAATAATAATAAAAAACAGTGAAATAGCATGCCATGCCATTAAATTTTTCGATATGTGATTTTTTTTTATGTATACAAAATGCTTTCAATATGTGGAATTCGACTAATCCTTGAACTTGAATGTGTAATAAAGTAGGGCTTGTTAATTTTATGAATTCAAATGAAAAATGCGCTTTTGACTCCGATTGAGTGATGACTAGTAAGAACATAAGAATGAGACTCATCAGAGCCCAAGTGAAAGAGAATCCTTGCCGATTTCACAAATATGTGACTATTATGGGCGCTAATGATATCCGTCTGTCTGTGACAATAAAATATCAGAATTTTCAAAATGGCTGACTTTTTCAAAAACGTGGAAATATTTAAAATTGCAAAGAAAACCGTGGAATTTTCCCCATTTGACGAAAATCGAGGTTTTTTTATAATCCACGGAATTTTTTAAAATGGCCGACTGTTCCTAAATGCGCTCATGCATATCGTTCACCATCAAGGTCTACATTTTTCTCATATCATCATATCAAAATGCACTTTCTTCCGAAATTAATCACACACTTGCTTCAAATATGAGCGTATCCTTGCACCACTGTTTCAAAAACTCTATAGTAATAAAAAAGGGAAATTTTCAAGTACGTATCCTTACAAACAACAATACAAAACATAGTTAAATGTTTGGCACTCGACCATAACCATTAAAATGAAGTGCCATTCCAGGAAAAAGAACTTTAATTGTATGTTATAAACAAAATTTATTCCACCCAGTTTTTTTTCCTTTCAACTCCTATTCTCATTAATTGTCATTTCATTTTCCGACAAATTTTCATTGTTAATGAGTATTATGATCCTTACATTATTTAAAATAAAATGATAGCACTTATCCCTTCAAAATGCGTGCATTAAATTAAGGATACTTAACTTTTGACTTTTTTTTGTTTTGATATGAGCTGAGTGTGCATTTTTTTCCTTTTTCTTTTCAAATTTAAATTTTAAAAGTTAAACATTTGAAAATGTTAAAAGAAATAGATAAGGATAAAAAAAATATAGGGATGAATGAATGAATATATGAAAGCTTATCAGGATAAAATGTTAGCAAAACAATGAATATGTATGAAATGATACAGATTTTCTTTTATTTTACTTGTGTGTACAATAATAATAATATTCATTCAAAAATAAATTGAATCCTGGTTTTTCCCTCTTTTCATCTCAATCTCAATCGTTTTTGATGAGTGAGGAATTTTCCAATCAAAAATAATCACAAGGTTGACACAAATTGGTGGTACAGCAAATGAATTGAATGAAATTGAATCGAAAGAGGGTCACATGTAAGGTGAAAAATTGCTACAAATAAATTTAAGGGAAAAAAATATTAAAGTTATTGAAAAATATTTCATGGATTTCAAAAAAATTGTTGCATTTGAAGTGTTTCCCTTTCAAATTTTATTTTTTTTTGAATAGGAAATCTTCCAAAAACGTTTTAAATGAAGAAATTACATTTGAATGTAAGCAACAGGCTCAAATATGACATTAAATTGTATCAAAATCTCCTTTCAATATAAATTCTGATGCTTATTAATGAAATTTTCATGTAAATTTACTGTCAAAAACAGAAATGTCTTAAATTGAATTCTTTAATCTGTAAAACGCGAAACAAAATCCAATAAATTGTCTTTAACTTTGAAATAGAGCAAAAAAATCCTTAGCAATGTCACAGAAATGGCATTTTTATTTATTTTTTTCCTCATATTACTAAACCTCACGTGATAGCATTCAACTAAAACACATTAATAGCGTAAAAACATCGATTTTTCATGTTTGCCTTTTTTTTCACTTCAACTTATCTTTCATACCTTTTATTTTTATTTTTTTTTTCAAATGAATCTTACTTAACAGAAAATCGACTACCGTGAACAAAAAAAGGATCTTTTTCTGTATTTGTGTGTTCTTTTAACGATTCAATTCACTCATGAATTTTTCTGGAATGAAAATAAATTGGCAGCTATTATCTTATATTATTCCTTGTATTAAAACGATAAATAACTATAAAAAAAAATAATAATGAAGACTTCTTGACTGAGCATTAAATACACATAACATACAATTATAAGAGGATTTTTTAAAGACATAATTGATTCACATTTCTGTATGAAAAGTTAAATTGATCTGATAAGTGGCGCTTATTATATTTTTATATTTTTTATTTTAATTTTTTTCAAATAAACCTTGAATTCGATTTTTTCCAAAAAAAAAATAAAAAATTAATGAACCAATCACTCAATTGATGATCAATATTAGATGAATCTCCGGAGGGCATTCCATCGCGATGTTTTTAAATAATAATTTAATTTTAATTCGTAATTATGTATCATTACTTCTTTTTTTTTATTTATTTTCATTACATGTAATCTAATCACAAAATTTCACATCAAATGAGGTTATACTTGATTATTTGTTTGTTTGACTGATTGACACATATCTTATACAGGGTAATTATTAATATTTTTAACACAGATACACACCGCTGATAATCTATAATAATACTTTACGTGATTTTACTTCTTCATTTAAAAATTATATGTTATGTGAAATATTGGATAAAATTTATACAGAAAAAAAAATTTGTTTGATTTTTTTTGCGTGCTGAAATCCATCAATGTAATATTTGAGTTGTATGACATATTAAAGTTAAATTCAATGAAAAAAAGAAGTAAAATAACAAAATAAATAGACGAAAATAACAACTTAAATCAATAAATATTTGATAAATTGGCAAATTTTTAAAAGTTATGTCGACTGATAGGCGCGTCAAGAGTTTCGATAAGTCATTTTAAGTATTAAAAGAATCGATAAGGAAGAAAAGTGAGTCAAATTGGCATATAGCTGATAGAAATGAATGAAATGATCATAAGGAAATTTTTTTTACAATACAAAAAAATTAGATTATTTTGAAAAATATTTCCTAAAACGAGAAAATGCACGAAACAAGGTAAAAATGGTATGGCTCCGAACATCTCTGATTGGTTCTATTTTCCATTAGGGCCCTATGAAAGTGCCTTTTTATAGCTAATGTCAGACCATCCTGAATTAACATGAGACACGTCAAAATGTGAAAAATCCATTGACCATACTTTTGTGCAAAATTTCAGTATAATCAACATTTTTATTGTCTTGCAATTCTGATATCTTATCACCAATTCTAATTGAATTCAATAACAAATTTTATTGATTTTAAAATTATTATTTATATTGGAATTAAAATAAAATTCAAAGAAAACTGATAAAATTTTTAAATCGATTATTTCCCTATCACTTCGATAAACTTCAATTTACCTGACCTTATCAAATATTTAAACATTAAAAAAAACGACATTTGATATCATATCTGATTTATTTCTTTCAAAAGAATGCAAAATATTGCTCATTTTTTACCTGCTTTATCATACATTTAACATGGCTGACTCAACTAACATCACACCTTTTTCATGGAAAATTATTACAAAAATCGTACAGACATCAGCTGATTTTCCACTATGATAAAACATTTTTTTTTCAACACCCATAATCATTTCAAATGAAATTCCATAAAAAGTTGCTACATATTTTCTCTCTAAGTGTGTGTACTCACCATTTATTACAAATTTTCTTTCTTTTTTCTCTATAAAATCGTAATACACCTTATTGCAACACATACAATATATGAAACATTTCTGAGCAACTATGCAATGTGTGCAGACGGGAAATTGTCGGAAGGTTTTTCTTTTTTATTGTATGTTTTATTTTCTTTTCACGATCAGAATTTCAATGGGTGTAATAAACTTTCTTCGTTTACTAGAAATAATTTTCTTGTTTCACTTTCTATATTAAATTAAATTAAATAATTTTTTCGTCACAGTTTTTTTATTTATTTTTGATTTGATTTGAAATTTAATTTTATTGCAATTTTTCATAAAAATTTCTCTCTGTTTTATTGATATAATGATGAGTAAAAACAGGAAAAACCATGATTCATTTTATCATTCATTTATTTATTTAAGTTTCGATTTCTTTTATATTTATTTTAATTATCTTCAAAAATAACAAATAGAAGCTCGGTTATCATAAGTTTGATTAACACTCAATATTATCATATTTTTACACAAATAAATTTAGGAAATATTCACAAAATTAAAGGAAGTCAATGTTTTTTTCCTTTAAATGTAAAAACTGTCTGTGATTGTCCTGACTCACAGTCAATGAATTTAAAAGATACAAATTTAAATTTTAAAATTTGAAGTTCTTTTAAATTGTTTCGATTAAATGTTTAAATTTTGTAATTTAAAACATAATTTTAATATATTAAAAATTATTTTTATTACAGAAGAGCAAATAAATTTCACGTCTTAACTGAATCGCAGCCGATGAATAACTGACAATGTGAGTAAAAATATATATGCCGCTTATTTGTACAATTATAGAGTAAGAAATATGTTAAAATTGAATGAATAGCATGCGCAATGAATGAAAAAGACGGAACATGTACGGAATTGTATGGAAGTAACAAAGAAAACTATATTCAATGAAAATATAATAAAACATATGTTTTTTGTTTGAGTTTCTCTGAGAATGTGAGTTTACTCTTTTATAATCGTATATTATATTTGTTATTAATTCATAATAATACTCATGAAATGGATGAATCATTTGGGCGTAAAGTACTGATAAGGAGTGAACAATATAATTTTTGTTTATATTTTTTTATATTCAGACATTCTCTCATACATTGAAGTGATAATGTATAAAAATGATTATTGAATTGAAATGCATTCAAATAAAAGATTATAAAATTTTTGAATTTAAAATATTATTAAAATTTATTATCCATTTGCACACATATGATCATATAGACACATACACACATTACATCACATACGTTATTGAGAGTGAAACGACCTTGACCCCTAATGTGAATTCAAAAATAAATTATCATGGAAAATTCTCATAAAATGAGGTAGTTTGTTGCCAATAATACACTTAATCTTTTAAATTAATTAATAGGTACCGCATATTCATTAAATTTTTATGTCATATCATATGTGTGTGTTTTGTTGTGTGAAAGCAGCATGTTATCACATCATAGGGAAGGCGCATAAGGTACAATATTCTGACTATTCATGGACGAAACCCTTATATGGAAATGAGTTGATAATTAAATGCGGAAAAAGATTTTTAAAGTTTTTTTTTGTAATATTACATATTAATTTTGTTGTTTTTGTTGTTGTGAAATACGATAAATATTGAAATTGCTCGGTAGCTATTAATTTTACATCAGGTCACAAGGTCGTTAAAGATGAAACTGAATTATAATAATAATTATTGTTAATTTCTTAAGGTGCAGTTTAAGTTCTAAAATTTATGATCCAAATATGGTTGTAAATTATTCAATAAAGTGAATTCAATATTTAAATGATGTCAAAAGGGTAAATTCCTGATATTGAGTGACAGTTTTTAAATTTTTATATCCTGGAGATGAATCATGTGTGAGTTTGTTGCATTCCAAATAGAAATATTTCATAAATGGATTCTGCTTAGTTCCTCTTCCAAATTCAACATTTTGCTCGTTTTAAGACTCTTTTGAAAAAAATTCTAAGGGCAATTCGTTGAGATGGTTAAACCACTCACGCGGATATGAATTTTCATTTTGAACCCACCCGATGCCGATAAAAGGTGATAACGTCCACTGTAAGTTGAAAACGCCTCGCAATCCACCCCACATAGACTACAAAAGTACCCATAATAATCGTTTTTCTTTACAAATTAGCAAGAATGCTATAAAAATTTCATTAATCATTTGACCTTTTGGTGTCAATCCAATAACTCGGTCTCCGGACCAAATAAGTTTGTACTGCGGCGCATTTTTACGTTACAGTGTGATTTGCACTGAAAGAAAAATTTTCAAAAAAATAGTAACAATTGACAATATTTCACGTTATTCATCGACGATGACTTCAGTGTAGGATTGGCAATCAGGCAAATGCACGCAAGGCCGGAGTCGACCCTCTTGTAAAAGTTAAGTTTAGCGCAAACTTTAAAGAAAATCATACAGAATGCCAGGGCTGTTAATTTTTAATCAACACCTGCATGACTTGCTGTTCGTGGCGTGGAGGGTCTGGAAAGCTTTTAAAAATTTCAGGTTCTACTAAGCACGTGGACGAATTCGTTGACAGTTTGTCTTTGATAGAGTTCTACTATAAAAAAAATATTGAAGTCACCTGGAAGCAAAAATAAGTTTTAATTTAAAAAGAAATGTATGCTCGAAATTCTTCTTTCTCACAATTTTAAGACCAAAAAAGGGAAGATCCTACACCTCTTTCCACAATGCATCTCTTTTCATATCTAAAAGCACTCTTGAGCACACCCAAAAAATATTTTGTCTGATTTTCTTTCCAAATACCCTTAAAATCTTCAAAAACCACACCACAAATATTTTTACTATTTACGTTACCCTTTTAATGAATTACACACCAAAATTGAATCTTTTCATCTTCATAATGGACATCAAAGCTTAATTGTAAAATTTGATTACTCAATTAAACATCAATTAAAATTAGAAAAAAAATTTGATAAATTACTTATTCAATAATTCAACAACCTGAAGTTTAATGCTCTAACACGTAAAAAAAAAACAACAAATTAACAACCTTTAAAGATCATGTCAAATTTGAATAAGTAAATTTTTTTCTTGTTGTTGTAACATAATAATAATAAACTTTAAATAAAAAAACATAAATGTAAAAAAAAAATTAATATTTATTTATTTATTATTAATAAGCGGAATTATTCAGTGTGACAGGTACCATAAAATGTCTCTGTTATACAAATATTAATACACATAAGTCACACAACCTTGTAGGACCTTGAAAATTAAGAGAAAAAAAATTAAAATAAATAAAACCTGCATATTTATATGTTTTTATATTCGATATTCAGATAAATTGATGTCGATGACTATATATTGCATTTAATTTTTAAAAAAATTTTTTTTTGTAAACATGATTTTATTTTTTACTTTTTTAATATTTTTTTGATGAACTTGAACCTTTTGTTTGTACCTTAAATAGGAACGATACTCGGAAATAAAATTAATGTAAGGTAATTAATGATGACATTAATTTTCTTAAAAGCGGTTTATTAGCTAATAATTATGTTAGACGTGATTCAATTTTTCAAACATATTTTTTTAAGATATTTTTTTTCTAACACAAATAATTTAATAATAATTATCAGTGATTTTATCACATTAAGCTGCTTAAATAATAGAAAAATAAACATGTTGGTAATTAGATTGTTTGTAACGGTGCGAATTTTTTTCAATAAAGGAAGTTCAATGATCTATCAATTAATTTGTCAGAAAGATAAAAGATCTTGAATTTAAATATGAAATTAATAACATAACCATTCTTGCTCTTTAATAATAATTTCAAGGATATTTCTGTGCAATTTTTCTTTTAAAGTCCCAAATAAAAGTTTATTTCACTTCCTATTCTGCCAAATATGGAACTGACATTTTATGCTTGTAATTTTTTTTTGTTTTCACGTATGGTATTTTTTTTGTTAACCACCGGAATTTTAAATGAGAATTACTTAAGGTGTGGTGAAATGATGAAACATTAAAGCTTGAGATAAAATTACTTCTGGATATGGATTTAATACTTATTTTTAATTTAAGATTGATTCTTTCATGAAGGTAAGGACGAAATAACGCGTCATAATATTGATGATTTTTATTAAGGAAATAAATTAAAGAGTTTTACAAAAAAAATTACAATTTTGGAATATTCATGCGTTTATAAGCTTAATAACAAAAAAAATGTATAAAAAAAAAGGTTAATTTAATTATTGATATTATCAATTTCAACATCAGACCACATTACATCAGATTCACTTTCAGGATCTGGATCATTATGAGGAATTTCTATCATTTCAAGTGGATTTTCTTGCATTTCATTGCCATCCTCATTTTCTGAATTGCTGACATAAGAAGTCTCTAGATTGTTACCAACAGATTGATGACCAAGTGACATTAATCCAGCTAATGCTCGACGGTTATTTTGATCAAAACTGTTTTTCAAAAAATAAAATAAGATTAAACAAAATCAATGTATTTTAAAATCATGTTAACTTACTTCAAAGCCTGAGTATAGTGTTCCAATGCTCCAGTTTGGTCCTTTTCATAACTCAATAAA
Source organism: Culicoides sonorensis (assembly GCA_900002565.1). Lineage (NCBI taxonomy): Eukaryota > Metazoa > Arthropoda > Insecta > Diptera > Ceratopogonidae > Culicoides > Culicoides sonorensis. The sequence continues at coordinate 178,816 of LN483603.1, read as the reverse complement.
TCTGCTAACATGCAATGTAATCGACAATTTGGTTGAACAGCCACTTGTTTCTTTAACAATTTAATTGCTTCACCAGTCTCATTATCTTCTTGATACATCTCACATAATAAATAGACAGCAGGCAGATAATATTCATTCAATGCCAGAGCACGAATTAACATTGGTTTTGCTTTGTTCTTCACCATAATGTCTTTCAAATATGTTTTCGCACACAACACCAAAACACGTGGCGATTCGCCTAATTGCCGAAACGCCTTTGTTGCTTGACTTGCAGCTTCCCTTAATTTTTCCATACTGAGCAACGTTTCCACAAGACCTTTATGTACTTCATAGCGATATGGAGCGAATTGTTGTGCAAATTGCAAATGTGAAATTGCTTCATTATGTTTTTTGAGTTGTAACAAAATACGTGCTTTTAGGATAAGAGCTTCAACATTCTTCGGATTGAGAAAACATGATTTCTGCACAAAGTAAACAGCTTTATCATATTTACCAGTGGCAAACAAATACTGTGCCATTACAAACCATGATTCTGATGTGTATTCATTGGGAAATGAGGATGTGGGCGAGATCATTTTTTCAAGTTCATTGATTTTGTTTCGTTTTGACAACAAAATCGCTAAAATCTGGATTCCATGTTTCATGTAAGGACACAAATTATGAGCACGACTCAAGTATGAAAAAGCGTTGTCATATTCGCCATTGTGATAATAACATTCTCCGATTAATACAAGTAATTGATGATAATTTTTGAGACAAGTAGTTGTTTCGAGAGATTTCAACGTTTGAATTGCTTCCGTATATTTCCTTCCTTGAATGTGTGCATGTGCTTTAATCCAGTTACTTAACCAATCAGTGCACTGAGGAGCAGATGAAGCATCCAAAATTAATGTGTTCACATCGATACCCTTTACTCCGATTGTGATCAATCCTTCAATGGCTTCAAAAGCTAAAGGACACTCTTTTAACACTTCCTTATAGGCACCCACAGCTGTCCGATCATTACCACTATTATGCAACAACCGTCCAAGTAACATGTTAACTTTGGGTGTTCTTTGTTTCATTGTAATTGATTGGAGGGTTGAAATTGCATCCCGTAAATGCTTATTTTCCACAAGACATTTGGCTATTTTATACTTGATTTCAGTCTCGGAATGGGGATCAAATGATTCAGTTTTATTTGTTCCTTTCGCTTTCGTGGAAAGTTTCTTAGCATTCAGAGCTTGACGAAATATTCCTTCAGCTTCACGATATTGACGCTCATTATACAGAGATTCAGCATAAATGATGAGAGTTTGGAAATGTTCTTGGGGAGTTAATATCGTTCGATTTCCATCATAAATTGATAAAATGAGATTAGACTGAAATTAAAATTCAGCTTTAGTTTTTGTGTCAAGATATTCTTAAAAGTGAATTTCTTACCACTTGTTTTGCATTGGAATAAAGCTCATATTTGTATAAAGTTTCAAGTTGCTCAAATAAGGTAGCCATGATTAACAATTTATTATTCTAACAACAATTACACGATTTTATTTTATAAAACATTAAATTTAAGTCAGACTTTCTACAAAATTTGCGTTTACTTTTTGGATTGTAAACAAAACAATACCCTCGCATGAAGAGCAAAATTTTATTAAAGTGGCACATTTTTTAATGGAAAATATTTGTTTTTATTAACTTTTCGTAGAGTGGGACCAATTTTCATTGTTATTTTCTTAAATTCTCAACTTTTCTCATAAATTCCGTTATACGTGATTCTGATAATTTATTATCCCATTTGCCATTTTCTTTGAAATAGGATCCAATTATGATACCATTAGACTTTTCATAGTAATCTTCCAAGTTCTCCAAAGTCACTCCAGATCCAATTAATATTGGAATATCAATTTTACCACAAATCTCATTCAAATCTGATGGTTTTGCGGCGTCTCCAGTTGCGGTACCCGTTAAAATGACTCCATCTGAAAGGAAAAATTCAGCAGCATGTGCTGTCTCAACCAAATTTACATCACTTGTTATTGAGTGTGAACTGTGTTTTTTCTTTATATCAGTGAAAATTAGAATATTATCAGCATCAATTGATTTTCTGTATCGTAATATATGACCAGCATTTGCATCTGTAAATCCTTCATCGGCAACATGGGAGAAAACATAACCTTCAGCTCGAATGAAATGAGCGTTTGTAGCTTTGGCGACCGCTAGCGCTTGTTTATTACCACATGCTAATATTTGAATGCCACATTTAATTGACTTTGGGATGTTTTTTATGACTTCTGATGTTATTTTAGTCATACAAGCCGTAATTTCTGGTCCTAAGCTCTTATCCTGAACATATGGAATGTCATGCATGTTCTCAATTAAAACTCCATCCTTTGAAAATATTGACTAATTAATTTCATTTTCTTTAAGTTGCATTCAATATACTCACACAAGAATATTTTGAATAAATTTTAGCTTCATTAACTGCTGTCTCGATAATTTCATCAAAACCCCCTTTGTACTTTGGGGTACCTGTAAATAATTTTTAACACAAATAATTTGACCCTGTCTAATGCCATTTTAAAGATTTCATATTTAATTTTAAAATGTTTACCTGGTAACGCTCCGACATGGATCATGCCAATTATGTTACATTTATGAATTGGAAATAATTGTTTAAATCTTTGCATTTTACTATTAATTTAAATCAAAATTTATTTTTTGATACAACTTCCGATCAACAGTCAAATTTTGTTTATTTTTATTTTCGAAGTGATTCTCACTTCAATCAGCTGTTTCGAAGTCAATAATTTCATGCTGCTTTTAACCCTAAAGTAATTTTTAAAATTAAATTTAAATAAGATTAACAAATTAAATGAAAATATAATAGTTTAAATGATAAATTCAGCAAGAACACTTACGCTAAAATGCATTTCCACAAATGTCAGGTCAGAAATCCTCAGGAAAAGTGTCAGAAATGTTTCAAAATCAATTACACAACAAACACCGGAATTAAATAAGCTCATTGACCCAAAGAAATATGATGCGAAAAAGCTGGCATTGACTTCAATGCTACACAGATTCAAAGGTTCAATATCTGGCGGAAGTGTCATGCATGAGAGTATTAACACGTTACAGATGAAAAAACGTCCCATGAAAAAAAGGCAACTTGATACTGAGCCGGGATATTTTACTGTAACGGCATATGCTACTGCAGATGAATATGATTTAGATCGTCTCGCAAGATCTCTCAAAAAACAGGATTTATATGAACAACAGAGATTCTTTCCCGATGGCTCTTATGATGAGGAACCGAAAGATGTATTGCACGTAAAAGCCAAATACCAAGTTGAAAAAGAATCCCGAGACATTTATTTTTTCAAAGAAGGTACAGTTGTACTATGGAATTGTAATGACTTGGAATGCGGAAATATCATTTCGTACCTTAAACTCTTTGAAATTGATCGATATGACGAGAATGTGGTGCACGAAGAATGTGAAATGATGATGTACAATTACACAAAACTCGATACAGCTGCCTTTTTGAAAAACAATAAATTCTATCTCTCTAAATCAGATCCACACAATATAAATTTAGAACGATATACTTATTCCAATGCAATATCCCTGTCAGTTAAATTGGGCATTTGGGAGGCCTCACTTGATCAGTACATTGATTCAATGGAATTTGTGACAGAAGATTTGAAAAAGGGTGAAAGAATTAAAATTTCGAGACAAGAAATGCTGAGACGAACAGGAGAATTATTTGCTTTAAGGCATTTGATCAATTTGAGTTCAGATCTCTTGGACACGCCAGACTTTTATTGGGATCGTGAAAAATTGGAAACTTTGTATCAACAAACATGCAATTATTTTAGCATTTCAAGACGAACCAGGGTGATGAATGAAAAATTGAATCATTGTGTGGAATTGGCACAATTGATTAATTCAAATTTGAACGATAATCACCATGTTAGGTTAGAATGGATGATTATCATTCTGATTATGGTAGAAGTGGGATTTGAAATTCTACATTTTGCAGATAAATTTATGTAATTTTATTGATTAATGTTTCATTGTAATAAAAGTTAAACACCCAGCACCATAACTAGATAATTTGAAATTGAATATATAATTCGATAAAACTAATTAGTTTTTTGACGATTTGCAGGTGAGCTTGTCTCATTGATGTCGTAACTTCCATTTTTAAAATCTATGGGTTGCCCCTTTATAAATTTATGATAAGAAACTTTATTATTTTTGAAAAAGTCTTTGACACTTTCATCTTCTTCTTCTTTGTAATCGTTGAGATAAACAACGTACTTAATTTTTGCCTGCACTATCAAAGGAGCACAATATTTACAAGGACACACAGTGACATACATTGTACAATCCGTTAAGTCTTTTGATTTACTGTTGCAAATCGCATTTAGTTCTGCATGGCAAACATAGTTAAATTTTTCTTTTTTGTTCCAAGGAAAGTCTTTATCTTTACACCCGTTTGGCATCCCATTATAACCAATTCCGAAAACAATTTTATGATCTTTGTCTACAATACAAGCCCCAACTGCTGTAATAGGATCTTTCGCACGTTGTTGTGCTAATAGAGCAATAGCCATAAAGTAGTGTGAAATAAACTTCTGAAAATATTCAATCAGCTCAAAAATTGGGGTATCTGCTTTATTCTTTGATTTATAATGTTTCTTAGAATTTTTTAAATTAAAAGGATCATCAGAATCTTGATCCTTTACATAAGGCCAAATAGCAACATCAGCATGTTGTAACATTTTATAAACTGCTTTATCAGAATCAACTCCGTCGTTTTCCTTTTTGATATAAAATATTTTCTTTATCCCAGACTGTATTATCAATTTAGTTTTTTCGGGAGAAGGATATTCCGTTAAATGAATGGTACATCCTTTTACATCATGAGAGTTTGTTTTCAGAATTGCATCCATTACTGAAGTATAGGACCCTTTAGCTATACAACTTTCTGATTTTTCATTACTGCACTCAGTAGAATATCCAAGGCCTACTATTCTATTATTTTCATTTACAATGCAGGCCCCTTCTTTAAGTGAACTAAGCTTTGATGTTAGAATAGCAAAATGCATGAAATAGTCATGCAAGTTGATAGCGTTTGCTCTTGCTTCATTTGCCCTTAAAGCGTGACTCATTTTACTTTGAAATTTATTGATATAAAGCAATGATCTTGACACTGAAAATTCTGAACTAGAAGTAAAATTTCGCTTATAGATAACTGCAATTTGCAAGTTCAATATTTTCTAATCTTAAGTGGATTTTATTTAATTTGAGTTACGATAAGAAAAACAATAAACCAAACAGAATGGTTACACATATAGCTCTAAGTGATGTAGAAGTTGAGTTTAGATTGAAAATGCCTTTTATTATGTGGCTACAATTTTTAGCAACAAAACTTTTTCAACAAAATCGAAAATTTTCATTTTTATTAAACATCGGTTGGGCTTACCAGAACCCGAAAAGTTGTTAAGGCATAAACCAATTCAAACACGAGTCTATAATATTGAAGAAAAACTTAAATATCTAAAACAAATATTTAAATTAATTACGATGATATAAAATCACCCTGTATATGATAATGAAGCATTCGATCGAAAAACATTTATTTTAATATGAAACAAATTTTGATTGTCCTATTTACCAACATAATTTTATTATTTGAATTCCAATTTTCCATTTTGTTGACTTGACGTTGATGATAAATTGCAATCTTTTAATCCATTTTCCAGCTTTTTCATAGGAGTTGGAGGCAGTTGATTAAAGTTATTCCAATCTATTTCAGTAAAATCAATCAAAATTTGTTTTTGTTTAGGTACAAATTGCTCATATGGGATTCCAGCAGCATCTAACATCATTTTCGATGCAATTGTATTTGCCTTGTCTTTATGCTTATCCGACATATAAACAACTTTCCTTATGCCTGACTGAATAATTAACTTTGCACATTCATTACAGGGAAATAAAGCTACATAAATTGTACAGCCTTTCACATCACTTGAATTTTTATTTAGAATTGCATTCATCTCGGCATGACACACATACATGTATTTATTTTTAAGGGGATCATCAGAACTTTTACTCCATGGAAATTCGTCGTCATTGCATCCTTTAGGAAAACTATAAAAAAAAATAAAATTTAATTAAAAACACTTTCTATTCATTAACTTTCTATTACCCATTGTATCCAACTCCAACGATTTTCTTCTCTTCATTCACAATACATGCGCCAACTTGTGATGATGGGTCTTTGCTCCGTTTGGATGCGAGAAAAGCTGTGGCCATAAAATATTCTTCCCATGAAATGTAATCGTCTCGTTTTTTATCTTGATCTCTCATTTTTCAGGTACTTTTGACTTAAAAAATAGAATAAATAAATTTGTTTATCAAAATAAAATGTGTAACAGTTTTGGCGGAAAATAAGTTGCATTGCGAATTTATTTGACAGGTCCAATTCGACAATACATCGAGATTGAATTTTAGTTGTCAGCTGCTGTCATTTTTGAGGCATGAAAATATTTTCAATCGGGATTCTAATTTTTTATTTGAATTAAAATAATCAAATTATTCAATTAAAATGAGACTCAGTGCTTTAATGTTCTTCAAAAAGACAGTAAATGGATATATTTTTCGTGGTAAAAATCGACTTGTAAAACCAGTTTCAAGGAGAAGTGTGAAATCCTTACATAAAGAGTATGAAGTTAATGAGCAAAATATGTTGCTTCTGAGACACCCATATCTGACTGTGGTGAGACATGTTTCCACTTTATTCATGATGAAAATCTTCTAACATTTCACTATCATTGCAGGAAGAGTCAAAAGGACACGCCAAAGCATTGGGAGCATTTGAAAATAAGATGGAAAAATACAGAAAAATCCAGTTGATTGGTAGAATGAGGCCGGATGTCACATTAGAGGGACGATTAGGACATTTAACAATCAAAGATGCATGGGATTGATTAACCCTTAATTCATTAAATAGCTTTAACTTATGAACAATTCAAATAAATACAAACTTAGTTTAGATTTTGGTGAAAATTAACATTTATTTAACTAATAAGTAGTACAAAAATTATAAATTCGTTTTGTGGCAACATAAAGAAAATACTGAAAATTAATTGTTGATTTGCTGGACCCAAGCATGTGGATCGGGCTCTAAGTCCTTTCGATAAAGTGTTTTTCCTTGAGATGTAAATTCAGCCCAATGAGCAACAATTGGTCCTATGAAAAAAATTTATTTAAGACAGATATTTTACATTTAAAGATTTATGTTGAATTTACCTGCAGTGTAACCACAGCTAGAAATGGAAATAACTTTGTTATCGTCATTTAAGTAGTAAGCGACATAATCCAATTTTTCCAAATCTCCAAAAACTAATGAATCTGAAGCGCGACCATGTCCCGCATATTTAAAACTAGTTCCAAACAACATTGTCCAGAAGAAAGGAACAGCTTTGAGTTCTTTTGTCTTACCTACCATATTAAATGCAGCTGTACGACCATGATATTGTGCTAAGCCGTAGTGACCGATTGTTGCTTTTTCATTATTACTCGAGAAAACTGGAGCATTTGCAATATCACCACCAACATAAATATCTGAATTCGTTGACTGTAAATACTCATTTGTATCGATACTTCCATTTCTGTTGACAGTTATACCACAAGTTTTCATGAAATCTGTATTGAGGGTTGATCCAACTCCCATTATGCATATATCAGCTGGCAAAACTTCTCCATCGTTAAGTTCAACTGAAACTAAGTCTCCATGATCATTGCCATTACATTTCGCAATGCCATTATTCATTTTAAAGACAACTCCTTTGCTTTCCATAAATTGTTGAATTCGAGCACCAATAGCTTGACCAAATACTGGTTTAAGTGGAACATTATCACGACCAATCACGGTCACTGAAGCAACCTTACTTACACAATATGCTGCAGCTTCAAGTCCAATAAAACTCACACCAAGCACAACTACATGCTTATCTTTGCCCAACTGACTTTCAATGTACATTGAATCATCGACTGTACGAGCAACAACAACATTTTTCAAATTAGCACCAGGTAAGTCGAGTTTCCTTGGCGATGATCCAGTTGCAATGTAAATTTTATCATATTTAATACGATATCCATTACTGAGAACGACTTCCTTTGAATTTGGATTTAGTTCACTTGCCTCAACTCCCAGCATAGTTTCAATTGAATTGGTATCATAAAATGCTTGGTCCCTTAATTTCAATTTATCTGCTGATAAATTCATGGCTTTTGTCACTTTGACACGATCATAAGGCAAATGTGGTTCTTTTCCGATCAACACAAGTCGACCACCAAATCCTTCTTGTCTCAATGTTTCAGCACAAACAGCACCTGATGGTCCAGCCCCAACAACAACAAAAGTACGCTCATCCTTATTATCTCTCAATGTCATGGTTTTAACTCTTTTATTTGCTTCCAAATCCTTTTTCTTTGCCCTCACCTTCACATCACCATTTTCCACTTGAACTTGGTAACAAGGTAACGAATCCAATCCAGGGAAATCTTCAATATCACCAGTATTTAAACTGAAACAAGCACCATGCCATGGACAACGAACACGTCCATCACCAAGAGAACCTGTCTCCAAGGGCGCACCAAAATGACTGCACTTTGTGCCAACAGCTTTAAATGTACCATGTTGCTTAACTACCAACACTTTGCCATGACCTTCCAAATCGAAAGCTTTCATCTGATTGTCATTCAAATCTGTTTCTTTGCATACGACTCCTTCGATAATTTCATCGTTGGATGGTGATGATTGAGTATCAGTGGCAGGCATTTTATTAGGTTCTGTAAAAATAAAAAAAATTACAGTTAATTAAAAATTAATATGCAACTCGATTAGTTACAATTGTAATTAAATAACACAAATAACTTAAACGAAGTAGTTGTTTAAACAACTCATTGTAAAAAGTCATGGTGATGTTTTTTTTTCAGATCAAGGTTGTGTTAACTGTTGCAGTACATTCAAATAGCAATGATGAATGTTTTTGTTGGTATGAATTTTATGAAATATTTCAATGAATTTAAATAAACTTAAATGAAACCATAGAAAATTTCAAGACACAATCAAATAAAATTTAATTTTATCATATTTTAACCGTTTCTAATTTTAAAGGGAATTAAACTCACTTTTGATTAATTTTAATTTCAAAAATATGAATTTAATATAATTTATTTAATAAAATGATTTTTCTTAGAACACTCGACTTATCCCTTGAATATCCAGAATAAAACTAAACAAATAATTAATCAATATCTCATATAAAAGCAATGCAACCTAGTAAGTGTTGTTTCATTCATTCAATTCTCTAGCATGGCAGTCTGTGAAAAAATTCAGTTAGTGGGAAACCACACATATTTATCATAAACTGGTTTTGTCTCAGACAATTTTGCTATGATATAATACGAAAATACCGATATTTGAAATTTGACGTCATTGAAAAACATTTTTTTTATTTTAAATGTGAAGAAACGGGATGATTGAGGTCGATTTAACCGTTATTCTTATTTTATGTCTAAATTATTTCCAGTTTTGTGGTTGAGGTTCAGACGAGAGTTTTTTCATAAGTAAATGTAAGTTAATAATAAAAAAATTGGGAAGCTTCGATGGGTCAAAGTTCGAACTTCCAGGGAGGTACCTTGCCAGTTGGCAAAATGGTGCCTTGAATCTAAAATCGAGGTTTTGCAATGAATCCATCTGATTCAGTTTTTAATAGGCTTGGACTCGAAGTAGCAAAATGGTTAAACGAGTACCACATAGCTCCATAGACTCTCCATACACACGTACAAGTTGGTGCAAAGTCTAGGATGCCACTAAAGATAAAACGAAATATTTTATGACTCTCAAGCGAATAAATATTGGTAATCTTTGAAACTTTAAGAAATTTGAATACTAATTTTTTTTTCATTAATGACTTTAACTTGGCTACGCATCTACCAGAATTTTTCTCATTTTATATTAATATTCTTTGAATAATAAACTCTTATCACATAATTCATAAGATGTTTGCACTTGCTTCGTATATTTTATCACTTATTTAATATTTTTTTATTTCTTTATTTTATATACCTTCAATATGGTTATTCGACTTATTATTATATTTCCTTGGTGGCATATCAACCACATAACAATTATTATTTTCATTAATCGAAAATTTCCCTTTTCTTGACCGAGATAGACAATTCCCCATTTTTTAACCGATTTTGTTCAAGAATTTTAATTTTAACAGAAATATCTTCTCATTCGCGTCTTATTTCATACAACAGTGAAAAAGAACTGAGACAGGAAATATTGAATCTATGCAAAAACTTGTATAACTCAACACAAACTTAGTCAAGTCTTAGTCATAGATAATTAATTTCATTTTCAAATAATATTAAAAGAGATATATTCACATACATTCAAATATGTTTAAAATTAAATAAAATAATAAACATTAAATTTTTTTTGTCCAGTCTTATTATTATTGTTATTATTATTTTTTTTCGCATTAAACTTCTTACTGGAATTACTCATTGAAATGTATTTATTTAACGTATTATTGGAACATGTGTTTGTCTTTTTTTTTTTTTTTGTATTTTCAACATAAACAAATTAAAGAGATTAATAATGCAAAAATTTTAACATTAAAACATAAAAAATTTATGAAACACACACATGAAGGCCAAATCGTGAATTGGTATTTTAGAAGGTTTCAAATAAAAAAATTAAATTTAATATTAAAAAAAAATTAACAAGTCATTCTGATAGGCATAATCTAATAAAAATGAGTCACGTTTGTTTAGAATAATGACTGAAAGTGAAATTCATAATGTAATTTTAGGTGCTTAATTGTCTAGTCAATGCTCTTAATTGACACTCATTTTGCATTAAGGTCTAATAAGGAATTTCAATTGTACGTGTTGAAATGGAAGGAAAATGTGATAAAATGAAAATAAGTGAAATGAATATTTGGAATTTTGGTATTGCTCTTGAATGATGGAAAATTTTTGGCATTCTTTAACGTTCAATGAATATTGTCTTATGATGTTAAATGCCTTTTTCTTATTCATATAAATCAATATTTTATTGTTAAGCTTAAATTTAATTTTGAATTCAGTATCTATGCTATTTAAATCAAGTAAAGTAATGAAGGTTGTTTAATATTTATTTTATCCTTTCAATTTATTTCGTGTCACAATAAATTATGAATGAATGTTTAAATCGACATGAAATATCAACAGTCTCATTTTTTTAACCCTTCATTGTATAGGGGTTGCATTGATATTTGTAGTAAAAAAACCATCTGAATTTTTTTTTAGCTCGGTTTCCTTTTTTCATTGAAAATTTAATTCAAAGTCTTTAAAGGAATCTGATTACCAAAAAAAATCATAAAATTACCTTAGCTACTTTGCAATTAAGGGTTAACATAAAATTACCCAAAAAAAGTCAATGACCTTAAAATCAAACATTCTATATCTTTTATTGTATTATTACTACAAGAGACCTAGATAGTAAATTTACGTTGAATCCTCAACCTATTATTATTCGAACTTTTCTATGAGTAGTGAATGGGTAGTTCTTTCTTCCAACGATTACTAAGTATTTTAATTGACCTGATAAAGATCTTTATTGATTTTCTAATGATTTTGAATTTACTTGAATTTTGGAGAAACATATTTAGATCACATAGTCATGTAGAATTGAAAGCACGATGGAACAAACAAACATAACAGCTGAAAATTTATTTTATAAATTTACAGGGACGTAAAAGTCCCTGGACAGGATGTGAGTTAAAACCGTTAAAATCTCGAAATCAACAGTTCTTTTTATGTTCCTTAAACGAGTTCAAGGATTTTGGCAAGACTTATGGCTTTAATGCATGTTTTCAGAGCCAACAATTAAAAAAAAACCGTTAAAACTTCTCATTCTCTTATAAATTTCATAACAAGACCATAAAACGACTTCAAGTCATATTATTTTATTTTTATTTTATTTAAGTTATTTTTTTTTTCAATATATTAAACTAAAAGAAATTAGTACTATTTAATTGATTAAATTTCAATGTTGTATTGCATGACTAATTAATGTGTGAGGGAAAATCAACAATGGTTTTCCAATTTTATTTATAGTTTATCTTGATATCCATTGAAATGAGTGTGTCAGTGTCGTTAAATTGCGTGTAAAATGTGTCTTTGAAGTTAATGTTTCTAAAGTTGATTAAAAATAAATCATTTTGATGATTACACATAATTTTAAGTCGATAAAATTGTGAGTACAATTCAAGCAATTCGAATTTTCATATCAATGCAGTACATATCTTAGCATTTTTGTACTCAAAGAAGTTGCTATGAAAATTCTTGGAAATAATTTTCGCAAATTATTGGTTTTTTTTAAAAAAATAAATTTAAATCGATAGTAATTTAAAATTCAGCATTGAATTGAGCAGTGAACTTCCATAAAATAAATTTTGGTATCAAAAATTTTAATTTACATATCGCATGAATCGTTACAATCAAAATCAATATAACAATTAACCACCTCCGTTAAATTTATTTTTAAATATCGGTTTTTCATCAAAATCTAATTTAAAAAGAAAATAAAAATTGAAAGTCATCATGATTTAATTAATAAAAAAATATGACTTGAGGTAACACACGCAGCGACAAGGTTCATATCCAAGCATAACTCACCTGTTTCATTATCACTGTCCTTAACTGACGAAAAATTTTTACAATTAATTGAACCCATGCTAATAAAATTTACAGCTACAGTTCTACAAATGTAATTTATTAATTACTTAAATAACTATTTTTTTTTAATATAGCGGTCTATGTCTACAACTAAAATGAATGACTAAAGGGATTTCTTAATTGATATTGAACTTTATCTTATCAATATTCAAATAAATCAAAAATTAATCATTTTATGATCTTACACGTACAATAGATAATATTTTTTTGTTATTACATTAATTTTTCAATTACTATTATTATTTAATAATTTTACGAATGAGAAGTTTCACGTTCACGTACAAACCGGTCTTTTCATGAATGAAACAATAAACAGACTGACAAAAGTATGTAATAATTCATCGTGGTAACGTGGTTATTTTAACATATTTTACACTTTCTACCTTTGTGGTTAGGGTGATGCAGGTAAATTTGAATTGAGATCTTGAAATAAAAGTATCAAAACTTATCAATATTAATTCGCTCTTCAGACAGGAAATTTTCGGTGTGATCTTGTTTGACCTCTCAGGACTTGGCACCAACTTATACGTGTGTATGGATGATCTGTAGAGTTATACGGTACCAAAGTCCATTTTGCCCTTTCATAAAAAATATTTTTTATTCAGATAAATATTTTCACCCTAATCAAGATTCAATACACCTGTAATAACACAAGTGCATATGTATTCGAAGCATGAATCACCTTGGAAACGATTTTTTGTATGTTACTTATTTTTTACAGTGTATTATTGTAACCTGAATTGAGTACTTTGAATCTTGTACTACATTGACAAAGATACAATTTATCGGTCTGTTTATTTCAATACTATGAAAAAAAGTGCACAGCAACACAAATTTAATGTGGATGTGAGAAAAAAAAATAATGGAACCGGTCTTTGAATCCACTCACTCAATTTTATGTAAAACTCTGGGTCGAATTGCACTGACAATAATTCTCCTTAACATTTACCGGTAAATTTAGATTTTACTATCAAAATTATGTTTTGAATTTTCTTATTTAATTGTTTATAGAGCTAAATTAATTCTTGAAACATGTATCCCAGTTGTGTTTTCATTTGAGGTTTTTGTTGAGAAAATATTGAAAACAAAAAACAGCTGTTTCATTTTGACATATCGACATCGAAATTTTGACATTTACAACTATAATTTTAAAATCAAAATAAATGGAACGCATCACACTCAATTAAAATTTAATTTTTATTAAATTTAAAAAATTATTTCGTGCATAAAATAATTTAAAAGCACCTGTAAAAATGTCGACACGCTTACCAGGTGTAAGTGCACGTGCATTTAGTGCTATGCAAGTATTAAATATCGCTGAGCTAGCAACATATCCGGCAGAAGAAATCCGACCAATTTTGCCGAGTCTTGCGAGGATGACTTTACTATCACCTATGGTGGAAAATACACCAGCTTGGGCTGAGTCTCGCAAACAAATCCTCTCAATTTTAGTTGGGGTTGAAGTTGTTAATGTTATTGTTGCGTTATTGCAAGCCGATTATCATGAAATGGAAATGGAGGTTAAAAAGGAACAGCAATTGAGGTAATTTTAACATTAAAATGGTTTTTTCATTTCAAATCAACATTAATATTTAAAAAAAAATCAACAGACAGAAAATTGGATACACTCAACAAGACTCCGCCCAATTTCATAACCTCCCGAACGGAGTTGTACTTGGATTTGAAAAAGCCGATGTGTCACAAAAAGTGCGTATAGTGTTATCGGAACTATTTTACATACAAGCACAAATTCAAGAATTAAATCAAATGGGAACACAAAAGACCCTGAATGAAGTTACGATTAAGCAATCAGAACTATTTGATAACGATATCTATTTGGAAGAGGTTTCAGATATAATTTGTATCGCGCTACCAGAACTTCCCTCAATTCTGAATGTGCAAGAATTGGTTGATACGCTTTTGTATGTTAATAATGGAAGTCGTATTATTTGCTGGATTGTAGCAAACATGCCTGATACATTCAAAGATGTGGCGAATGCATTGTTGACAAATGGTGATGATGAAACACCAGATGGAAGACTGAGACAAGCTGCTTTATATGCATTGTGTGAAATGAATCCAGGACAAGCACTGACAATTAGGACATTATGTGTGGAAATGTTAAAAATGCCATCACTTGCATTGAGATTGAGTTTAAATGATCCTGCTGATATGATTTCATTTGTATCTGGACTACTTTTGGGAAATGACCAACAGACCAGATTATGGTTTGCTCAGTTTGTACGGGCAAGTCAAAAGCGGAAAATTGATGTGTTACAAATATTACGTGATGAATTGCTGAATCAGTTAAAGAAATTTACAGAATTTTCTAGCAACGTAACATTTCCAGATGACATGGTTGTGCCGGCAGTTGCTCTTCTCAAATTGTATTGTGCTTTAAGAGGGATCGCAGGGATCAAGTAAGCACTGAAATTTTAATTTTGAATATCGTGTAAAGCATTTTTTTTTATTTTTAGGTACAACGATGATGAAACATTGCATTTGATGCAGTTAATCACTTCTATGCCACCTCTCACTCCAGCTGGAATAAGATTTGTGTCAGTTGGATTGTGTATGTTGATTGCATGTCCTTCACTAATTGCCCAACCATCCCTCGAAGCAAAAGGAATTGAATGGATCCAAAAACTCATTAAAGATGGTGCATATTTTGAGACCGTCAAAGGATCTTCAGCCTCCTTTGGAGAGATGCTTCTTCTAATGGCAATTCATTTTCACTCAAATCAACTGTCAAATATCAGTGAATTGGTTTGTTCAACATTAGGAATGAAAATTCCAATTCGTCAAAATAACACGACACGCATGAAACAGATTTTCGTACAAGAGATTTTCACGGAACAGGTTGTAGCGGCACATGCAATCAAAGTACCTGTAACACCGAAATTAAATGCAAACATAACTGGGTACCTTCCAGTTCATTGTATTCATCAACTGCTCAAATCACGAGCATTCAGTAAACACAAAGTCAAAATAAAGAATTGGATTTATCGTCAAATATGTTCGGCAACAACTCCATTGCATCCAGTTTTGCCATCACTCATTGAGGCATATGTCAATTCGATTATCGTTCCAAATGCAAAAGGTCCAGTAGAGCACAGTCACAATCCATTAGCTGAACAAGAAATTCAAAGAATTTTCCAAGATTCACGAATGGGTTCGCATATTGTCACGAAAAAGGTCACATATCCATTTGATCCAGATGCAGAATTCAAAGACGATAAAGAAGTTGAAGAAAAAGTCCAGATAACGGATGTTTTAACAGCTCAGCTGCTATTTCTCTATTATCTGTTATTTTATGAGGATGTAAGATTAAATAACATGGTTGCCCTTGTATCGATGAATCGGAAAGTAAAAAGTTATTCCATCGAGTTTTTGTCTGAACTTCCAATCAAATATCTATTGCAACAAGCGAAGAAGAATCAACATAATTACAGTGGACTTTTTAGTGCTTTATTGAAATTACTTGTGACACATTTCCCACACTTATCATTAGTTGATGATTGGATCGATGAAGAAAGTAACTTGTTAAAATCAACTACGAGACAAGTAATAACTGAGCATCATATCACAACAGCATTTGAGGCACTCAACACATGTCCTGCTAAAACAACAAAATTATTAAAATTAATGCTGACAAAATCTTCAACTGAATTATGGCCACTTGCAAAAACCTTCATTCAATACTTCAAAGCAATTTTAGATACATCAGTTCCCAGGTTGATTCAAAAACTGTATCGTCTAATATGGATTCGATTGAACACGGTTTTACCTCGTCGCTTATGGATTATGACAATTCAAGCGTTAATGCCTGAAGATACAGTGACAAAAAATTTCTTGATGAAACAGGAAAATTTACTTGATGATCCATTGCAAATTTTACGATGTGATGAACGAGTATTCCGATGTGCAGATGCTCTGGTTATTGTTCTAAGGATATTACAAGCAACTTTAGCAGCTTCAAAACGTCAACTCTCCCGTCACATTTTAGATAAGCCTTTAATTGAACGTAATGGCCAACTCCAAAATGAACAGGAAAGAGAAGAGCTCAGATTAGCACTCGTAGCTTCCCAGGAAAGTGCAGCAGTACAAATTTTACTTGAAACATGTCTGGAAACAGAAAAAGATCAATTATTGCCAGGGCGAAAATGGGCATTAAGAGAAATAAGAGGACTTATTTGCTCATACATCCATCAAGCATTTATTTCGGAACCACCACTCGCGAAATTAGTGCATTTCCAGGGATATCCACGAGAATTACTGCCAATAACTGTAAGAGGTATCCCATCGATGCACATTTGTCTGGATTTCATTCCAGAACTTCTACTCATGGCAGAAATGGATAAACAGATATTTGCAATTGATTTGGCATCACATTTATCGTTACAATACTCTCTTGTACGGTCAATGGGACAAGCAAAACTCTGCTTGAACACTCTTACTACACTGTTAGGAGGTAATATTATCAAAGTCGATCTTTAATTCTGTAATATAACAATTTTTTTCAGTTTTATCAAATGACATGCGAATTGAAATGTTCCGACCAATTCTACCGTGCATTATAAGATTTGGTGAAGCTTTTCCTCCGTTGTTAGATGACTGTGCACTGTTTCTTATGCAACTAGGACGAGTTGTTGAGTCTCAAAATGCCCTAGGAAGATCACAATCAGTTCCAGCCTTAATTGGATATATGGGGAAAACAAGTACAAATGTTAAGTTGAGACAAATCAACAAATTGGTTGAGGAAATTAAAGATACCTTTGCCAAATTATTGAATGATGCTGTATTGAAACCCAAAATATATTAAAAAAAATTTAAGATAAATTTTATATTAAATAAAATAACAATTGTATATTAAGATTTATTTTTATTAAAATGAAAATCTTTAATTTTCGATTCCGTCCAGTTATTTTTATTCCGAATTTTAGTAAATTCTGTGTCTGGTTCCCTTAAATACGAAATTCCATTTTTTGTTTTGTATTCAAACACTTTGGGTTTTTGACGACTCTTCCAATATTTGGTATCAGATCCAGATAAAAGAAGTTCAGAATCAATCACGGTTGACATTAACTTTTCATATTCTGAAAGAGACTCTGCTTCAATCACACGTCTCTTTACATCCAGAGGTTTATTTACCATTTCTGGCAAATCTGGAAGTGGATCTTTTTTAATGTCTAACGGTGGTGCTCCTTTGAGAAGATATACTGAATTAGAACTCGATTTACGTTTCTTGGATTTTTTACTATTTTTAATCTCAAAATCTACAAACTCAATTTGTTGAGCAACCATTTCAGAGAATCTTTTTCCAACGTATTTTTGCATTGAAGGTGGAATATTTACGTCACTTTGAAAGATTTCCTCAACTTCTTCAATGTTCCTGTTAGATTTTGGTTTATTCTTGTTAATCGAGGACTCATTTTTTTGATCGTCATCCTTCAAAGAATTTTCATCAACCTTATACATTTTATCTGAATAAAAATTGGTGTCAACGGATGCCATCAACATTTTTGTATTTTCATCAGATTCTGAGTCACTTGAAGACATTTTTGGTTGATTTTATGCTTAAATGAATTGAAATATTTATAAAATTTGTCTCTGTTTTGATATTCCTTTGGTTTTGTTGTTTATTTACAAAATTCAATCATAACACATGTTGCCCGGTAAAAGGGTTTGCAGCCATATGTTTCGGTTGAAATCCGATTTTCGAACAAAAATTTTAATAGGCATGCAATTTAACCCATTAACCGCCTCTCCTAGAAATATTGAGTTTAGAGCAAAATTTTCTTCTATGATTTGTTCTTTGCGTAACAGTGATCACTTTTCGTTTCGATGAAAATTTTAAGTTTCATACAAAAATTTTACAGGAGATCCATTTGAAAGGTTCGTATATTCTCACAGAAATACGTACAGAATTCTTGTACGAAGAGGAAAAAATTACATGACTTTCCATCTTATTTCTGCTAATATTTCCTTATAATAATCGAAAAACCAAAATAACTGGCCCGACATCTTTAAAACATGTCTAATTATTTATATTGAAAATTTGAAGAAAATATTTTGAGAACTTCTAGGAGAAATCCAGCTCCAAAGTTACTGGTCGAAAAATCGACCAGCGGCGGTTAATGGGTTAAGTTAGACAAGTTTTTTGCATAGATACACATACAGAAACTTCAAAATTTTGAATGTCAATTCTAGTCAAATGTGATTTGACTCATAACAAAACCAGCAGTGTGAAAACCCTTTTATTGTTTTGTTTTGGTTTGGATTTAAAATAAAAGATTTCAACTGCAGAGACATTTTCTGAACTTTTTTTAAAAATTAACACAAATTATTAATAAAATCATCCCTTGGACATTTAATTTGAAGTCAATACGGCTTTAAATCGAAGTAATAATATTTAAATATTTGACTTGAACTTGAAATTTCATTTATCTATTCAAATTTTGTTTTTCTAGAATGGCTGATGAAGACATGATTGTTTGTCCTTTTGATCCGATTCACAAGATCATTAAACATCGTATGCCATATCACATTGTGAAGTGCCAGAAGAATTACAAAGGTGAGAAATTGGTACTTTGCCATTTTAATGCGATGCATTGGATTCCACCGCGGAAAATGCGTGAACATTTAGAAGAATGTCCTGATTATCGTGTGGCGACCATGGATCATCAACGCAAGGTTATCGATAAGATTACAAAGGAATTGATTGAGAAACGTACATTGATGAGCAAAACCAAGAGTAAAGTCAATTCGACGATTAATGACCAGGAAAGTGTTGAGAATCGGACCTTTGATTAAAGTTTTTGAATTGAAACAGTAAACAGTTCCTTCTTTTGTGAATAAAATGACCCGTAAATAATAAGAGTATGAAATAAAATATGTAAGAAAACTTTGTATATAAAAATAGTTTCATAGCATAGCGCAAGATTTATTTAAATATATTTCATAAGAATCATCATAACGCATCATATGTTTTTATTATTTATTTGTAAAATCAATTCTTGGGTCCACATTTTGGAGTTTTTTTTCTAAAATGTTTCATGGTCCATCACCATATCATAAAATCACATAATCATCACGAAAAATTTAGAGTTAAAGTTGGGTCAATTCATTTCCTTTTCAAGCATGATTCCATGGAATTGGATTAACATATAAATTTGAAGTTGATCCAGCAAGACCTTTGAAATGAAAAAAATGAATCCACGTTTTAATGGAATAAAATTATGATATTTACTTGCAAATCCCCTGTTAAATGGAACAGGACGAGGTTTTTCCCTAGAAATATAAGACCATTTATTGTAAAATGCGGCTGAGAGACACTTTTTGTACAATTCATGTTGAGCCTGATAAAACGATTCTCGTTTCTTGCGTTCCAATTCATCTAAAAGATTTTATTTTGAATTTCAAGAAAGTGCGAGAATTGATTTCAAAAAAATTTACCCCTTTCCTGTTTCTCCTTTTTCTTGAGCCATGCATCGAAATTCTCCTCTTGCTCACTTCGCTGATTCACTTTAAGCGTTTTTACAGCATCACATCCAAAATCTTTTTCATTATTCTTTGATACCGAAGAACTTCCTTTCTTCGACATCCATTCAAGTACCTTTTCACGTGACTTCTTCCGTTTCATTTCAATTTCACGTTCTTGTCGCACTTCATATTCTTTCATTTGGATTTTGCGTTGACGGTCCTGTTCTCTATTTGTAATAATCATAAAAAAATCACCATTTCAAATAAAATTGAGTTTAGTCTCATACCTTTTATTCCTCAACCAATTCTCATACTTTCTTTGTCTTTCCAATTCAATTTCATTTGAATCTGTTAACTTACAGACCGTGATTTTTGTCCGAGTTTCATGTGAACTCGAAGTTTCAAAGGAACTGTTTAATGTTTCAACGTCATCCAGAGTTCCATTTGTTTCTTCTTCATCGATTACCAATTGGTCACGTGGCTCAAAGCTGCGTTCAATGTAAGTTGCTGAATTAATATAACTGGAAAAAATAATGAAAAAAATTTGAGGTTCCTTAAAATTGTGAAAATAAATGTTGGGATAAAATTTTACATTCTTTTGTTACTTCCTCCTGATGAAATACTTTTACAATAATGCATAATTGGAAAAGAATTAGAACTTTCAGAAGGGCATAAAGTGCTGTCACTTGCATCTAGTGCTGGCATGATCGTTTTTTTTTTAGTTAAATTTTGAAATGAATTTTTTATATTTTTTTTTCTGAAAACTCAAATTTAAAGGAAATATAAAAAATGGATATTAAAAAAAAATATGAAAAGACGTTATTTGCAATGCTATTCTGATAAAATTTTCAAAAATATTTCATATCTTAAGAGATCAGAGACCATATGCTAAAAACATGAACAAAATCGTAAAAGGAACTTCTTGAGACCTCAAACTCAGGAGCGTATCTAGCTTTATTTGGTAAGGGTAGCCGCCTAAGTAAAAAAAAAATCTTTCAAATTTCGAATCAAAATTCCATACATTATCCAAATCTCAGGGGTAGCCAAGCTACCCCAGCTACCCCTGGTAGATACGCCCCTGCTCAAACTGAACATTGAACATGCCTACAACCATTTATAAGCTCAGAACGGTTCACTGTGGAATTGGCTATGGACGGTTTCTCAACATAGAAGCGTGGGACTTGTCTGGAACTCATACAAAAAGGCTTAACAGCAAATGTCTCGACACAGGGAAGCATTCAAAGAGACAAGGTCCTTTTAAAAAAGAACAGTTTGTCTAAGCATCAAATTTCAGTCAATCGAAATAAAACACACTTTTTTTGCATTTTTTTAGTTTATATTTTGCTGTTTGTAATAAATAATAATAATAATACAATTTTCTGTATATAAGTTAAATATCATCATCATTATGTTGTTCAATCATTTTATATTTTTTTATATTTTTTTTGCATATTTTATTATAGCATATTTATTGTTCTTTCTTTATTTTGGGTGCTTTTATTAGTTAAATTAAATTACATTAGTTCATTTTAATCATCATCACTTATATAGTTTATTACAATACTCCTTGAAAATTAAAGCATACAAACATTTCATTTCAATTTTATACGATTTATTGTTTGAGCAAGATGAAATCAATCAGAAAAAATTTTATGTCAGAAAAAAATTCTTGAACAGCAGATTTTCAATTTTTTTTATTTTAATTTTAATTATTCTAAATATTCAATTTTGTTCAATTTAACTGATTATAGAAAACTAGACACTTCATTTTTATTTTTATTTATTATTATATTCATTTTTTATTCAAAGATTTAAATTAAAAAGTCCATATTTTTCTTGATTTTCTGATCCTTCATTTTCAATTTTTTTAATTTATTTATAATTTTCAGCACACTTCAAACTTTCGACCTTCCTAAAATTTTATTATATTTTCTATTCTATCCTAATATTTTTTTTCTTTTTATATTCAATCACAAATACACGGATTATTATTTTAATTTAAATTAATAATTATTATAACTATTATTTTTTTTTTGCATCTTATCTTGTTGTTTTCATTGAATTTGAATTATAATAATAATAATAATCATAAAACAAAACATTTTATTATAATATTTTAAGGGAATATGTTATTTAAAAGTAATAAGGGTGCGGGATCTGTTGTGTGGTTCTTTGTTATATTTTTTTTTATTTTTATTAATAAACATTCATTTATGTCTATTTTTATTATTTACGTTTATTTAAATTTAATTTTTCTTTTTTTTTAATGATAGAGGTTTACAAGCCTTATAGAATAGATACACATATTTTTTTTATATAGAAAAAAGCGAAACATCTAAGTACAGTTTTTTTTTATTATTTTTTTTATGTGTATTTTATCAAGTTTTATCAAAAAGGCAAAATTAATTTAATAATTAAAAAAATATAATATTAGCCGTTTCATTCGAAAAGAGTACAAATTAACACCGAAATGAAAATTATTTTTTTTACATGTATCTTTTATTATCTTATTGATGTCTCTAATTCAGTGTGAGATTTTCATTTCATTGTGATATGTAAAAGATTTTTTTTAATATGTTTTTAATGTTTTTTTTATTAAGCAAGCAAATCTCTCTTCATTTATTCCAAACATTTAATTTTAATTTAATATTAAATAACTATTTAAGCATCAAGCTTTTTTAATTTAAATGTGTGTATGTTAGTAAAGTAATAAAATGTTTAAGTATAAATTAAAATATGAGATAAATGTAATATTTAGAGGAGTTTATCAGGGGATATACTTTTTTTTATTATAATTCAAATATATATAAGAACATTATTCGATTTATTTTGTATATAAATAATAAAATATATATGGCAACTAAAATTTAAATGTTATAATGTTTAAATTTATTTATAATAACGTGAAGTTTAATATTTTTTTTTATTGTGTATATAATTTTATTATTATTTTCTCAATATTTTTTTTTTTACTTATAATAATTGTATAAAAATACGTGTTTAAAGCTTTTCTTTATATATTCATTATATTTATATATGTTTATTATAATATATATTTTATATACTCCCTGATTAAATAATAATAAAAAAAACAATATTTTATATGTATTTATATAATAATATTTGTTGAGTATATATTTTGTTTAGCTATTGTACCCGTATGACAAAGAAAATTGGAAAAACGCAATGTTTTGATGAATCATAAAAATATTAGAATTATACTATAATTTGTATATAAATTTTATATAATTATAGAAATTTTTTTTTGGCTATATATAAATTATAGTAAAATTATAGACCCACTGTGATGCTGTTTTTATATATAAAATATACAATAAATATCAAACTTTGAATTTTATTGTCATTGTATGAAATAAAATTCATATTAATGTATAATTAATATATAATTTATATATAATTTATGTATATAAATTATGTAAAAAACTTCCAAGCTTTGGTCAGAAAAAGTTGAGAAAATCTGGTTAGGATTTTGAGTAATCTTCACACAACTCAATAATAATTCAATGGCTCGGGGTCGGATTTTTTTTTTAAATGGTGGAGCTCATCAGGATTGACTCATACATATAAGATTTGACAACTGACTCAAGAGCCTTTAGAACTGAACCTGAAAACCCGCACACTGAAGGACAAACTCGGCGGACCCAACATATTATAGACACATGAAAAACTCCCGCTAAACCCAGTAGAAAATGGCAGACCCACCCAATCTTGCAGATGAGTGACAAACTCAGCAGAGACAGGGTTGATGAAAACTTGTCTGAAAACCTTTAGAGCCACCAAAGAAAAAGTTAAAGAACTGTTAATTTACTACAACTTTTATGAATACACTATAGATGTATTTCCTTGAAAACTACTTTTAAAATCAACAAGTTAGAAATAACACATATTGACATGTGTTGGTTAGAATTGTTTAAATATTACAAAAATCAACTTTTTTGTTAGAAAACCAGTAAAATAATGTATGGCAACTTTGATCAGGATAAATAGGGCAACATTTTTGTAGAAAATTTCCAGGTCAAAAATCGTATGTCAGTGTGTCAAAATGGCCAAAAATCGCTTCTTTCGAGGGTTTTGCACCGAAAAATCATGATTTTTGTACTAATCTTGAATAAATCTTTAAGTTTGCTGAATATTTTGCTTATCTCCGAGATATGGTTACAGAGTTAATGAGTATAAAGAAACCTCGAAAACCGTACTTTTAAGTTTTTGTCCAATTTCTCGAAAGTTTTAGGCAAAAGTGATCTGAACCTAAGTTGAAGATAATATTTTGAGCTGACTAAGTCGATACTTCATATTATGAGAGGACAAAAGGGCAAAATACACAATTTTAATCTTATTTTTCTATGTTTAATATATAAAATATCGATTTGGTCAGCTCAACCAATTTGCAGCCTGATCTAACTTGAACTTATGTGATCTGATCTGATCTGAAATCAGATCAAAATTTATAATTTTGAAAATTTTCAAATGATCTAGATTGATATAGATAAAGATCATGCTCGATCTGATCTTTTGGTTAAAAAAGATCAGATTATGATCTGAGTGTTGATCTGATCTCGAGATCGGATCTAGATCATTTTACAAGCTTGCTCTACCCCCAAAATTCTGTTAAATGATCATTAAACTAGAGGTGTTTCCGCGTCTTTTCACTATCTGATCTTTAAAATCGGTTTTGAGGGGTTTTGGCAATTTGGAGTCAAAGTTAGGCTTTTATTTTTACTTGTTTGTCCCTAGATGGCGCATTTTCCAATATAAATTTGTGTGCTAGGGCTCATTGAACGCAGAATTTTAATCGGCCATTTTGGCTTAATTGGTCATTTTGTTATAAGATATAAATAATCCTTATGAGTTCCTTTGTCTTACAAAAAAAACCGACCTCGCTTCGATGATCCGTTCCAGAGTTATGGATAGCAATTAGTGAAAGAGTGACAAAGATTTCCACTAGTCATGTCGATATTTTTGTTTTCCCCAGTCGTCATAAATTTTCTAAACTTTTGCAGCAATTTTAACCGAAAAATAGTGGAAAATGAAATTTTGGCATGTGGTCAATGAAGCAAAAATTACGTTTTTTTACAATTTCTTGGAATTTTCTAATTACTTTGTGATTTTTTAAGGGTTTTCCGTTTTTTTTTGATTTTTCTGACCTTCGATATTTCCGAAAATTTTCCGATTTTCCTGGGCATTTTCTAATGGTATTCCGATTTTCCACTGGCTCAAAAATATTGACGTAAAAGGACACCCTAATAATCAGAACAAACTTCACCAAGGTACCAAATATCCAAAACAAAATAATAAAATAACTCATGCCGAGAAATTCCAATACGCTTGAAAAGAGTCTTGATTAAAAAAAAAATTACATTTCATTCTGAACGAAAAGAAATGTACAAAATATTATTATATTATTATGCCATAATTATAAACTATTTACTATATAAATAATATATAAATTATAGTTGTTCAAAATAAGTTCTAATTTTTCCATTTATAATTTATATATAAAATATTATATAAATTATATATAAATTATAGTTGTTGAAAAAAAATCATAATTTTTTTCGGAAAAATCTATATATAATTTATATATATTTTAATGTATAGAACCATCTACGGATTATAGTCCAATTATAGGGAAAAAACGCAATGTACTATAGTATATTTTGTATATAAAAACACTATAAATGTCCAAAACAGGGGGTCTATAATTCCCCTATAATTCCCGCATTCGCTTGCCAAACGGGTATTTATTTTGTTTATATTACTTTGATAGTTGTAAGATTTAAAAAAAAAATAAAATATAAAAAAAAACATATATAATATGAAAGTGAAGAAAGTTAAATGTTTAAAGTTTGGAAAATTTTTAAGAAATTAACATGTTTTTTTTCCTTATTATATTTTAATACACTTTTATGAGCTGTTTTTTTATTATTTTTATTATGAGTGTGTGTTTCCCATTATTTTATAACAAAATAATGATGTTTAACATATTCTATTAATTCAATTTAATTATTATTATTGATTTATCTTTTATATTTTTTTTATTATAGTTTATCGATATTCTATAACAACGATCACCATTTATATTATTAAATATAATAATTTTATTATAATTTATGAATTTTTTTTTTTGTTTGAATACTATTTATTCCTTTTAAATTTTTACTTTTTTTCTTGTTATTGTTATTATTGTTGCATATTTCTCCACAAATTTCTTTTACTATTATTTTTTTTTAATTATAAGAAACTGTCTAAAAATGCATTTATAATGTTTAACGTATAAATATTTTTTTTCTTCTTGTTCTCCGGACTACTAAACACTATTATTTATTTATTTATTTATAATAAGAATTTTTATATGCACTAGCACTTTTTTTATTTTATTATATAATATAAATAGATTTTATTTTTAATTAATCATTATTATAATTATATTATTATTTTGTTGCAGTAACTTATAATTAATAACAGCGAAGATTTAGATATAGACGGGATTTTCTTGACCAGTTAACAGTCGGAACATTGAAGTTGGCATCGTTTTCATTAAAATCTGAAAAATTTTTAATGTTGAATTGAATTTTTATTAATTAATTTATAATTTCACCTCTCCAACTGATGTTGCAAGTAAATTAACAATTTTTTCATGTGGTACAGCAACAACACTCTGATTATTAATTTCAATGATGCGATGACCTACTCTGACACCTCCACGTTCAGCAATTCCACCACGTAAAAGACTACAAATCTGTTAAAAGGAAATTTTGTATTGTTATTTTTTTTAATTGAAGATTTAATGAATTTTGTTACTCACCACTCCATTTTGTACACTGAAGCCAAGTTGATATTTTGTATTAGGTCTCTTGATTTTGACTTCAACTACTGGCGCACAAGGAACTACAGTAAATTTCACAGCTGTTTGATTTTTGGTATTTTTAATATAACTCTGACACGTAGATAATGGCAGACCGACTAGACTAAGACCATTTATGGCAATAATTTGATCACCAATATTTAGTTGACCACATCTTGCTGCAGCCCCATTTGACGCTAAATTTGCTATAACTACTGTGGGAAGCATGGAACCCCATCCAGATTCCACAATGACTACACCCAATATTTCACCCTTTGCTTTTGGAACAACCACCTCTTTTTGCAGTTCTTTCTTTGCAAAAATTTCCAATTCATCTCCAAATATCTCCTGACTATTCAACACTTCTTGATAATCCATTTCCTTCATAAAACTATGATCCTCAATTCCATTTGCTTTCAAAAATTCCATATAAGCCACCTGAAATGCTTGTCCAATTGATTGTGCAATAAATTGAGCCTCCTCACTCTCAAATACATGACAAATCATTTTGGGAGTACGATTTCCCTTGGTTGCCGAGCCCGTTTGACCCACATCATTTGTCCCGCCAATTAATCCAAGTGCATTATCCGTTGCTGAATCTTGTTGCACAAATCTTCGTCTTGCCATCAACACAACCAAGTCTCCAATGTCAGCAATATACGAAATTGTGCGCAAAGCATGGTCCATCATTATCTCTTTTAGATCCGTATTTAACACCATTATTTTCTCAGTTGAAATAAACAAATCTACTTCAGTACTTGGTTGACTCTCTCCCTCAGGCGCCTATCCATACACATATGATATGATTAAAAATTTTGAGTAAATAAAAAAAAACAAGGATTATAAATGAGGAAAAGGACTTTTGTTAATATTGTAAAACAAAACATTAAAACAAGGAAAATCCTTTAAACATAAGAAAAAAAATGCATTCAATGCACATAAAATAATGCATGTTATTAGCATACAAACACACACACACATCACATACATGAAAAATACATGAATGACAAACAGGAAGCTTTTAATTTTCTATATGATTCGTTTTTGTTACTATTTTTTTTTAATTTTAATATAAACAAGGAATGAAGAAAACTTACCAAAGCCTTTTGTTAGTATTTTGTTATTGTTGAATATTATTTATATAGATACATTTTTAAATAAATGTTTCATTTCATTGTTAATGTATATTTTAATTGTAGATTTGAAGTAATAGAGATGTTTTTTTTTATTTATTGTTATGTGAAAGCAGTAAAAGAAAAATGGAAAGAAAAGAATAAATGCGTCAATGATTTGCTAGCCTAATTTTCGATGTTAATGTAAATTTTGAATTAAAATCTCAAATTTACCTTTATCCTTGAAACAGCCTCCTCTGCTTGCATCATCCTGGTGGATTTGGTTGGTTGCCCTTCGCACACCAACTGAGTTGAGCCTAAATATCGGGCACGGAAAAGGACTCCTTCAATCAGGACTGCAGGATCCAAAAGGCCTGTAAATTATAAATAAAATATTTTAATATCGTATTTTTTTACACAAAACAGCAAAACAGATAAAAAATGATAATAAAAGTAAATAAGCCAAATTAAATGAAAACATTTTCTGAAATGGAAATGAAATTCATCCCATTATAAGTTTTATTTTTCAATTCCAATCAAATCAAATCAATCAAATTGAATGCAAAATAATATGAATAAACTAAAAACATTAACTATCAACACGCACACACAAAATATAAATATACTTACACAATATTGAACAAATACAATCCATTAAATTAGAGAAAATTGAGTGCATTTTTTGATAAATAAAAGAAAATTAAAAAAATTGTCATGATTTTTATCGCCATATAATGTATTGTTTACATTGTTCTTTTGTAATATATTTTGATTAGGTCAATTATGTCAGTGTAATTAATTTAAATTTATAGCTATGTTTGTTCACCACACAACAACACACAGTGTGTGTGTGTGTGTATGAGTAGGACCAAGTTCAATCAATCAAAATGTTATCTAATTTTTTTTTAATATGAATTTGAGTTCATAGTTCACCAAAATTGATTTTTATCTTTTATTTTGGGGATCATAAATAAAATTCGACCTTAAAGTGATATTATCATGATTATTAGATTATGAATTCAAAGCTGTTTTAATGGTTTTAATGTCATTGGCGAATTTCGTGATTTTTTTTTCAAACGGACATGGTACAAGAAAAAAAATTATATTAAATGATGGAAATGAAATGAAATTTACCTTCTTTACTTTTGCTTTTGCCTGTCTTGCTGCCACGATCATCGTCCTAAAATTAAAAAAAAATAAATAATTAAATTTAATTTGAAATTAGGCTACAGACTAAAATAAAAATGACATTGAAATGAAACATTGATGATACCTTTTTACTTGAATCTATTGATCCAGTTGGACTTTTATGGAGTCGTGTAGGAGACAAATCATCTTTGGTTTGTTCAAGACCAACACCACCACCACCAATAATGACACTACTTGATGATTTATCGGGAGATAATGTCGTGCCGACACCTTGCCTCGTAATTGACGAGTGACTTTTATTATTACTGATTACTTGTGAATTATTACTTTGATTATTTATTTGTGATTTGTTATTTGATTGTGGTGATAATCTAGTGGCATTATTAACTGAAGATGTATTTGTAGCAGTTACAGCTGGAGAAATAAGCGGTGATCTAACACTTGCACGTAGTCTACTTGTACGATCAGACCAATTATTCTAAATGGTATGAACAGAAAATGTGACATTTAGACAACAATTTACAAGGAAACATTTACATTATCAATGAAAATGATAAACATAAATTCAACACTTACCCGCACTTTATCATCGAAAAACCCTTGATCATCTAAGCGTTGTTGTCCTAGTAATCGATCAGTTTCAAGATCTGTGTCGGCCTCTTCTTCATCAGCACTCAGCAATTTTGAAGGTTGATCCGAATCAAAACTTTCACGAGAATTATCTGGATGTCTAGAAAAACACAATTTTTTTATTAAATTAAACTAAAACAACATTGAATGATAAGAAAAAAATATTGTACCTTGGAATCCAGACAGGTGAAGGAGGTTCAGGAGACACAGGATTGTCATATGATGTCTCAGGTGTCTCATGTGTTAATGGCAGCTTTTGTGTTTTCTGTAATGTTGATCTTATGTCTTTCAATGTATTTTGCACCTCATTTTGATGTTGTCCGGTATTATTTTCATGCCCATACCCTGACGAAATTCTGTGTGGAACTGGAGCTGGAGGGGGTGGAGTTGATTCAACAATGTCTGAAAATAATAAGTTGTATATGAATGATTTTTATTATAAATTTTATACTCACTTAATGCTGAATACAAAGTGTCCAAGTCAATGTCACCTCCTTTTTTGCTTGAAGATTGTTGTTGCTGTTGTTGTTGCCTACTAGTATTATTTATATTATTTTGAATAATTTGATTTGTAACATCTTTGATTTCACGTTCGGTGTTACATGGTGATGACATTAAAACACACGGATTATTCAATGAATTAGATGGCAGTTGTGATGATAAGAAATTTGTTAGATTATTACTATTTGGTTGGTTATTACGTTTTTGGTTCATTAGCAATTGATTGACGGCCGAATTTGCAGAGTTATTTGTATTAAGCGTATTATTTGGAGTAACACTCAATACAGGTGGAGTATTGATATGACTAGAGTTTGTATTCATTCCAGTCATTTGTGGCATGAATGATGGAGATGTAGCAGCCGTATTAATTAATGTATCCTTATTATTTTTATTATTACTTCCCATTATATCCTCATTATCAACAGATATTCCATATCCTAAGGCGACAGTATTACGAGACTTTTGTTGTTGATTGTTTATTGATGAAACAGACGTTTGAATTGCCGATATCAATGTCTGTGATGTATCCATTGTTGTATCAATATATTTCTCATTTTCCATTTCACGATCCTTTTGAATTGAAATACTATTTGGATTATTATTTTCCGTATCAGATGCATGCCCACTTGATAATCCATCTTCTAGAACCGGCATACTGTTGTAAATACGAGCGAAATTCGGGACACATCCATTGACATCGTTTGGAAGACCTTGAAATTAATAGTTCTGGATTAATTTATAATTCAGACAAAGAATTTAATTTAACTTACCAAATTCACCACCCAAACCAGTGTATCTCAAAGACACTTCACTATCCAAGTCACCACAATTTGAATCATAATCCGTGGTTTCGGGCGACAATGTAAAATTCCGTGTATGTCCGTGTTCGACCTCATTGTCAGCCAGCTCGCCACTACTACGACTACCTGAATCTAAAAACAATTCAATATCATGCTGTTCATACAAGTCATCCATATTATGTTTTTGTCCGTGATTCGAATGTGAATGCATTTGATTATGATGATATAATGAAGTTGAATGTGATGATTGTTGATGTTGATCTAATGCATGGTGGTCATTGTTAGTATTTGAAGTAAATTTATTATTGCCTGCTAATTTCTGGCCTATATATGAAGTGTTGTTAGTAACGGACGAAGAAGAATTATTCATAATGTTAGTTGATGATGAAGTTGTTGTTGTTGTAGGCATAACCGATGTGTGTGATGTTGGAATTATATCGTCATTTTCCGTATTAGACAATACATTACTAAAGTTATGTTCAAAATTACAATCGTCTACAATATCGTCACTTTCATTAAAATCACTCAATTTTTCCAATATCTTATCATTATTGGTCTGACATGTAAAAAATTCCTCAAGTACTTTACGTGTCTCGGAAAACTCATAAAGATAGTCGAATGATAATGGTTTGGACTGTTGCTGATGTGCTGATGCATTATTAGTTGAAGAAGCATTTTTATTATTAGTTAGCATGGTATTTAAGTCTGATTGTGAGAGATTATTAAATGATGATGTTAGTTCAAAGGGAGAACCGCCACCAGAACCCATGAGATTATTCGAATTATTTGGACCATCACCAAAAATGGAATCATTTTTTAACAGACTTTCAAAATCACTTGACATTGAAGGTTGATCAACCAACAAATCAACGTTCATTTCATTATTACCTGATTCTTGTGGACACTGACTACTATTCGATTCATTATTGTGTTGCGAGGACTGGTATGATGACATGACACGCTATTTAATATGAAAAAAAAAATGTATTTTATTGTACATAAAAATTATAAAATTATTTTTACCTTTGGAAATCCAGGTCGTGGTGGAAACATGGATGGTGACGATATATATGACGTCTTATTATTGGATGAACGTTGTCTGTGATCTGTTGCATTACTACCAAATCTCCTTGGGGAGCCTTCATAATCAGCAATTTGAAGTCCTCCTATCATTTTTTGTGTATTACCTTTATTATTACTTTCCTGCTGTTGTTGTTGCTGCTGCTGCTGTTTCTGTTGTTGATGACTACTTATCGCATCATCCACATTATACGTTTCATTCAAATACCTATGTTTCATTTGTCTAATCTCATTATCTGTTATAATTGGGGATGTAGAGAGATTACGATTACTGTTATTCATAGATCTCCATGTATTTTCCCCAATATCATCAAAAATTACTACATCACTCATATCATTAATTGAACGATTTTGTTGATGTTGTTGTGAATTTTGTTGAGGTGATATGGTAGATGATGGTGAAACAATTAAATTTTGCGTCGACATTGTTGGACTAATTGGACTAGGTGCAATATAATCATCTACAAGAGACATATTATCTAGACAACTTTCGACAGGACTTCGTCCCACTTTTATTTGATTGTGATACGAGAATGGATGTCCATGTCCATAGTGCATTTTTGTCTCGAAATCATTGAGATCAGGTGAGTTTAATACAGTGCTGGCCGGAGTTGTATTTGGTGTTCGTGTACGAACGATATCTTTTAAAGATACATCAATCCCTTTGTACAATGCAGAATATGGATTTTTCTGCTGTTGATGTTGCTGTTGTTGCTTCACATTATTACTATTATTCATATTTATTGACTTTCCTGCAATTAATGCAGAAGTTTTATTCTCAGATTGAATTATGGGATTCAAATTCACGTCACAATTCTTCGGTCTACACTTGGGAAACAACTTTGATATTTGCTCACTTTCAAGTGCAAATAAATTATCATCAGTCTTATTGATGGTCGATTGCTTTTTATTGTTTTGTTCTTGTTGTGAAAGATAAAGTGAAGTTGTCGTATTTATCATTTCTTTCTTTTTTCTTCTTTTTCCACTTGTTTGTTGACTATAAACTGACTCTTATTATACATAACGAGTCTGCAACAGAGAATAATGAGAAGAAAAAAAAATATGTTATCAAGATAAAATAAAACAACACACATGCTGAGTGATTGATTTAATTAAAAATAGGAAATGGGCACAAAATAGGCTTTTAATGTTTTTTTTTACAAAATGACTCATACACACACATACACACATTGACACACGTGTACAAAAAGAAAAGTATTACAATTCAAATACAGAAAAGAACACAACAACAGGATAATTTGATCAAAAGTAAGCTTCACCTGCCATTTAATATTCTAATATTCATTCACATATATTTTATTTTTTTTGTGTGTTCATGAAAATTTAACTACACCAATAATAAAATAAAAAAAAAACATATCTTTACGTACATTTTTGCTACTTTGGGTATTTTTACCAAAAATATTTATTTATTTTTTATTTGACCTTAAAAAAACACATAGAATAAGTTTGAAACTGTATGCTCAGCCATATATCCGTGTATAGCTGCATAACTTTAAAAAAATAAAAAAGGAAACAAAATTAGGACTTCAATATC
The DNA here is from genome assembly GCA_900002565.1 of Culicoides sonorensis. Lineage (NCBI taxonomy): Eukaryota > Metazoa > Arthropoda > Insecta > Diptera > Ceratopogonidae > Culicoides > Culicoides sonorensis. Next base: position 144,850 of record LN483603.1, on the reverse strand, counting down.
AGCATTATGACGGTGTGAGAGTGATTCGCAAAATTAAATGTTTTTTTTTCTGTATTCTTGGTATTTGGTCCTTTCATGAAAAATGTTAAAATGTTTTGAGATAAAAATAGAAATGTAAAAATTTTTGTTGCCTTCAATTCTTGACATACATAGGTTACAATTGATGTAAGTGACTCATATGATAATATTCTCTGTAATTTTCATATGATTAATTGAAATTAATATTAGATCATCTTAAAATGTGATCTAATGCAAGAAATTCAATTCAAGGTATGATTTTTTTCATGTCAAGTCATTTCTGATTTTTCCATGAGTTGAAACACACATGCCGAATATTCAGGTCTAAGCTTATTTGATTGAATCCTTATCAATGTATTCACATCTTGCTCAACAATAAAATTTTAGGGTACACTTAACCACATGAAAAAAATTTATTAAATTTTAAACACCTTACTGTAATTTGACTGATAAAGGAAAATTTTTCCTAATCCATGTATGAATCGACCATTGTTGCTTAAACAAAGAAAGGAACTAACCACAAAACATATAAAAATGTCCTACACACAGACACACACACTTCGAGTACCACTATATTAAAATTAAGTTTTTCATTTTTTTTTTGGGTGATTCATCGACACTATAAAAACTTGATAGTAATAAATATATAAATGTTCACTTGTTTTTATTTCATTTTAACATTTTCTCGTTTGTGAAATTTTTATTTTACTTTTTTTGGGTTGTTGTTGTTGCTGTGCTTGCTTTATAGATATAGAATATGACAATATAAATATAATAATTTGATTTTACTCCCTCTTGCCTTTTTCCTTGCATTATTACTGCTTTATTTTATTTTATCATCCCCTCATTTATTTAAATAAAAATGTTTAGTAGTAATATTAGAGTACATCGAGAAAAGGGCTGTTACGTGTGTGTTATGCATCACAAATTTCTTATGTTCTTTTTTTCTGTGTTCTTTTTAATATATTTATTTATTTTTATATGAAAATTTACAACTTGTGGCAGACACCCTTGTTCCTTTCATTATGGTTGCAAAATGTAATAAAATGAAAGGATGAAGACTGAGGTTCAAAAGTTTTCTTTTGCAAAAAATGTGCGCGATCCAAAAAATTTTCCCTGATATCCTTTTTTTTATCATATATTTTATTAATAATTTTTATTGCGTTTCAATTTAATTGTACTTTAAACTCATTTTAATTTTTGTGTATAATATGCTTATATGTTTTTATAACTTTACAATTATAAAAAGAATTAGACAAGTTTCTTAACAATCCGATATTATCGTGAGTGAATTTAAAATATAACTAACAAAAGTTCTACAACAACACCACTATTTATTACTATACTCCAACACTGTTATCGATTTTTCTGATTATTCTTTTCTTTCATTCGATTAATTTCAGATTTTTCACATAACACTGAAATTTCCCATACTTTTGATTTTCATTTCAAGTCTTTGTCTGGTAATTTAATCTTTTCTCCTTATAAATAGCACAAGGAAATGTGTACTTTGTCCTTATTCGTAGACATATACTGACATTTTCCAAAAAATATTGATTCTCAAATCCTTAACGTAGACGTATACTGACACCATTGGAAAAACTTAATTTTTCCTCATTTTCACTTAAGTTATTTGACAGACTACGGAGTTTTTGTATAAATTTAATGTTAAACTTACTTTTTGAACTAAATTATTTTATTTTTTCAATTATTTTCACGATTAAATCGGAAATTTTTATTTAATTTGAGAAACAGCACAGTTATCACTGATTCAATTCTTTTTTTACTTGTCCCAGCGAAAACGGTATGTTTTACTCTGTGTGTGTAGTAGAATGTTTACGTTTAACAAATTGTTTCATTTAGCAAATTTAGTTTCAAAGCAGATTTATAAACTTGCAAATGTGTCTTTCTTGAGTATAATTTTTACATCATAACTACAATGATGATCATTTATGACTCAGATCTTAGGGTCTAAAACGGTAAGCAGATAAAACTTGACAGCACGTTTTGTATACATTTTGTATAGTGAGTCCATAGTACAGAATTCATTTTGACGTTTCACTTACAAAATTTTAAGTTTCCGTTTGTGTTTCTATAGAAAATACACGTCAAATGAAATGTAAAGTGAAATTCTATCCTATGGACTTTGGTAGTTAGTAAATGCTATGTTCAAAAGTTTTTATCTAAAAAAATTTGTTCTGTATAATAAGCTCTAGAAATAAATGTTTGCCGTTTCGCCTGAATTGCTACAAAAAAGTTACTTTTACAAAATTCTTTTCAGTCTCAGAATGTCAGTTGTAAGAAAGATTTCTTAGGAGTTTAATAAAACCGAAAGTTCATGTTTATCATCATAACACTGTCAAACACGGCGAGGGTCATATCAATCTGATGGGAAATCCTTTTGAGGTCTGATAGTACTTCATAAACCTTGAACTTTCCCGTTTACAGTTTGGAGCTAGGACATCTAGTCTTTTTTTAATAATTTTTTTAAATTTTGAAGATTTCCTCTTATATTTACTATGTAATTTTTCTTAGTTGTATTAAATGATGATGAATAATTTTCGTTGATTTGAATTTTTTGTTGAATATTATGCAATATGTGACTTAAAATGATATTAGATTTATTTAGTTTATAAATTTTAACATACTTTAGACCAATTTTAAAGCGAATTTTCTTCGAAAACATTGAAAATCATGAAATTTCCGAATGCCTTCTAAAAAATGTTAAGATTTTATTTAAGTGATTCGTAATTAGTATACATTTTTAAACTTATATTTTTGGTACTTTTTATGACTCACATATATGACTTTCAAAGCAAATAAAAACTTATGTTTTGTAGAAAAATCATGGTATTTTTTTCAAATGCAAAATATGACTTGTTAAAAGAAATTGCGCCGATATTGTTGGAAACTTCTCTTAGAACCTGCTTAGAACAGAGATTTAATTCACCGAAAGCAGACAAATTATGATAAAAAAATAAAATATTTTTATTTAAACAAATAAATAGTTTAAATAAAAAAATAAAGTTTGACATTTTTATAAAAATTTATTAATTTTGTTAATGGTTTATTTAGAAAACACTGAGAAATTATATGATTTTTCAATGTTTTCGAAGAAAATTCGCTTTAAAATTGGTCTAAAGTATGTTAAAATTTATAAACTAAATAAATCTAATATCATTTTAAGTCACATATTGCATAATATTCAACAAAAAATTCAAATCAACGAAAATTATTCATCATCATTTAATACAACTAAGAAAAATTACATAGTAAATATAAGAGGAAATCTTCAAAATTTAAAAAAATTATTAAAAAAAAACTAGATGTCCTAGCTCCAAACTGTAAACGGGAAAGTTCAAGGTTTATGAAGTACTTTCAGACCTCAAAAGGATTTCCCATCAGATTGATATGACCCTGGCCGTGTTTGACAGTGTAATATTTACGATTCCAGTCAGCTGATCAATGTTATCTTCTTGTTCGGTAATGCCCTTGATGATGACGTCATTACTCAGTTTGTCTTGTTCTAAAATATTCACTGTCTCTTTTACTCTATTGAGTTCATTTGACATTCTATATTGCATTGATTTCATTGAAGCATGCTTATTTTCCATTTTTTTAAGGCGACCAGTAATTTCTTTGTGACGTTCCTCTGCATTTTCTTCAAACTTTTCGAATTTATTTAACTGGCGATCGAGTTTGGAATTTATATCTTGGTTTTGAAACTTTTGTTACTTTTTCTCATGTTGCACAAAGATATTATCTAGAGATACTATTTGTATGAGATGCGGTACAATAAATAATGATCAATGGTGATCTAAAGTGGTTTCGATTTATTTGTTACGTATTTTATTGTAAAATCCCTCCAAAAAAATACCGACTCACAATAACTCCGCCGACTGAAAAACACCGACCGAATATGTGTATAGATACACAGCAGTCGGGTTGCTAATTCGGCATAAAGATTTGCATAAAATTCGCAATAGAAGTACACTTTTCACTAGTTTTCAGTTTTATAGAAAGTTAGTCTTGATTCTTATTTATTCCTCATTTATATTTTTGTAATTAATGAGACATTATTTGGTTTAAAATTTAAACATTATTACGTTGCATTATTCAAATGTTTTGAACGCATTAAATTTTATTTTTTTTGATGAAATCAAAACGACGCACTTTTTAATCTAACATATTACATTTAACAGTTTGTTTACTTAAATTTTTAATATTAAAGCTACAGTATGCAAAATATTCAAAAACCTGGAAATGGAATTTTAGGATATTTTTAGAATTTATTTTAAAAAGAAAATCTGAGAATTTATCACTAATTTGAGAATGAAAAAAGATCTTTACTAATTCCATTAAGATACGATAGATACGAAGTAAGAATTTGAAAACAATTATATCTGTTGAAATAAAAATTAATTTTAAATAAAAAGTTACTCTCAAAATGGTCAAATTTGAAAAATTTCACTGCATAATATGTTATGGTAACATTAGCAAAAATAACAATCAGAGCTTTTTTTATAAATGGCGCACGGTAGGAAAAAATGTTTTTCTTTTGTACAAAATCAAATATTTCCGTAGTTTTAAAAGCTAGTGTGTATTTTTTGTTCAATTTTTTGTCATCAATTTTAAGTCGATGTTCAATGAGTTATGTTTCGAAGCATAATTCAATCGAAGAAAGTTATAATTTTTTCCTTTACATGCAGTGAAAATAAAAAAAGTGCATTTTTAGTCATTTGGCCCACTGTGGAGAGCTAGCTAATTTCAGGTCTCTAGCTTTTAAAACTTCGGAAATATTTGGTTTTGTTCAAAAAGAAATCATTTTTTCTTACTGTGTGGCACGTTTTTAGTTCCGTCGTTTTTAAAAAATAATTTCATCGAAAACAATGCGTTCCAAACATTTGAGTAATGCAACGCACCGCATCAATAAAAGCATGAGTGTTCAACCATATTGTTTGATTTGTATCAATTTCTTATTATTTGTATTAAAAAATTTAAATGTTGTGTAAAATTCTTGAAGATATTTTTCTATTGTTTGAAAACATATTAAGAATTTTTTGTACGACAGGTATTTCTCAAAATATCACATTTCAAAAATAAAAAAAAAAAATGTAATTCAAACGTGAAAGCGTACTTTTTACTTAAATATATCTCTTGTGCTTAAAATTATTATTTTCTTAAATTTTGTGCATACAAAATTTCGCAACAGATTATTTAAACGCAACTCTCCCGCTAGGCAGCGGTATAGTAAAAAAACAGTAAAAAAACGGTGTTAGGATAGTCTTTTTGTGTCTATCTTTTCACTGTTTTTTCATCATTATTTGTCTATATATTAAAAAATTATATATTATTATATATACAAAAAATAGCAAAATAATAGTGTTTTTTGTTTCAACATTTTCGATACAATACAGAGTTGCGTATGGGTATTGTTGTGATTCATCAACAGTATATTTTTTAAAAAACTTGTAATAAGCATCATATTGCATTATGACGTAATGCAAACAATAGTTTAAATAATCTGTTGCGAAATTTTGCAAGCATAAAATTTAAGAAAATAATTATTTTAAGCACTACAGATATATTTTCGTAAGGTAAATTTAAGAAATTTAAAGATATTTGTAATATAAATATAATTCTTAAATTCTTATTTTGAATTGTTTATTTCATAAACTACAAAATTGGCTTTACAGTTTTTCCCTGGAAGTTTCAATTTTATATAATTATAACAATTTGAGCGAAATATAATTTTTGTCCTTAATTTTCATCATTAATGACGACTATAATTTTGTTCTGACATTTGCTAATATGTCGCAATGAGAGATTTTAATTTCTGTTCAATAAAATTGGTCTATTTTATAAAAGTTTAACACTAAACGTTTCGGCAGGGGACATTTGACCCTTTTTCAATTTTGAATGTGGAAAACTAATTTTAAGTGCACTAAAAATGAAAAAAGCTAGTAATGTAAATTCATAACTTTCTCTTAACTACAGTTTTGCATTATTATTTTTTTCTTTAAATCGAGGGAAGTGCCAAAAAGACTTACACCTACTAATTGTACCATTCAGGGTCATTTGACCCTTGAGCTTGTTTTGATGCATT
>LN483603.1:118286-138626 GCA_900002565.1 Culicoides sonorensis | reverse complement strand
CTCATTTTCTTTTTTCGTCAATATACGGAAGGTCATCGTATATTAGATTTATCTACTTTACAGTATATAAAATTGAGACTTCCAGGGAAAAACTGTAAAGCCAATTTTGTAGTTTATAAAATAAACAATTCAAAATAAGAATTTAAGAATTATATTTATATTACCAATATCTTTAAATTTCTTAAATTTACCTTACGAAAATATATCTGTAGTGCTTAAAATAATTATTTTCTTAAATTTTATGCATACAAAATTTCGCAACAGATTATTTAAACGCAACTCTCCCGCTAGGCAGCGGTATAGTAAAAAAACAGTAAAAAAACGGTGTTAGGATAGTCTTTTTGTGTCTATCTTTTCACTGTTTTTTCATCATTATTTGTCTATATATTAAAAAATTATATATTATTATATATACAAAAAATAGCAAAATAATAGTGTTTTTTGTTTCAACATTTTCGATACAATACAGAGTTGCGTATGGGTATTGTTGTGATTCATCAACAGTATATTTTTTAAAAAAATTGTAATAAGCATCATATTGCATTATGACGTAATGCAAACAATAGTTTAAATAATCTGTTGCGAAATTTTGCGAGCATAAAATTTAAGAAAATAAGGTAATTTGTAAGGTAAATTTAAAGATATTTGTAATATAAATATAATTCTTAAATTCTTATTTTGAATTGTATATTTCATAAAATAACAAAATTGGCTTTACAGTTTTTCTCTGAAAGTCTCAATTTTATAAAATTATAACAATTTAAGCGAAATATAATTTTTGTCCTTAATTTTCATCATTAATGACGACTATAATTTTTTTCTGACATTTGCTAATATGTCGCAATGAGAGATTTTCATTTCTGTTCAATAAAATTGATCTATTTCATAAAACTTTAATAATTTCTTCTAATAATACACCATTAATTACTCAATAATCAATGAAAATAAATAAACACTGTATTTTTAAAAGCAAAAACAATTATAATTAAGTTTAAATGGAATTTATTTTTAAATTTACATTTTTTTGAGACATATTTTGCTAAACCGATGTTTCAAGCCAAAAAACATGTTCAAAATCGCAGTTTTGGCGTCAACAAAATAATTTTATTATTTTAACATAAAAATTTGAAAGTTTTTACGCGCGCTTTATGTATGGTTACCTTATAATTTTACATATAGCCCCATATGAATGGGGCCGAGTGTGGAAATCATAGTTTCCGATTTTATTTATACGCTCATAGTAGAAAGTCCTAATGGTCTCCATCACAAAAATACCATGGTATATATACTTTTCCCATGGGTTAACCCATTAAGACGTATTTTAGGTTTTAGCTTCAAACCCTGATATTTCCTTTATTTCTTCAGAATATACGTAGAACTCAAATATGACCGCTTTTGTGAGGCTTTTTTCTCATAGTTCTCTATGTCCTCCATCAAAATGATGTATGGAGCAAATATAGATAGGAAATAGAGCTTTCATTTGGCGATGGAGAAGACCGGGTTAACCCATTAATAGCCGATGAAAAACTAATTTTCCCGATTTTTCCAAAATTTTCCACCAAAGTGGAAAAAATGTTCTTCTACAAGTTGTAGGTCTTCTCGAGCTGATGCGATTTGAGTACAATTAAGTAATATCATGGCTTGAAGCTAAAACCTAAAATACGTCTTAATGGGTTAACCCATGGGAAAAGTATATATACCATGGTATTTTTGTGATGGAGACCATTAGGGCTTTCAACTATGAGCGTACACATGAGCGTAAAAGTACACAGGCAGTTCTTCGGCTTGCAAAGCCAATTTTCAATTCAAATCGCACAATTATTGTTGACAACTGGTACATGTCATTGGAATTGTGTACTGTGTTGAAGAGCAAGGGATTAAATGTAGTGGGCACAATTCGTAAGAATAAGAGAGAAATCCCAAAAGAGTTTTTGCCCGATAAAAAAAAGGAAGTCTTATCGTCAATTTTTGGATTTACAAAGGAGAAGAACCAAACAGTGGCCCAAAGCAGTTATTTATCGTGTGTTTGATTTGATTGGCATAAATTGTTACCGCATACATCAATCACAAGTGAACGCTATTTCTATGACCAGATTGAATTTTATGAAAAAGTTGGTGCAAGAACTTTTGAGCCTTATTTAGAAGAAAGGATGAATAATGGGAGACTAGGTTTACTTACTCGTCGTCGACGAAAAACTTTAATGTAGGTCATATATATGAATTTTGAACATGAAATGATATCTTTTATTCAATTCTTGTAACATAATTTATAATTTTTGCATTTATCAAAATTACCAATTATCAGAAATCATCGTAACATGTATGAATCTTGATTTTAAAAAAACTTAAACATGGACATAATTTGTATGATCGATTTATTTCTGAGCTGTGTAAAATAATTAAAAATGAGCTTTACAAACCTAAAACTAAAAATTATGAAATAAAAAAAAATTAAAAAATAAACAATAAATTTGTGTTGGCAACAGAGAGTTTTCAAACTCTAAAAATAACCCAGTTAAGTCAAAACGCACTAAAAAGGAGGAAATAAGGTTTAAACGGAAAATCTAATGAGAAAATCAAAGTTTAACTCTTAACTGGCCAATTTTTAGTTCTAAGTCACATCATTATTTAAAAGTTTGTTATAAAAATATTACAATTTTCAATCACAATAATTCGTAGCAATAGTAACATTCAAATGAATGTTAATTTTTCTTTTTCGTCTTAAAAAAGGGATAAATCACAAAAAATTCTCAAGTTTAGTGAATAAAATCATTAAAATATCAATAAAGATTAGTGTCTATTTTCAAGGAATTTGTTTGAAATCATAAAAATAGGAAGAAAACACTCACCAAAGCCCCATAGCCTTCATGATTTTTTATATAAAACTATCAAATGCGATTAATTTATTATTTAAATGTATTAATTGAATAAGTTCGTAGAAGTGCGACACAAAAGTCGTTTAAATCAAGGAAAATTAATTAATTTATACATGAATACTACATTGTGATTGAGTTAAAATATTTCATCTATCTAAAGGTACAAGAGAAAGTGAAGAGTAATAGAAGAAATCAACATAATTACAAGAGAAACATTGGCATAAAAAGGAGTATTCTGGATTGATTAGATTTATAAATCGGAAAGGCTAAGAAAATTTTAAACTAAAAATTGGCCAGTTAAGAGTTAAACTTGGATTTTCTCATTAGATTTTCCTTTTAAACCTTATTTCCTCCTTTTTAGTGCGTTTTGACTTAACTAGGCTATTTTTAGAGTTTGAAAACTCACTGTTGCCAACACAAATTTATTGTTTATTTTTTAATTTTTTTTATTGTATTAACTTCTGTCGAAACATAACAGTCAAAATTCATACTGTAAAATATTCAAATGCACAAATTTTTTATTTTACGTTAATCTTAAGGATTCAAATTAAATGTTAGAAAAGAGAAATTAATAATTTTTTAAAAATAAATATAGGTTTTCGTGACTTTTAGCAGGTGGTTAGACGTAGTAAAAGAGTTAAAAAAAATAGAAATTCTGTCTATAAAAATCATCAAAACAAAAAAAAAAGAATTTTAAGGCTTGGTTATTTTATTAAAATGTCTATCATTTTAATACATTATTAATATAGAGATGAAGTGGGCCCAAGACGCCATTGTTTTTAAACTAAGTTATAAATATAAGAGTTGCCGTGCTACGGCAAGGAGTTGCCGTCTACGGCAACAAATACGACAAGTTTTATGCTTGTCGTGTAAGTATTCAAAAATTCTAAATAATTTAAAATTACTTTCTTGAATTTTCAGCCCAACAACAAACTGTATGAGAGTTTTGGAGTGTTTTGTCCAATACAACAGTTAGAAAATTTACAACTCGTACAAAATGAGATTATTTTAATAGATTGGAATAAAACAATTTATATAAATTTTGTGCAAGAGGATATTGTTAATTACTTCATACCTTTGTATGAAAGAATTGGAACCATAGAACAAATCCAAGCTGAAGTGTACACTTATGATCGAAAGCTAAATCTTCCAAACGCTCACAGGTAATATGCTACAAAACTTATCCCTTTCTTTAGTTCAACATTTATTTGTTCTTAGGGAATTTTAAATTCGTGAAGGTATGTTGCCTCTTTAAACTTCGTTATAGACGTTCATTGTTATGTGGAAAACAATAAAAATTTGAGACTATTTTTTATAGTTTTACATCATTATTGAAATTAGTAACCAATTTTTCCTTTTTATAAGCAATAATTTATAGTTAATACGATTGAAAATGTTAATGAATGAATAACAAGCTTCATGCATAATTTATCTCTCTCTCTCTTTCAAATTCCAGTCACTGATTCTCTGATTTTTTATAACTAACCTTTTTTATGTCAATATTTTGACATAAAATATTGCCCTGAAGTTTTTCTCAATGAGAAATCAAATGAAATCTTAATGAGATCTCAATGAGATTAGAGATCTTATTGAGAAAACAGCTGAGAATATTCCAAGTTTCTCAGTTTCAAAATGAACACTGATTTATGGTTCATTTTTATGGCAAGTATTTTTCATTGTTTTATTTTAATTTCATTTCAAATTCTTGTCTTTTACAGCAAAATAAAGTGAAATATTTGTGAGGAGAAATTGTGTTAAAATTAAAATAAAACAATAAAATTTCTTACCAAATTTGGATATTTAATATTTAAACTCTGGAAAAAAAATTTACATCCTCATCCATTAAAGTCTCGATCGGTACTGATTGATCGAATAAAATAAAAATTACATTTAACCTCATAGACACGCATACATCTGTAGCACATACCATAAAAACTTTAGAATATTTTGCGTGCTAAAAATGAACCATACATACAGTCTATAGTCGTATAAACGCTAAAAAATGAGATTTTGACATTTCTTCTTGAGAAATTTAACAACAGGGTGTTTAATGATATGAATTTTTTATCTCTCTCTCATAATATTTTATACGTCATATTCGTCAAGTATATGACATTTCATTTTCGAAAAAACCAGTATAAAATGTCATTAAATTAAAAAATCATTAAAATATATCAAAAATTTATGTTAGTTAGCCGTAATGATCAATAGAGTTAACTTAAATATGTACAATAAAACTCATTTTTTGTACATGAATTATTAATACATCATAAAAATATGTTCTCAAACATGTATTTATTTTTAAATATTTATCATAATGTTTCTATAGTATTTGCTCCTTTTCTTTGACAAAGCGTAGTACACAAACGGTTCATCTGAGACCCATATAATGATCTAGACTTATGATCATATTTACCGTAGTAGTGTTTATGGAGAAAGAACTCTTAGTTAAGAAACATGGTTTTTAAGCAAAAACCATAAAATTTTCTTAAAATTTTCTTAATATTTTGTTTATATATTTTTTGATATATTCTTGATTGATTTTGAAATAATCTTTTCAAATTTCCTTCAAATCACTTTAACCTAAACCTTGCGGAAATATGATTTTTTACTCGAAAACCGAAATGTTAGTAGCGAAATGAGTGGTTTGCTATTTTTGGCCTCCTATTTAATGAAATATCGACTTGGTCAGTTCAGCAAAGTTCCAGCTTAAAATGTTCTCTACAACTTTTTTTCAGATCACTTTTACCTAAAACTCAGAAAAATATGACTTCTTAGTACAATATATGGCCAGACCTCGTCGCTAAAACTAAGGTGTTTCTCTTTAAACCTCCAAAATACCTATTTCAAAAGGTTTCTCTATGGTTTTTATTTCAAAAACTGATAGAAAAAAAGATTTTAGGAAGCTACCCCAAATTTGAAGTCGCTAGCTCACTTAGAACATAATTAATCAAAATAGAAATGTGCCTGGCCAGATCCTGTCACTGAACCGAGGGTTAATATTTTGCTCAAAATTTCTATTACTGGCGATTAATGGGCTTAATATTTCTGTCTAAAGAATATCCGAATTCGATATCAAATCGAGTTTTAAAGAAGGAATTTGTTACTGAATAAACTGAGTTTCTTTCAACAAAACTTCTATTTAACAAAAACATGGCTTTGGTTAACATTAATCCATTGATTTTGGTATAATATTTGGCATAGTAAAATGCCATACTGAACTGCGTGAGGTTTAAGAACTATATAATAGAGTAATTTTTCTCGAGGAGATGTTGAAAATGCTATTACAAGTTGATTTTAAAAGCAAAAGAAATATTTGCTTAAAGGTGGATTATGAAAAAATATGTTTTCATTTTAAAATATGTATACCGTGAAATGGTCTGAGATTGGACACCCAATACTCAATTGAATACTCAATCGGTTGTTACCTATTTAAAGTTTATTTTTAGTGGTACAGACCTCCATTTACTGAAATTTTGTTAAACTAATCTAAAACTAAGGAAAAATTCAAGAATTGGAACTCTTTTCGTTAAAAAAAAAATTAGGAGAGTGACCTTTGTGGACTTATATGTGCATGTCAATTGAACAAGTTTCTGATGAAAGGGTTGTTTACAGTCCGACTCCTGTCTTCGAACGTTAGTGAAAATCTGTCAATAAATTCATTGACCATTTCAGTATTTACCTCTCAGTGTAGTGTACTAGTGGTATATCGTCATGCTCTCCAGAGACAAATCTTCAGTAATCGGGTTTTGCATAGTTGCAAGCGGTTTGCTGCATGGTTTTGAACTGGAGGTGCTTACATTGTTGGTCTAATTATTGATTTTTATAGTGGTAATTTATTTTTTTGTGTTCAGAAATGTTATATTATGAATGCACTCGTGCTATTTGATCGTCTGTTTGGATCAAATTTTTTACGCAATACCTTAAACAGAATTGCAATCATTGCTTATCAAAACATAATTTTAAGACTTAAAACATAAGATACAATTTTCTGAAAAACTATTGCGATTACTTTTGAAAAGTCAATGTTTGTCCGTGTTGAAACGAGCATCTAATTTCAAGATAAGATTTTATGACCGCAAAATACGGATTTTTTTCAAAATTTAAGTTTTTTCATACAAAACTATACTTTTGCACTACATTGTGAATTGACTTGTGAGAAAAGTTTTTAGTTTTAATTAAAATATACGTTTTTGCTGAATCAAATATTTTCTTATGAAAACTCATTTTTTAAGTAGAAGAGTTTACTCGGAAAAAACTTAAATGATTTTCCCACATCAAATCAGTGAAGTTCCAAAGAATATTAACATAAACGGTCAAACATACACTAAACATATTGATATCGCAAATAAAATGAACAAATATTTCGTTGAAAGTATACGTGAAATAAGCATGACTATACCGGACACTGTCTATGTAGCACCTGATATACAGTGTGATTATGCAAGCTGGGGGTCTTTCCGTCCAACTAATATTGAAGAAATTTGTGATATATTAAAAAAACATGCAATCAAAAACAGGTGTTTTTGGAGTTAATGTTAATGTCATCCTACATGTTTTAAAAGAGTTAGGAAGTTTAATTATGGACATCCTCAACGAAAGCCTTCGAACGGGTGTCGTCCCCGGATCGTTCAATTTTACAATCGTGACACCAATTCCAAAAATAAAGAACGCTAAAAAAGAGAATGAAATGCAGCACCAATATTGGATAAAACCCTTCAGACAGTGGTAAAGATATAATTAAAAGAATTTATTGAAACAAATCAAGCGTTAAGCACTTTTCAAAGTGCATTTCGCAGTGAGCACTGTTGTAAAACTGCACTGAATCTGGTGCTCAATAAATGGAAATTGGAACGTGGTTCAAAAAAAGTGATAGTAGCAGTAATTTTAGATATTAAGAGAGCATTTGAAACAGTAAACCGTGATATTCTCATTCAGGGTGGTCATATAACTGGAAAACCTGGAAAGTCAGGGAATTTCAATCGTCAGGGAAAAGCCAGGGAATTTTATGAAAAATTGAATCTGGTCAGGGATTTTTTTAAATTCAAAAATTACAATCATATTAAAACAAAATAAAACGCAAATAAATTTGAATGGATAAACTTTTTTTATTTTGTTGTCTGGATGTGTCATTTTTTGCATGGATTATCACATCCGTACTGTATTTCTATGAGTATTGCATATATATCATATACATATATGTATTTGAAATGAACATTAGTTTATTAACCAATACACTTACAGTAAACCAATTGTCAAACTTGTTCTGACATGTTCAATTTTATTTAATTTTTTGTCAGGAAACTGCACGTGCATCAAAAAAAATAATATTTAAAATTATTATATGAAGCGACAAATTGACAATTATACAATTTAAACGCGTGTAAATGAGTAAAAAGTAAAATCTTTTTTTATTTATTAAATAAGGTTAGTGAATTATTAAAAATAAATATGGTTTTAGGCAAAATTCTATTTTTATTTCGTCCTTCATTGTAGATGCAAAATGTCTCAAAACAAAAAAAGCGAATTTTAATCAGCTGTGGTTATTGGAATCTGATTTTAAAACTTGGCTAGAATCCACAAAAGATTCAAATTCAGCTTATTGCAATATCTGCAGAAAAACATTTTCTTTAAGTAATATGGGACGACAAGCGGTTTTAAGTCATATGTCCGGCGAAAAACATTCAAGTGCTGCAAAGGGAATAAATGCTGGCACAGACATTTGTGTTGCTTTCCGTTCACTCATTACAATATCACAAATTGACGGTATTTTTTAAATAAATAAAAGTTCCATTCCTTTATATTTATATTAAATAGCTTCAAACATTTCAAAACCAGAAGTTGATAAAAATGCAAATGCTACTTTAAATGTCGAATCATCGTCATCAACAAACCAAACTATGAAAAGATACGTTCAAAAAGACTCAACTACTTGTGCTGAAATATTATGGTGTGTCAACATTATTATGAATCATTTGTCAGTAAGGTCAGGCGCTAATAGTGTTGCTTTGTTCCCTAGGATGTTCCCTGATTCTGCAATTGCTGATGATATTAAATTACAAAGAACAAAGATTTCATACTCATTAGTATATGGAATAGCACCTTATTTCCATAACGAATTAAAAAAAAACCATTCACGAATCTCATCATATTGTGATCGGTTTTGATGAGTCATTAAACAAAGTTGCACAACGTGGACAAATGGATATTGTTGTTCGTTTTTGGAATGAATCCAATTCAGAGGTCACAACTCGGTATTTTAATTCAGTTTTTATTGGTCATGCTAAAGCGGTTGATCTTCTTGATGCTTTCATAAAAGGCACAAATGGCATAAATTTATGAAATCTGTTGCAAGTGTCTATGGATGGGCCGAATGTTAATTTTAGTTTTTTGAAACAGTTAAACGCTTTTCTCACTGAAGATGATTCACCGTCTCAATTGCTTGATTTGGGCTCATGTGGCTTACACATCATTCACAATGCCTTTAAAAATGCTATCGTATCAGTCCAGTGGCCTATTGCAAACTTCTTAAGAGCTATTTTCAACCTCTTTCATTACACACCAAGTAGACGTGCTGATTACACCGAGTATACACAATCGTCATTGTTTCCTTTACCATTTTGTGGTGTCAGATGGATTGAAAATTATAAAGTTGCTGAACGTGCGTTACAAATCCTGCCTTCCCTGAAATTATATGTTACTGAATGTGAAAAACGAAAAAGAGAACCATTATCTAAAAGTTACAAAACGGTAAAAAAAATATAACATGTCCGTTTTTGGCAGCAAAATTGATTGTATTTCGTCAAATTGCATGTATTGTTGAACCATTTTTAACAAAATTCCAATCTGACGATCCGTTAGTGCCTCTACTTTACCGTTATTTAAATGCAACACTTTTGGAAGCATTGGAATTATTTGTTAAACCTGAAGCTTTGAATCGTGCCAAAGATATCACAAAAATTGATCTTTCTAATGAGGAAAATTTAATATCAGTTAAGGACTTAAGTTTACATCTTGAAAATTCGTTACGTGTGGAAATCAAAAAGAATCGGAAAAACATGTCAGACAAGAACATTTAATTTTTCGGAATGAATTTCGACAAATTCTGGTATCATTTTGTTCAAAAATTTGTGATAAATCACCCTTGAAGAAACCTCTATGTGTGTAACTTTCATTCCTCGATGCGGAAACGATTGATGAACTTCGAGGAAAGCGCTTGTCGAAATCGATAGAAATTTTTGTTGAAGGTAATTGGTTAACATGCATCGAGGGGGATAAAGTGGAAAAACAATTTCGAAGTGTCTGTTTATCTGGTAAATTCAAGACAAGTATCACGGCATCATTTGACAGACTGGATCATCTATGGATGAAGACGATTATTCCCAACACAATTGAATTTAAAGAGCTCAGGGAGATTTTAAAAAAAGTTTTCGTTTTATCTCATGGAAATGCAGCTTTAGAACGAGGGTTTTCCATCAACAAAGAATGCATCATAGAAAACATGAGTGAATCTTCCTTAATCGCACAACGGAAAATTTATGATTCGGTAGTAAATTGTGGAGGCATTGAAAATCTAAAAATAGACAAAAATTTGATATTGTCATATAGAGGAGCAATGTACGAGATGGCAATGTAGGATTCAAAAGGGAAAAAAGAGGAAGATGAACGGAAAACGGAACAAGAAAAAGTTAATAAATTGAGACTTATGGAATTGGAGGAACAAAAGAAAAATTTAATAAAAAAGACTGAAATATCCTACGAATTAGAGGAAATTCCTACGAATTTTTAAGGTGACGCCTTAAATAAATTTACCTTAAAATTTCCCCTATTTTTTAATCCGTATCTAGTCTTTCGTTTTCCACTATATTTTTGTGCAAATGATTGCATTCGTTAGAAAATCGAATTCCCTGGGCAGCTTTTTCGATTTACATCGATACGACGAATTTTACATGGATTTTTGTGCGTAAATGGAAAATATCATTCAATGCTACTTTGAAGGGAAAATTTCTCTCTAACTTAGATCCGTATCTAGTCTTTCGTTTTCCACTATATTTTTGTGCAAATAATTGCATTTGTTAGAAAATCGAATTCCCTGGGCAGCTTTTTCGATTTACATCGATACGACGAATTTTACATGGATTTTTGTGCGTAAATGGAAAATATCATTCAATGCTTCTTTGAAGGGAAAAATTCTCTCTAACTTAGATCCGTATCTAGTCTTTCGTTTTCCACTATATTTTTGTGCAAATGATTGCATTCGTTAGAAAATCGAATTCCCTGGGCAGCTTTTTCGATTTACATCGATACGACGAATTTTACATGGATTTTTGTGCGTAAATGGAAAAAATCATTCAATGCTACTTTGAAGGGAAAAATTCTCTCTAATTTAGATCGGCATTTGGCAGTGATGTTAGTCACTATGCATCACCTTTTCAATGTTTATTATATATTTTACTTCAAATTTTACGACTTACAACAGGAAAACTTCCAAATATTTGGAAATAAATTTGTTTGTTCTTAAACCATTATTCCAAGTATTTAAAATTTTATTTGTTTTATTGTAGTTAATTATGTCACATATAATATATAACTTAAAAAAAAATTAAATAATCTAATTTTTAGCAATGTAATAAAAGAAAGTAATAAAAAATTTAAATATTAAAACATTCTAATTCTTAAAAAATATTTTAATATCATACTTCTCTAGATTTGCTTATACAATCATTGCGTATACTTTTTTCATTATTTTTGTACTAACATTTGTATGCGTGTATTGTACTTTGTGCGTTAATACAGTGCAAAATGTTGAGTAATCGTATTCCATATTCAAAAATGTAGTAGTATTGATGATAAGGACATTATCATGACTCACGAAATTTTGCAATCATTGCAAATTTTCAAAACATTGTTAGTTTTGAAGTTGACTTCAATGTAAACGTTTAGAATATCGTGAAAATCATTAAATCGAAAGAAAAGTAAAGAAATCATTTAAATTGTGCTGTGCAAATAATTAAATAAAATAGATAAAAATAAAGAATATAATAAATAGAAAAAAAAATAAAGAATATCATAAATATAAAAAAATAATCACATAAAATATCAAAATTTACAAATATTATTTTTATAGAAATAAAGAAATAGTGTTTCAGTGTTTGTCAATTAATTGTGAGTAATGCAATTTTGTGAAATGTTATTTTTTTAAATCTAATTCGATTTTTTTAATATATTCTTAGAAATTGCAACTCACATTTTAATCTTCGATTCAAATTAGATAAGTCTAGTTATAAAATAGTTAGTAAGAATTAGTTGTTAAGGTGTCTTTGAATGCATTTAGACTTTTAATTCAAATATTCTAATTTTTAAATCCATTTGTCTGTGTCTTTATTTTCATTTCAATTTTAAAAAAAATAAAATGCTCAAAAAATTGAAATAAAACTCTCAGAGTTACTACGCGTTTTATCTTCATTAAATATTGACCATAATATTGCTTCGCGATCATTAAATAATCGAGTTACTTGTACACGGGTCTTAAAATTATTAGGTTTCAAATTTTCCCCAAGTCGTCAAATACTTTTGAAAAAGTTTTGTGATAAAAATCTCCCAGTAGTGCCTCAACTCGAAGAAAAATTATCGGTTCTTTCTAAATCTTATGATTCCGAACACAGTTTGAAGTCTTATACCACTCCTAATACTAGTACTTTCCAACATCTTGAAAATAAAAATCCTTTAAATGAAATTTTAAATCCAGAACTCTCTTTAAACTCAAATCCTTTAACTGAAATATTGACTGAAAATTTATCTAACTTATTGAACGAAAATCCGAACATTACTGCCTTAGCTTTAGACTTTGATAATCAATTTACTTCTGATTCTCTTTTATCCTCAAGTCGACTTATTAAAAATAATTTTGATGAAAATCTTCCTGTCGAGTCTGTTGAGGAAAAAATATCGACGTTTTCCCAGTCTAATCATTTGCAACTCTCTTTAAATTCTAATCCCACTCCAAATGCTAACGATTTCCAAAACCTTCAAAATACAAATTTAAACAATACTAACTTAGCTTCAAACTTTGAAAAAAACTTAACTTCTGATTCTCTTTTTTCTGATGATCTGCTTAATTCCGAAACTTCTCAATTAATTAATCAAAATATACCATCTATTTCAAACTCTCTGAACATATCCGAAAATCGAAATCCGTTTTATTTTCAAGTTTTATCACCAGATAATCCACTTGTTTCTCAATTAACTTCAAAACAAATTGTTAGTCTTTCTCCACACGATCAAATTTTTTCCCACTGTTTGAATTTTGATACATCTTTTGTTTTGACAAGTGAAAATATTGACCAAATTCCTATTTTTCTTGAGACATCTGATATTAACCAGCCCCTTGTGCCTTTAATTCCTTTCGAGGATTCCGAAAATAATCTCTTAATTAAATCTCCTCTAAAATCAAGTCCTGTTTTTCTTCCAAATCAATCTATTTCTCCTGCTTCCATGTCTCAAAATAGTGATGATTCTGTTGTTTCTTGTATGCAATATGTGTTTGACCTTGGTTTAATTTCATTTTCTAATCATAAAAAGGACTTCAATTTTTGGATTGTTTCTGTTCACGAAACCTCGTTTTCTCTCCGAATTAAAAAATCTTTGATTCCTATTGGTATTCTCAGACATGACAAACTTTTGGACTCTTCATCGAAATGGACTAATCTTTTTGAAGTGTGGTCAACCAAAGCTAAAATCAACTGCATAATAGTGTATGACTCTCATCGAAACAACAACAGCGGTATCAACAAATGTTATGCTTACTGTAAATATAAATCCCATAGAACCTTTCAATTCATTTCTTTACCCATTCTAAATTTGAACTTATTCTACATTGCAATATTCTCTGACTTTGAAGACTCTGACCACACTTTAGAAGAAAAAAAATACAGGGAAACCAGAGGATCACAGCGTGATAAAGTTAGGGAAGTAGTGAAATTAAAAGACGTACGGGGAACATACAACGACCTTTGTGACGACTTGGATGATTCATTTGGTGAAAAGGGTAACACACAGAAAAAAAGGAAGCTAGAGGTAATACACAAAATTAAGAGTGAAATGATAAATGAAGAAAATTCTGGTTGTGAAGTTTGCGACTTAGCTTTGATTGCTACTGGAAAAAAATGGGAGGAACTAGGACTTATTAAACAGAAAAAGAACAAAAATAAAGAAAATTTTGTTGAAGCTAGGTTTTTCAGAGCAGGATTTCAGACTTTTCTTTTCCATTATGGAATCCCCGCCTTACTACAGCAACTTCAACATCGATCAAGAGTTCTACATGTAGACGCAACAGGAACAATGGTAAAATCGATTCTTTGTCATAATCACGGATTTGGTAAGGTAATTTATGAGCATGTCGGTGTAACACTTTTTAAGGGTCATACATTAACAGTATTTGAGATGATTTCTAATAAAAGTGATAAAAATTCTCTTGTTGATATGTTTCAATTTGCTCTAAGAAAGTGGGAATGCATGCCTTTCAATATTCTTGTGTCAGACTTTAATAAATGCCATTTTGGAATGCTTTAACGGACAGACTATTGTTGAGTATTGCAATCATTTGTTTGATAAAATTGTTTCTGGTACTGTTAAAAATCTTCAAATCTCTCCTAATTTTGTTCTCGTTGTATTATGTTCTTCACATTTTATGCATATCATATCACGTTGCTTACAAAGACATCAAGTTCACAAAAAGTCAGCCCTATATAAATTTGTCATGCAAATATTTTTCGCCATTCTTGATTGTGATAATTTTTCTAATATTGAACATCTTTTTGAAGATCTTTGTATTTTGTTGTTATCTGAAAACCAAACCTCTTTGACCGAACAAGCAATTGATCATCTAAGTACCTACCAACCAAATGACAAAACAAATGAGCTAGACGAAGAAGACGAAGAATTATCTATAACCGAAAAATATGAGCAACACATCAAAATAGAAGGGCCTAGGAAAAGTAATATTAATTGTCACATTCATTTCCATAATATTTTTGAAAAATGTCAAAAACTTGTCGTTGAATCAGGTCAAGAAAATATTCCTTCTAATTTTTATAACCCACAACTGCTTGAATATCTTTTAGATCGATATATAACATATCTTTTCCTATGGTCTAGAGTTGCTTATAAAGAATACTATCCCACTGGTCGCTTAAATAATGGAAGGGTTGAAAGTCATTTTCGGACAATGAAACATGATGTTTTAGGATCTAAGTTAAGACGTCGTCTTTCAGACTATATCGAAATTAATTATGAAAATCTAGATAAAATAGTTCGTTATTGTCGGTATCCAAGTCTTTTCTCGGATGTCTCTAGATCGCGTCATGACAAACCGAAGGAAGTTCTCGATTTAAGTAGAAATGTAATCAGACGTGTAAAATCAGACCCTTTGTTAATACCTGAGGAAGACAAAAATCCAACTGATCCAAATAACCAAGAAAACTGGAAGAAAAGGACGTTAATCAGAAGTTTGAGTGACTCAAAAAGCAAAGATGTTTCAAAGTATGCCGATTTTCATGGGTTTAAAAATATAAAACTAGATAAGGTAACCAAAAACAAGCCTCCAATCGTTAAAAAAACAAAAAAAATCAAACGCGTGAAAAAATCGTCTAATAAAAGCCAAAAACATCAACAAAATATTCGTGACTTTTTCCCTTCTTTATCTCGAATCGATGAAAAAAGTGAACCTTCCTTTAATGACTCATCAACAGAATCTCATTCCTCCAAAGTTCTTGATATTTCTTCCGTTGGTATAGTTAAAAATCTTTCTTATTATAATGATCAGTACAGAATGGCAAAATTAGATCGTGAGTGGTTAGAGTACGGTAGTTTCGAATCTTTATATGATACAAAATATGTGGATGATTGGGTAATTGAATTTTGTGTTGACCTTTTTATAAGAAATAATAATTTAACTAATGCTATTGGTTGTAATGCTCATTCTTGTACAAGTGTTTTTCATTCTTCCGATACTCTCGAACAAATTCAAGTTGAAACAATTTTAACCCGTCGTGAAATTTTTCTGTATCCTAATAAAATTTATGTTTGTCCTTTTTACTTAATTCCTGGATATCAAAGAAGCAATCATTATTTGTTAGCTCTTGTTGACTTTGATGACGGAATATTTTATTTTTTCGATTCTTTACATCAAAGCTCTGATCATGCTTATTCTTTCTTTAATCAATTTAAGGTTTTTATCCATGAACGTTGTAAACAATTTCATGATGATTTTCCCCATTTAAAACAAGATTTTACCCTAATTAATAATATTCTTATAAATATTCAAAAAGACTCTGTTAGTTCTGGTAGACATTTATTAGGTTATGTTCACTATTTCCTCCTTAACGATTATGAAAAAATCTCGAATGTTGACCCCTCTTTTGAAGGAAATTTTTTTAGAACTTTAATCTTAGAAAAAAGCGATTCTTTATACCCCTTTTGTGTAAGTTGTCATTTAGAAATTTTGCGTTTAAATGAAATTGATTTGTGTGTTGCATGTAAACGTAATGAACATAAAGCTTGCAAAGTAACAAAAAAAACATTAATTATTGTAGTCTTTGTGTCAATTTCTTTAATATTAAATGATTTTTCTGAAAAGTATAAAATAAAATAATTTTAGTGACATGAAAAAAATAATAAAAGACTAAATGCATTAATTAAAAGATACAAAAGATTTTAGTTTAAAAAAGAGTATAAATTACCGCTAAACGTTACATTAAAGTTTATTATGATAAAAAAAATAGTTTTAAGATTTAATTTAGAAATTTAATTAGCATTAAGATTTAGATATTAATAATATTGTTTAGTTTTGTAAGTATTTATAAGTTAAAAAACAGAAAAAAAGTAAAAAAAATATGATTAAAGATAAAAAATAATAAATAATATTTAAAAAGATTAATTTCATTGTTGATCAATTAATATAACTATTACACATATTATTTAAGTACCTAGTCAAACACAAATCGACTATCAAAATATAACATAAGAAATCAAAACAAAAGGTCTTGAATGTGTCAACCCTCTCATATGTGTAGAGAAATTGGTAAGATTTAATAATGAGATTTATAATGGTTATTTTGTTTAATATTAATATGTTTTCATTTAAATAGTTGAATACACCTCTACACACTGTTCGAATAATTTGCATCGCACAAAAGTCAAAACTATACAAAAACTATAACAAGCAAATATGCATGAAACTCTGGTTAACTAGAGAAATCAGAAAATCTGAATCAAGCGATCTCAAACTCGAACATTATTAATATAACAGACATACCATCAGACTCTCAATGGCATTTAATTTAGTCAAGTACTTATATGTGATAATAATAAAATGATTAGAATGATAATTAATTTAAACTATTTGTGTTTTTATTACTGTAACGTAGCTAATTGTAATATACGATGTAACGGAAAAAATTTGAATAAGCATTAAAAACGTAGATAATTTAATAGACGGTCATTTTGAAGTTAATATACGCTTAAATCGTATATTAAATTATGTACGTTTTTGAATAAAAAATAAAGAAAAATTCATATATTTTCATTTTTAATCACTAAATTCATTTCTAAATATTAGCATTTTAAATGTTTTTCACATAAGTACTTATTTCAAACCAAAAATAGGTTTGTCAATGTATAAATTTTACTCAAATTTCTAATAAATTTTAAAACTTCTTTTCTTTGTCAATAAACGCTAAATTTGAATGTTTTTTTCGTCAATATACGGTTTCTCATTTTCTTTTTTCGTCAATATACGGAAGGTCATCGTATATTAGATTTATCTACTTTACAGTAGTTCCTTATTCTTTTTTGTTATTGTTTTTAATAATTTTTCAATATACTTTTTCATTAGTTTTGACTACTTTAATCATGGCAAGGTTATTTTAAGACAAAAGATACCTATTCGGGAAGAGTTTTCCATGAAACATAAAATACAGTGTGCTTTAAAACTAACACAATAAAATACATTTTCAACAATGCACTCTAAGCTGAAAACGCCCCGAAGACCACCCCACATAATATGCATGGACTAAAAGAGTGCCCATAATACTCGAATTCTTGTTCCAAATGAACTGTAAAGGCAATAGAATGCCATTTAATTCGTGTCTTAAGTATACCTATTACAGCTATATAATTAAATCACAGTATGAATAAAATGCCATGGAGAGATAAAATGCCATAGTAAAGATGTTCATAGAACAATAAAAATATTTTGTGAATAAATTTTAATCAGGGGAAAAAATATTATAATATCTTAATATTAATTCTATATTACTTTTTGCATAAATGTATAAACTTTAGATATAACGTTTAGCGGTAATTTATACTCTTAATCCACTTTAATGCATAATTATTAAGAGCATCTAAGTTTTTCTTTATTTTCATTGTAAAGAGATTTTTTATACTTTTCAGCAGAATCATTCAATATTAAAGATATTGACACAAAGACTACAAAAATTTATGCTATGATTTTTTTTTGTTTCTTTGCAAGCTTTATGTTCATAACATTTTCATGCATCACAAGAATTGCCTTCATTTAAACATAAAACTTGTAGATGACCATCTATACAAAATGAACATCAAGGCACGCCAACATTTAAGAATTTATTTAACATCGTTAACAGGGTAACAGTGAACTTAAGCGTAAAAAAATTGGGAATTGTCAAGGAAAACTGCGCATTAAAAATCCATGTAAAATTCGTCGTATCGATGTAAATCGAAAAAGCTGCCCAGGGAATTCGATTTTCTATCGAATGCAATCATTTGCACAAAAATATAGTGGAAAACGAAAGACTAGATACGGATCTAAGTTAGAGAGAATTTTTCCCTTCAAAGTAGCATTGAATGATATTTTCCATTTACGCACGAAAATCCATGTAAAATTCGTCGTATCGATGTAAATCGAAAAAGCTGCCAAGGGAATTCGATTTTCTAACGAATGCAATCATTTGCACAAAAATATAGTGGAAAACGAAAGACTAGATACGGATCTAAGTTAGAGAGAATTTTTCCCTTCAAAGATAGCATTGAATGACTTTTTCCATTTACGCTCAAAAATCAATGTAAAATTCGTCGTATCGATGTAAATCGAAAAAGCTGCCCAGGGAATTCGATTTTCTAACGAATGCAATCATTTGCACAAAAATATAGTGGAAAACGAAAGACTAGATACGGATCTAAGTTAGAGAGAATTTTTCCCTTCAAAGATAGCATTGAATGACTTTTTCCATTTACGCTCAAAAATCAATGTAAAATTCGTCGTATCGATGTAAATCGAAAAAGCTGCCCATGGAATTCGATTTTCTAACGAATGCAATCATTTGCACGAAAATATAGTGGAAAACGAAAGACTAGATACGGATCTAAGTTAGAGAGAATTTTTCCCTTCAAAGATAGCATTGAATGACTTTTTCCATTTACGCTCAAAAATCAATGTAAAATTCGTCGTATCGATGTAAATCGAAAAAGCTGCCCATGGAATTCGATTTTCTAACGAATGCAATCATTTGCACGAAAATATAGTGGAAAACGAAAGACTAGATACGGATCTAAGTTAGAGAGAATTTTTCCCTTCAAAGATAGCATTGAATGACTTTTTCCATTTACGCTCAAAAATCAATGTAAAATTCGTCGTATCGATGTAAATCGAAAAAGCTGCCCATGGAATTCGATTTTCTAACGAATGCAATCATTTGCACGAAAATATAGTGGAAAACGAAAGACTAGATACGGATCTAAGTTAGAGAGAATTTTTCCCTTCAAAGATAGCATTGAATGACTTTTTCCATTTACGCTCAAAAATCAATGTAAAATTCGTCGTATCGATGTAAATCGAAAAAGCTGCCCATGGAATTCGATTTTCTAACGAATGCAATCATTTGCACGAAAATATAGTGGAAAACGAAAGACTAGATACGGATCTAAGTTAGAGAGAATTTTTCCCTTCAAAGATAGCATTGAATGACTTTTTCCATTTACGCTCAAAAATCAATGTAAAATTCGTCGTATCGATGTAAATCGAAAAAGCTGCCCATGGAATTCGATTTTCTAACGAATGCAATCATTTGCACGAAAATATAGTGGAAAACGAAAGACTAGATACGGATCTAAGTTAGAGAGAATTTTTCCCTTCAAAGATAGCATTGAATGACTTTTTCCATTTACGCTCAAAAATCAATGTAAAATTCGTCGTATCGATGTAAATCGAAAAAGCTGCCCATGGAATTCGATTTTCTAACGAATGCAATCATTTGCACGAAAATATAGTGGAAAACGAAAGACTAGATACGGATCTAAGTTAGAGAGAATTTTTCCCTTCAAAGATAGCATTGAATGACTTTTTCCATTTACGCTCAAAAATCAATGTAAAATTCGTCGTATCGATGTAAATCGAAAAAGCTGCCCATGGAATTCGATTTTCTAA
>LN483603.1:104960-118186 GCA_900002565.1 Culicoides sonorensis | reverse complement strand
GTTAGTATTAGAATTATTAGTGTTCTTCATTAACCGTTATCCTAACTCCTTGGTACAAATGTAACAAATTTGAGTTCAAATTTAAATAACTTCCGTTCTACAACTACTAGCGAGTTGAAATTTTTTGAGAATTCAAATGATATGCCAGGCTTTGCATTTTTGCAGTCGTATTCAAAATTTGGTCTCAGACGAGCCTTCCAGAGCCCAGAACATTTTTTTATTACGTAAACGAACTCTTTGTTACATTTGTAACAAATTCATATTTCTTAGAGGAAATCGAATGAATTTATGATTGGAATTGATTTTAAATGATAAATTCTGTTATTTTAAGATAATCCCGGCATAAAATCTTTACTTTCGGAACCGGAAGTATTCAAATTATTCTAGTGTTCAAAAGAAAATTTTTTTCATTTTCGGTTTTGTTTGAATTTTTTTATTGACTTTCGGGATATCACTTCCCGTCTGAAAGGTTGAAAACTCATGATCGGAGGTTATAAAAAGGTCAAAAAAGTTTAATTTTATTGATTGCAATCATTTTGAACGTTGAATTTTAAAGATTTTCCACTGAAAATATAATTTGTTACAAATGTAACAAGGAGTTCGTTTACGTAATAAAAAAAATGTGCTAAGATAAGGGTTAATGTTTTTAATGTGATAAATCAAAATACTGTAAAGTAGATAAATCTAATATACGATGACCTTCCGTATATTGACGAAAAAAGAAAATGAGAAACCGTATATTGACGAAAAAAACATTCAAATTTAGCGTTTATTGACAAAGAAAAGAAGTTTTAAAATTTATTAGAAATTTGAGTAAAATTTATACATTGACAAACCTATTTTTGGTTTGAAATAAGTACTTATGTGAAAAACATTTAAAATGCTAATATTTAGAAATGAATTTAGTGATTAAAAATGAAAATATATGAATTTTTCTTTATTTTTTATTCAAAAACGTACATAATTTAATATACGATTTAAGCGTATATTAACTTCAAAATGACCGTCTATTAAATTATCTACGTTTTTAATGCTTATTCAAATTTTTTCCGTTACATCGTATATTACAATTATCTACGTTACAGTATTACAAATTAAAAATTCATATTTTCATACCTTACGTACGGGAAAACTGTTCCCAGAACTTAAAAAAAAAACTAAATCGCAAAACAACAAAAATAAAAAAAATGCAATGATGTTAAAATAAAATTTCATCCCCGAATCAGACTTTGAGAAAAATTAGTTCTTAATTCATATTTATTTATTAAAATAAAACAGTAAAATTGTGAAATATTTTACTTTTCATTTTACAATAGACAGTGTGCAACGCATATTTTCTATGCGTACTATACAATTAAATACCAATTCAACAAAATATTATACACAAATATGTAGGTATTAGTATGAGTCAACACAAAGCATACTCAAGTTCAATATTTATTTTAGAGAAATATTAGTGATTTTTGGGAACTTTGAGGGCTCGTAGCTCGCGGATTGGCAAGTTTTGGCATGATGTCTCTTCACAGCCTTTTAGGTATTAGCAAGACCTACATTTTAAGCCTAGTCCCAAACGTAAATAATGATAAATAATCTTTTCCGAGTCCAAAACGTTTTTCCATATAAGCAAAAAAATTGCTCAACTTTGAAGGCTTGAAAAACTTAGAAAATGATAATTTTTTTAATTTTTTTTTTTACATCTGAGGTCCTGCATATGTTTTCTTTTCAATCATATAAAAAAAAAATTAAAAAAATGACTTTCATTTTTACCTCTAATGAGCAAATATTTGTTCTAATAGCCCCATAGTGCGTCGCCTTAAAAATTCGTAGGAATTTCCATTAATTCGTAGGAAATTTCAACACGGTACTGAAGAACATGTATCAAATATAGAGAAAGAAATTCAAATTATAAAGAAACGTTTCATTTCATTTATTCTCAAATTATAATCCTAGTCAGGGAAAAAGAAAAATAAACCTGGAAAAGTCAGGTAAAAGTCAAGGAAATTTAATTCCATTTTTTTGTGGCCACCCTGTCATTAAGAAACTATTGAATTATAAAATTGAAGGCAAAGTATTGAATTGGTTTGAAAGTTGGTTGCAAAACAGAAAACAATTTGTAAAATATGGTGATACATTATCAGAATCATTGAGTGTTGACATAGGAATACCCCAAGGAACGCCTCTTTCATGCATTCTTTTTGTGTTATTTTTTAATGATATTGTGAATTACGTCCATAAATGTAAGATAAATTTATTCGCTGATGGTGTGTTAGTTTGGGTATCAGCAGATACAGTACAAAAAGCAATTGAATTAATAAACTGTGATTTACAAAAGATCTGTGATTACCTTAAGATGATTAAGCTCAAATTGAATACAAGTAAGACAAAGGCTATGATAATTGGACAGAGAAATAAACAAAACTATCAGATTTTCATGGACGGAGAAGAAATTGAATAAGTTACCGAAATGAAGTACATCGAACTTCCTCTACCTGAACATATTTTGGGCGGTTCAGGTATAGGAATGTTCACTTATAGGTTTAAAAAAAACGACGGTTTATTTTTAAGTTAATTTTTTAATTTTGTTTTTAATTCTCATTTTTCATTTTTAAGGAAAATTTTTGTGTTTCAAACTTTAAAAAATATTAATTTTACGTATTAAATTTTCTAATAAATTAGACCATGAAAATTAATATTTTGTGTGATGCATCAAAAAATTGTTTCAAAGTAGAAAAAGCTAAGTTTATGTCTTCAGGAATACTTTCAAGTTGATCGAGTTCATTGTTAATATATTTGAATGCTGAGTCAGAGAGGATGAGTGTTGTATAAACTACTTTCTGAAAAGCCAGAATCCTCATCAAAAGTAGATTCAATGACACTAACTAATGTCGGTGGAAAGACCTTTTCTCTTATTTCTTCTATGTCTGGTAAAGCAGACGTAGACAAATCTTCTTCCATATTCCAGCTTCTTCAATTGAAAAATCAATTCCTAACTGTTGAATTGTTCCGTTCCATTCATTTATGTCTTCAAGAGGAATATTGACGATTAAGGAATCACCAGCTGGAGAGTCTAAATATTCGTAATTCATCCAAGCATTAGTATTGCACAGCTTAATAAAATAAAATCGATGTGCTTGCTTTGAGAAATTCCGAAACACGTCAAAAAGATTTTTGAATCCTGATTATTTTCCACTTAGAAATTTTAAAATTCACTGATTCGTGTTTGTTTTATGAAATAATGAAATTTGTATGGAAAAGAGTCATTTTCCCTTTAAGCTCAAATTATTAAATATCAAAGTTTAAACTTTTCTGAAAATAATTTTGTTCCAAAGTGTCAAGTAATTTATATCGTTGGAAAAAAGGCAAAAAAAGCTAACAGAAAATATAGTTTGCCCAATTATATTGGGCTTTTTCAGGCTAAAAATTAAAAAAAAAGGAAAAATACTTTATTTTTTGTATTTTTTGAACCATATTTAATATAAATTGAATATTATGCGGGCTTATTATGATAAAATTTATATTTTCTGTTAGCTCTTTTTGCCTTCTTTCGAACGATATTAATTACTTGACACTTTGAAACAAAATTAACTTCAGAAAAGTTTAAACTTTGATATGTAATAATTTGAACTTAAAGGGAAAATGGCTCTTTTCCATACAAATTTCATTATTTCATATAACAAACACGAATCAGTGAATTTTAAAATTTCAAAGTGGAAAATAATCAGGATTCAAAAATCTTTTTGACGTGTTTCGGAATTTCTCAAAGCAAGCACATCGATTTTATTTTGTTAAGCTGTGTTGTAGTCATAATGTACCGGGAGGGAATTAATATCAATATTTTTAAAGCAATGGGGCTTTTTGTTTTTGCCAATTATTAATAAATTTTCTTCTCTGTGCCAGTCATATTCGCTCATACCATCATTGTAACACGATCTTTTCTCATTTTTGTGCCTTTACATTCTGTTCCGCAGCTTTGTCTGCATTAAATATGTTTTCAAGTGAATAATTAGCGATCATCTGTGGTAAGTTTTCGTCAATGAATTTATCAGCTGCACTACGATCAAGGCCACCTGATTCTCCAGTTATTTTGCGATTGTCAATGTGATGCCGCTTCAAAAAATTTGATTTCCAACTATCACTGGCTTTAAAGATCAAGATCGCCTATTAAAAATAAATGAATAATTATTTTTATTACCAAAAAATTAATTTATAAATGATTTAATTACGAACCATTCATATTTACTAAATCCAATGCAGCCTCTTGTATTAACTTTCCTGATATTGGTACATTAGAATTTCTGCATTGACATAAGTATTCAACCAGTGTATCTTCCATTTCAGGATAATTAGGTGCTTTCAATCGCCTTTTCTTTTTTAAATTTCCATTTACATTCATTATCTGTTCCTTATTTTTAATGATGTTTGTAATCGTACTATGATGAATCTTGTACTTCAATGAAATGTCTTTATTTGTCATTCTATTATCAAAATCTTGGATAAGTTTTTGTTTCTGTGTGTAAGAATACGAGTGTAGTTTACGTTTTTTATTATTTATTATTTTATTAATGGTCTAAATAAAACTGAAAAATCTAGGCAAATACCGGCGACATAACTTTTTGTTTACATTTTTATTCTTCACTCAACATATTTGACAGGTTCAGGTAGAGGCCGCTTTTGAAAATGTTCACATATTGGGAATGTTCAGGTATAGGAAGTTCGATGTATTTAGGAATCATGATAGATGATCAATTGAAATTTAAAAGTAATACAAAGTTGGTGATGAAAAATATTAGTAAAAAAGTTGGCTTTTTGAGACGAAATAAGAACAAATTTGAAAAACAAACAAGACTGCTATTATACAAAAGTATCATTCAACCACATTTAGATTTTTGTTCAAGTGTCTTATTTTTAGCAAACGAAACTGAAATGATTGAATTTGTAATAATGAGTGTCTTGTTAAAAATAAAGGAAAATGTTGCTATTGATTAGAACAAAAATTGTACAAGTTTCAGATTCTAATTTTTTCGCTTGTTTTATGTTTTTGAGTTCACTTTTTGAAAACTTGTGTTTTTGAAGTTGATAAACTTCAGAAGAAAATAAATTTTCATTTGATTTTGGACTTTGATTTTTATTTATTGTTTTTGAGTGTTGATTTAGATTCCTAACACTCAAAATCAAGCAATACATAAAGCACTTTCCTTTAAGAGATACATGTGATGTTAATGAAATTTTTATGTTGTGAGAAAAAAAAATTTCCTGTACAATTTAGATATAGGGTGTCTTAGGCAAAGTTGTTCAGATTCATATGAAGAAAATTTTGGCATGAAAATTTTCCATTTTCCCGGAAAATTTCGGAATTTTCCACCTGGACACCCTATTTTTTTGTATGGGCACCCTATATTTTTTTGAGCCATAAACACTCCCACACTGAAAACGAACATAAGTCTAGAAGATTATTTGGGTCTCTGATGAACCGTTTGGGCCCTAGCCTCTGTCGAAAAAAAAGGAGCGACTACTATAGAATACTTGTAATTAAGAGATACATGTGATGTTAATGAAATTTTTATGTTGTGAGAAAGAAAAATTTCCTGTACAATTTAGATATAGGGTGTCTTAGGCAAAGTTGTTCAGATTCATATGAAGAAAATTTTGGCTTGAAAATTTCCATTTTCCCGGAAAATTTCGGAATTTTCCACCTGGACACCCTATTTTTTTGTATGGGCACCCTATATTTTTTTGAGCCATAAACACTCCCACACTGAAAACGAACATAAGTCTAGAAGATTATTTGGGTCTCTGATGAACCGTTTGGGCCCTAGCCTCTGTCGAAAAAAAAGGAGCGACTACTATAGAATACTTGTAATAAGAGATACATGTGATGTTAATGAAATTTTTATGTTGTGAGAAAAAAATTTTTCCAATTTAGATATAGGGTGTCTTAGGCAAAGTTGTTCAGATTCATATGAAGAAAATTTTGGTATGAAAATTTTCCATTTTCCCGGAAAATTTCGGAATTTTTCACGTGGTCACCCTATTTTTTTGTATAGGCACCCTATATTTTTTTGAGCCATAAACACTCCCACACTGAAAACGAACATAAGTCTAGAAGATTATTTGTGTCTCTGATGAACCGTTTTGGCCCTAGCCTCTGTCGAAAAAAAGGAGCGACTACTATAGAATACTTGTAATAATAAATATTGAAAAAAATCATAGTCCAAAATCAAATGAAATTTTATTTTCTCCTGAAGTTAATCAACTTCAAAAGTTACAAGTTTTCGTAATGTGAACTCAAAAACGTAAAACAAGCGAAGAAAATTAAGATCTGAAACTTGTACAATTTGTAATTATTACTGTATCTTGTTAATAATTAGTGAAAACTTTTCTATTGATCAGAACAAAAATTGTACAAGTTTCAGATCTTAATTTTCTTCGCTTGTTTTACGTTTTTGAGTTCACATTACGAAAACTTGTAATTTTTGAAGTTGATTAACTTCAGAAGAAGATAAAATTTTATTTGATTTTGGCCTATGATTTTTATTTTTTATTTTTGAGTGTTGATTTTCTAACACTCATAATCAAATACATAAAGCACATTCCTTTAAGAGATGAATGTGATGTGAATAAAATATTTTTTTTGTGTTGTATGAGAAAATTTTTTCCTGTTTGATTTAGGTATGGGGTGTCTTCGGCAAAGTTGCTCAGAATAATGAGGCAAAAATTTTAGCATTAAAAAGATTTTCCATTTTCTCGGAAAATTTTTGGAAAATCGATTTTTTCATGGTCACCCTAAACCCATAAACACTCCCACGCTGAATACGAACATAAGTCTAGAACATACATTGGGTCTTACATGAACCGTTCGGACGCTACGCGGTCTAAAAGGAATTAGTAGCGCGAATACAATATAAAACTTGTAATAAGAGATGAATGTGATGTGAATGAAATTTTTTTTTTGTGTTGTATGAGAAAATTTTTTCCTGTTTGATTTAGGTATGGGGTGTCTTCGGCAAAGTTGCTCAGAATGATAAGGCAAAAATTTTGGCATGAAAAAAATTTTCCATTTTCTCGGAAAATTTTTGGAAAATCGATTTTTTCGTGGCCACCCTATTTTTTTGTATGGTCACCCTAATTTTTTTTGATCCATAAACACTCCCACGCTGAATACGAACATAAGTCTAGAACATACATTGGGTCTTAGATGAACCGTTCGGACGCTACGCGGTCTTCAAGAAAAAAAAAGCGACTGCAATATAAAACTAAGTTATCAAATGTGATATTATCATTTACCACATCAATGTAGTTTTGTGTAAATCGCATTTAAAGTTTTTTAATAATAAAAACGCAAGAAAAAATTTTTCGTGGTAAATTTTCAAAAAATTATTTTCAATTTTATTTCAAAAAAGGTTAAAGGTTTTCGAATCTAAAATTAAAAAAAAAAATCTTCTTTAATATTCGTAAAATAAGGTTTTTAGCGCTCAAGTGCGATTTATCACAATTAACTTTTTCGCGTCATCCGTTGCGTCAACGCAACACCTACTTTGAAGTCACTTTTCTCGTTCATATCAAAAAATTTCTTTGTCAATCTTTTTTAGAGTCTTAATTTAAGATGTTTTGTATCAAACAGTTGAATGGGTTTTGAATTTAAACCGAAAACAAAATAATTATGAACTAAACTTTTAAGAAAAACCGCGTTTTTTTCATTCTCGTACAAGATTTCTGTATGTATTTGTGTAGCATTTATACGTATTTTATTTTAACTCTCCTGTAAAATTTTTATATGAAACCTGAAATTTTCATCGAAGAGAAAGTTGTTCACTTTTACCTAAAGAATAGATCGTAGAAGAACTTTTTGTTCAAAACTCAATATTTCTAGGAGCGGCGTCAAATGAGTTAAAATGATGTGCCAAATGACATTCACAAACAAAATCCGTGCTATTTAAAATTGAAAATTTACGAAAATTGTCATTAATATTGTCAGACTATTCTGACCTCGTGGGTTCTGGTAAATGGAACTCGGAACAAAACACGTGTGGAATACTTTTTTATATAAAATTGATTTTATTGTATCGTAATTGTGTTTTTTTGTATTGTTTATCTTATGTTTAGTTTAATCTTTTTCTGTTATTACTTTTTAAATGTCTTATTATTTTCACTGAGTGTTATTTTAGGTTTAGTTTAATTTTAATTTAATTTTATTATAATTTTAAGTAATTTCAATTGTACTTTTAATGTTTAGTTTTAAGTTTTAAATTACACGACCGATCTCTAGAACTTTCTATATCAAACTGAACTTGTTTCAAGAATTGCGTAAGTGTGTGCGTGAGAGAAATGGATTTTGTTTCAGTGCAGCTCTCTCTTATTAGAGAGGCACACTGGGACAAAATCCTTACAATATAATAAATTATCAATTGAATAATCCTAAATGAATAAAAACTCCCTTTTTTTGTTAATTACCGAAAAAAAAATTTAAAAAAAAAAAAATTTTTTGAAAATTGCTTTGCAAGTGTCATTTATCACATTTATTTCAAAAAATATCTCTAAATGCGATCTGGCACATTGTGATAATTTTTTATTTTCTGAACAAACTTTGAAATTTCATTTTTTTTTATGAAAATTTAAACACAGAAGAAGCCATTTCTGCAAAAAACTGAATTTTGACAAAATTGTCTTTACGCGATTTATCACATTGTCGGTCCACTTGTAATAAGAGATGAATGTAATGTGAATGAAAATTTTATGTTGTATGAAAAAATTTTTTCCTCTAGAATTTAGATATAGGGTGTCTTAGGCAAAGTTGTTTAGAATTATGAGAAGAAAATTTTGGCATGAAAATTTTCCATTTTCCCGGAAAATTTCGGAATTTTTCACCTGGTCACCCTATTTTTTTGTATGGACACCCTATACTTTTTTGATCCATAAACACTCCCACACTGAATACGAACATAAGTCTAGAACATGCATTGGGTCTCAGATGAACCGTTGTGGCGCTACGCGGTCTGGAAGAAAAAAGAGCGACATCTATAGAACACTTATAAAAACAGGTCGATTAGATTTAAATTTGAAGATTCATTTACAACTTACCGCATTAAATTATCTTTTATGGTTTTCGAGATATTTGACGCTAAGTAGTGCGTTGCGAAAACGCAACGCTGGATGGAAATGGGTTGAATAACAAATGAAAATTTAAAAATTGATTCTACAAGCTTGAAATCGTGTTCATATTGAATGCTCCTTTGCTTCTGTAAACTCCGTATGTACGAAGAGTTCATTTGAGAGAGTATGGTTATGTTAAATTTTGATAAATTTTATATAGAAGGGGAGTATGTTTTTGCATGCAAAATTCACCATCTGAACTTTTTTAATGAAAAATTGTTATCATATCGCTCTTTTAAGCTCTGTTTCTTTAAAAATTCTAGGTTGCACGAACCGAAACCTACTTAAATTTGTTGCTTGGTATAAAAGCTACAGACTTATATAAAAATATTAAATATCGAACGCGTCTCACTACAAAAAAAATGGCAAAACAGTGTTTAAAATTGATATTTAATTATGAATTTAATGAAGAATATACTTGATTGTTTGTTTAACAGTTGTAGCGACAGACCTAATTAACTATATTTACATTTCAGATGTCCAGATGAAGTAGAAATCCGTGCACTCACATTGGAAAATGTAAAGGACATTCATGATTTATATCCTGCAGGAAATTTCGAAAGTGTAGACGTATTTATAAACCTAATTGAAAGGTTGCCTGGTTGTGGAATATTTTCGAAAAAAGATGGAGAATTATTAGCATGGATGGTTCAGTCGTATTATGGTGCTATGTTCTCTATGCAAACAAAGCCTATTCACCGTCGAAAAGGTTATGGTATATGGCTAGCCAAAACATTGACTGAAATAGTAATAAAAAGAGGCTATTTACCGTATGTTGTCATACGGCCAGAAAATAATGCGAGCAAGGGATTATACCAAAAATTAGGATTTCAAAAGAGATTCAAGGTGGTGAGGGCAATTTTTAAACCAAAGGAAGATTAACCAGTTTTATTTTAAAACACAACAATTTTGTAGTCGTCATGTTCGTTACCGTTCTCGAAAAATAATTGCATTATTTCAACGGCAATATACAGTACGCTCTTTTAAGATTACACAGCTTAACAAAAAAAAGTCGATTTCATACTATTGAGAAATCCCAAAACACGTCAAAAAGATTTTTCAATCCTGATTATTTTCCTCTTTGAAATTTTAAAATCCACTGATTCGTTTTTGTTTTATGAAATAATCAAATTTTTATAGAACAGAGTCATTTTCCCTGTATATTGAAAATGCTAAATATCAAAGTTTAATCTTTTTATAAGTTGGTTGTACAGTCTAAGTCCCCAAATTCGATAAACGTCAAAAACAAAAGTGTACGAAAAGTGTGCACTGAGGTTCCTAAATTCGACACGTCGAAAAGCGTAAATTAACATGAAACAAATTACTTAAATAGTATTTTTTATAAAATTAACATGAAAAATCCACGTTTTATGAGTAAAAGCAGAAAGATTCCAGTTAAACATCAACAGAAAAATGATAATTACCAAGATATAGGTAAAATTTTCCGTGTAAAATCAATACAAATTGTTAAACCTCCGAATTTAAACAAGAAGCTATTTCTGTGGTTCTTCTTGAGTAACGTGATCTGAAAAAGCCTATTTTGAAATTAATTTTACAACGACAAGCGGTACCATTTCACAAATTGATGTGTCTGAATATCTGAATGCAAAAAAAAAAACAAATATCGAAATGATGAAAAATCTACTTATTTGTTAAAAATCAAATTGAATAAGTACGAAAATAAACATATTTAACCTGAAAATTTGTCTTTTTATTAGTTTTTATGCTTAAAATAATTAGATTTTATTTTATTTTGTAAAAAAAATACTTTTTTTATAATGTCGAAAGTGAGAGCTCTGTCGAATTGAGTGACCGTCGAATTTGGGGACTTAGACTGTATTCTAAAGAACCAAATAATTTATATTTTTAGAAAGAGGGCCAAAAGAGCTATTAAAAAATATAAATTTTAATATAGTTTGTCCAATTATATTGGAATTTTTCAGGCTAAAAATAAAAAAAAAAAAATTAAAAAAACTTTATTTTTTTTTATATTTTTAGAACAAAATTTAATATAAATTGAATATTATTATGATAACATTTATATTTTCTGTTAGCTCTTTTTGTCCATTTTCTAAAAATATAAATTACTTGACAATTTGGAACAAAATTAACTTCAGAGAAGTTTAAACTTTGATATTTAATAATTTCAACTTAAGGGAAAATGACTCTTTTCCATACAATTTTTATAATTTAATAAAAAAAAAATAACATATAATCAGGATTGAAAAATCTTTTTGGGGTGTTTCGGGATTACTCAATAGTATGACATCGATTTTTTTTGTTAAGCTGTGTTATCCTTTAGATTTCAAAAGGATTTCCTAAGGTTATGCGAGACTAGAGATTAGAGTTTTGTTGATGTTATTTATTATATTGCAATATCGGATAGTTTTAATTTGCTTCTTCTGTTGTTTTGTTTAATTCTTTTAAGCCTCCTGTATATCGTCATATCAGACATTCATTAACATTCAGTTTGATTAATTCCACAATCACATGAGGGTGTTTGAGCTAAGATCCATTTATTGAACAAGTAACCAAATCTTCTACACTGTGGTGGACTGGGCATCCAAATAAGCTCATTTATTTTACTGCTAATCTGTCCTTTAAAATGATATGGGTTTATTTTTTTTGCTGTACATTATTTTGAAACCTTGTTAAATATCGTGAAAATTTTGATAAAGCTTACTTAATATCATTAAATCTGAAGAAAACACTTGAAATCTATTGGACTAACTTAAAATAAATGCACTGCATTTATAAAACTTTAAAAAGCGTTCTAAAAAAAATGTCTGAGGATAAATTATTTTAAATTTTATACAAAGATTGTAAGCACAACATTAATTGATATTTGAAATATATGAAAGATCCAATAAAGCTGTTCAAATCATTATTCTTTTTATTATATAATTAGTTACACATGTAAAACGCATTTAATTTTTTCATTATTGTTAAGTTTTTAAGCAATAATAATTAATCCTCTCTTTCCCAGGAATAGATCAAGCATTTGATTTTTTGATTATATTCAAAATGTTGATGTTTGTTTTAGTTGATTTTGACCAAAAAAAAAAAATAATCAATCAAAAAAATTTAGTTTTCAAAAAACAAAATTTCTAAAAATTTCTCAAAATCCTATATAAATACGTACAGAAATTTTACTATCGTTCATCAAAAATCGCTTCAATTCTTCTGACCATAATTTCATAATATCATTGAGAATTTTTTAAAAAACAGTACAGAAAAATCAAAGAAACCCTGCCAAATATCGGTTCATTCAAGAAAAAACTGTCAAAAAGCGAAATATATACAGTGCGTTCATTTAAAGTTTACCCATACTTTTCTTTACGACCTTTAACGACTTTCTACAACTCTCTAATATTCTCTAATATTTCTTACGATTTTCTACGATTTCTTAATACTCCTTAATATTTGTTACGATTTTCTACGATTCTTTAAGATTCTTTAATAACCAAAAAATCAAATTTCAAATTTCTAATCGCGATTTCTTACGACTTTCTACGATTTTTTAATATCTTCCACGAATTTCTAAGATTTCTTACGATTTTCTACGATTCTTTAAGACCTTTATCGACTTTCTACGATTTCCTGCGATTTTCTACGATTCTTTAAGACCTTTAACGAATTTCTACATTTGTTTACTATTTTCTAAGATAATTTAATATTTTCTAATATTTTTTAATATTGTATGATATTAATTTTCCTAATAAAATAATATAATTTTTTTATTTTACGTAAATTGCAAGTATGCTCGATTAAATAATGTCTCATACATAATTGCTCATTCGATCGTGAATATAATTTTATAAAAAATTCTGAAGAATTATTTTGCAAAAAAATTCAAGAAAATTATTTGAACAAATAAATTAAGATGAAAATATTTTTTATCACTTTTTCTCAAATATTTTATACCTAAAGTAAATATTTGAAGTTTGATAAAATAACTTCTTTTTCTCTCTCTCTCACTACTTTTTAAATATTTGAACTTTGATAAAATGACTCTCTCTCTCACAATCTTTTATATCAAAATTTTTGAAGTTTGATAAAATAACTTCTCTTTCTCT
>LN483603.1:83715-100658 GCA_900002565.1 Culicoides sonorensis | reverse complement strand
GTTTTTCACCAAAATTCAAAAAATTTCCACAAATTTCCCGGAAAATTAAAAAAATATATATATCACTAAAATCCTCTGAAAATAAGCTACAACTTTGCTGAAGACACCAAAGACCTAAGACGAACATGAAAAAAAAATTTTTTTCCATACACATCAATTCTCTTATTATAATACTTTTATATTTAGTTACATATCAAAAACATTTGTCTGTAAAAACGCCTGTGTAGCCTTTCTGAGCCATCCAAGACCCATAGTTTCTTCTGAAACTATGCCTTATTTTCGTTGGCCGAGGTGCTCGCGTAAAAAAAAATTAGGGTTTCCATATAAAAAAATAGGGTTGCCGAACAACTTTTGGTCAAAATTAACGGTTTTTCACCAAAATTCAAAAAATTTCCACAAATTTCCCGGAAAATTAAAAAAATATATATATCACTAAAATCCTCTGAAAATAAGCTACAACTTTGCTGAAGACACCAAAGACCTAAGACGAACATGAAAAAAAAATTTTTTTCCATACACATTAATTCTCTTAACAGAATGTGGATACATCGACGATAAATAAAATGCGTATTCCTAAAACTATTATTCAAACTTCTTAGTTCCGATTAATTATGGAAAAATAAAACTAAAAAGTTAAAAATAAAAAAATGTATAAAAAAAATGATTATGAACAAACCATCGCAAAACCAGTCTCACAGAAAAATTCAACTTTTAAAAAATTTGTGAAGCTGTTATCTCAAACATTATATTTTGCTTAAAACTTCTTGTTTTTTACTTTTTAGTTAGCCATCCTCCTTTAATAAAATTTTATTTTAGAAGTTAATAACTTCCTGAGGATACACACACTTTTAATCATTTTTTTTATACATTTTTTTTCTTTTTTCTCTACCAAATTAACAATTAAGGGCTACCATCAAATAATTCATTCTCAAATAAGTATTATATAAAGTTTAGAAACAAATTGTATTTTTCATTATTTTTTCACATTATCTGTACAGATTTAATGAAAAATAATAAACATATTAAACTTTTATTTATTCTTTTTTCGTTAATAATAAAAAATTTAAATTTAAATAATACAAATGACTGATATTTACATTTACAAAAAATGAAAACATCAAACATACGTTTTATAAAGTATGAAATGTACTTGTTGTACGGCGACGTATACGGTGTAGCAAGTATACGTTGTGTCAAGTGGATACTGTACATCATTTCTAATTTTATTAAAATCAGCATAATCAAAATCATATTTTGTAATTATTTCATGCACGTAAAAAGGTGAGTGAATATTATGAAAATATAGTACGTGAAGTATTTCGCTATCAAATGTGATATTTATCATTTACCACATCATTTTTAAAGTATTTTAATAATAAAAACGAAAGAAAAAATTTTCCGTGGTAAATTTTCAAAAAATTATTTTCAATTTTATTTCCAAAAAGCTAAAGGCTTTCGAATCTACAATTAAAAAAAATCTTCTTTAATTTTCGTAAAATAAGGTTTTTAGCGCCCAAGTTCGATTTATCACAATTAAAATGATGTGCTATATGACATTCACATGCAAAATTCGAATTATTAAAAATTTGTGAAAATTGTCATTAATATCATAAATTATCATGAATAATCAAATATGAATAAAAATTCCCTTTTTTTGTTAATTACTGAAATAAAAAATTAAAAGAAAAAAAATAATTTTTTGAAAATTGCTTTGCAAGTGTCATTTATTACATTTATTTCAAAAAATATCTCTTAATATGATCTGGCACATTGTGGTAATTTTTTATTTTCTGAACAAACTTAAAAATTTTATTTTTTTTAAGGAAAGTTTTAACACAGAACAAAACTGAATTTCGACAAAATCGTCTGGACGCGATTTATCACTTTTGAAGTTCATTTCATGATGTATACTTTTCTTGTTTGTTAATTTCATTTCAACCACACCTACTTTCATATCATTCATTTCATATCATACCTGGCATTCTTGATTGAATTCTTCTTACTCTATTTTCTCGAAAAATTGTTCATAATTAAGATGAACATTAACAGGATCAAACATTTTTTCATTGAGGTTAGTCAATATCCACTCTACGTTCTGCATATTTACATCTCCATAGATGATTCTATATTACGTAAATTTTGTGTTGCTATTTTTATGATATATGGGTAAAAATGGAAAAAGCTTGTAAATTCATAACTTTCTTCTGACTACAGTTTTGCATTATTACTGTTTTCCTTCTATCGAGGAAAGTGCTAAAAAGACCCACACCTACAAATTTTACCATTCAGGGTCATTTGACCCTTGAGCTCGTGTTGATGCATTATACTAGTTCACTTTACCATTTTTTAGCAAATGGTTTTTCTGATTTTTGCTAATGAATAACTAATGTATCAATAATTAAATGAACATGTGCCATTTTCATCAAATATAACTGGTTTTAGAAAATTTAAGAAATATTCAAAATTGATGAAAAATACTCGGTTAAAAAAAAGTAGTAAACAAAATTGATATAAAAAAATAAATAAAATTATGAAATTTATGAAGGAAGTGAGTGTGTACATGGAACAGTAAAGACGTATATTTTCTAGCTCCGGTTAAAAAATTATTTAATTGTAGTTATTAATCAAAATTTAATACTAAAAATACCTTGTAAATATAAACTAATATACGATTAATCAAATTGCATCATAAAATATCATAGAACATTAAAAGTAGTGATAAAAAATCTAAAATAAAATTCATCAAGCACGTGCATCGTAAATTAATTATTCAATCATAAAAGAAATTCGTGTATACTTTCATAGATAGAAAGTGTTTTGCATATAACGTAACAATTGAATAGAATTTTGTATATTCTAATAGTGGTCAAACTGGTATCTCATCATTAAATCTTCAGTGTAGTGGTAGTTGTTTATGCATGTCTAATAAAAAAAAGAGCAAAAAGAGAAAAATTGATTCTCCAGTAAAAGATTCACCTGCTGCAAAAAAAATAATATTCAGTGATATGGAAGATCAAATAAAAAATTTAATTGAATCTAATGCCCTTATTATCAAAAATACGGAAACAATCAAATCTGAATTGATACATTTAAATGAAAAAAACGAGAGACAGTTTAATGTCATAAAATCAGATCTAAACAATATATGCCGTCGAGTGAGTTATGTTGAAAACAGTGAATGTAAAAAGAGCTTGAATATAATCGGTATTCCAGTGAATGATAATGAAACGTCGATGTCCCTTATCAAAGTTGTGAAGAAAATTTGTACTAATTTAAAAGTTGCGTTATCAGATAAGGATATTGATGATATTTATAGATATGGAAAGGATCGCAAAAACATTAGAGTTGATCTCACAACAAGCTTACGTAAGAAAGAAGTTATCTCAGCAGCCAAAGGACAACAGATTTGTGGTACAGACATCGGGCTTGATTCTCATGATCAGATTTTTGTCTTTGACTTTTTATCTCAGTTTAATCATAAACTTCATGCAGATGCAAAAAAACTTAAGAGAGAGAAAATAATTGATTTCGTTTGGATTAGTAATGGAAATGTTTTGGTTCGAGAGAAGGAAGGAAAACCCGCAATGCTTGTGAAACCCAGTGCAGATTTAGATAAATTTAAAAAAATTTGATGTTTATATTTTCAATGTTACATTAGTTAATTTCTTTTGATATTAATTTATGTTGATACATTAATTCTAGAGAGAAAATATTTTTCGTATTTAGTTATGGCATTCTATTTTCTTAATGGACACTTACTCATATTTTACATTTAGAATATTTTAGTTAAGTTCCAATATACACTTGTATTTGAATT
The DNA here is from genome assembly GCA_900002565.1 of Culicoides sonorensis. Classification (NCBI taxonomy): domain Eukaryota; kingdom Metazoa; phylum Arthropoda; class Insecta; order Diptera; family Ceratopogonidae; genus Culicoides; species Culicoides sonorensis. The sequence goes on along the minus strand of LN483603.1, from coordinate 96,841 downwards.
AGATTATCATGACGAACTCTACAGGGCTCCTAGCCAAAGAGTTCATTTTCCCCATTAATTTGTATAACTTTAAAGATTTTGAATGTATTTATTGATCGAAATTTAATTTGTAATTATGTAATAAATAAAGAAAAAAAAAAAAAAAAAAAAAAAAATACTTTAGATTATGTATGGCTCAATTTAGATTCATTTTATTATAATTTGACATTATAAATAAAAACTAAGCAAATTTCACCATTTTTCGTCTAAAATACACAAGGGGTCAAATGACCTATTTTGGCACAATTAATGGTTTTCGATTAATGAAACATTTAGTGTTAAAAACCATTAAGATTTTAACGATCTGCTCTTATGTAAATTGTGTTAAAGTGTAAACACGCATCAAATGGTTTTCGAAAAGATTTGCAAATTAAAACTTTTTTAATCTAATATATTAAAATATTTGAAATTTTATTATGTTATTTGTTTATTTGCTAATAAAGACACAATTAATAATAATAATAATAAATTCTTTATTGTCGTGTTCTATTTTTGTACAATTTTTAGTTAATTCTAATAATTTAATGCATCGCTCGAGGAGGCTTTCAGCAAATTTCATTTATATTTTATGTATCAGAGATAAGAATTATGTAGAATAAAATGTTTAAATATTCGGAGAAAAATCTCTGCAAAAAACTCCATTTTCTGTGCTTAATTAGTTAGAAAGAAGAAAAATAATAAAATAATAAAAATTGCTACTTAGTAAGTTTGAATGTAAGGAAGGAGTAGTTTTTGTAGTCATGTGTTCGTGGTGTTGTGAACATTCAGAGGCTTGCTGCCATCAACGGGTTATCAACCAGGTGACTTCGTTGTTCGAAGAGAAGTGATATTCGACTGATGAAGTCATTTATTGTTTCTATTTTGGATTTATGGTGAAGATCGATGGTGTTGTGATTCCACGGTAATTTAAATATCATTTTGAGAATTCGATTTTGATACCTCTGGATATTTTGTATGTGTGTAGCTGCAGCCAAGTTGATCAACGGAGTCGGATATGTTATGATAGGTCGTATGATGGTTTTGAAGACTCTCATTTTATTGTCTATATGTAATTTTGAGCCTCTACAAATAAGAGAGTATAGCATTTTAACTGATTTACCACCCTTCTCTATGATGTGATTTTAGAGTCAGTTTTTGGTCAAGAATGGCTCCTAAGTATTTGGCTTGATTTGACCAAGGTATGCTGAGACCCTCTATTGTGATGTTAGTGCGAGGAAATGCTCTTGATACTCTTCTCCGTGTAAAAAATATACTTTCAGTTTTGGAGGGGCTTAGTTTTAATTTCCATTGCTTGACGTATTTTTTAAATTTATTCACACCTTCTTGTAAAGTTTTTTTGATGCACGATGCACGTTTGTATGTATGGAACAGTGCAACATCGTCGGCGTATTGTGCGATTTGGCATTCGAAATCAGGAAGGTCAGCCATAAAAATGTTAAAAAGAACCGGACTGAGCACAGCACCTTGTGGTACTCCTGCAGGTATATGTTTTGTTTGTGATGTAGTTCTATTTACTTTGACCTTGAAGTGGCGATCACTAAGAAACGACTGAATCAGTTTGACAAGATATTTTGGAAAGTTTCGTTTTAACATTTTAAGCACAAGGGCATCATGCCAAACAGAATCAAAAGCTGATTGTAGATCAAGTAATATCATACCAGTACTTCTGGTGGTTGCGAAACCTGTTTTTTACGGCTTTGACGACTCTCATGAGCTGGTGTGATGTAGAGTGATGTGCACGAAAACCAAATTGGTGATGCGGAATGATGTTTGAGCTTTGAATGTGATTGTTTATACGACACAGAATTATCCTTTCGAATACTTTGCTAATACTGGAGAGAAGGCTTATTGGTCGGTAAGAGGTAACATCGTTGTTAATGCAGTTTTCCAAACATTAGGAAAATAGAATAACATAATGCAAGCATTGAAAATATATGTCAATGCAACAATGAACTTCCGGGTACCATGTTTGAGCATTGCATTCGTAATTTGGTCTTCGCCTGGGGCTTTGTTTTTAGGCAGATGGCGTATAATTTGATGAATATCTTTAGGCTTGACAAGTGTGCTACTATCCATATTTATTTCAGTATCGGTTTTCAATTGATACGAGTACTGCTTGACTTCTTTTTCGATACGTAGGAGAGAGCGGTCATCAGAAGTGGTGTTATGGTTTTTCAGAAAATTTAAAGCAAGCACTTCCGCACGTTCATTGTCAGTAAAGAGCAGGTGATCGCCTTCTTTTAAAATAGGAAGCTGCTGACGTTTGCCTCTTAAGATTTTTGCCATGCTCCAGAGCTTTTTGTTGTGATTTACATTGGGTTCAAAGCTTTCAACGTGATTTTGAAAGTTTTTGTTGACAAGATTTTGATATTGGCGTTCAATAAAATTTTTGACGTTTTTGTACATGTTTCTCAGAAGTTTGTGTCCAGTACGATTCAATGCTCGTTTGATTGATTTCCTTTGAGCTATCAGATCTTTAATTTGCTGGGAGAATACTGGGCGCTGTGCCTTAATTTGGTTGAATGGAATTGATACGTCTGATGCTTGTTGGAGAATTTTAGTGATCAGAGAGATTCGTTTATCTATCTCTTCTTGTGTTGGTGTTGATGAGAACTGAAATTCTTTTGTGTTAATGTGTCGATTAAGGAATCTTGAAAATTTTTGCCAGTCGGCCTTTGCATAACAACGAACTCTGTTGAAGGTTCTGTTGGTTCCAAAATTGAAATTTATTCTGGTTAGAACGGGTAAGTGGTCAGAACCAAGATCGTCTTGTACGGTGATGGAGTCGATTTGCACTGTTGATGTAGAGAGTATTATGTCATGTCTTGATGGATTCCTCTTTTCACCTGGAAAATATGTAGGTGAGTAAGGGTAAAATATTTCAAAATCACTTTTTAGCATTTCATTATACAAGAGGTGGCCAGCACTATTTTGTCTGTGGCACCTCCAGTAGCTGTGCTTTGAGTTTAAATCTCCAAAAACTAATGTGTTTTTTATTTCTGTGAGTTTTTTCATGTCCCTTACGAATGCACCAAAGTCATCAGCAACACCAGGAAAGTATGCCGCTACAATATTGATCTTATTTGCGTTGTTTTTTAGGGTTACCCCGATTGCTTCGGTGACTTCAAGGTCAAACGATGGCATGATTTGACAGTTGATGGACTTGTGGACTACTATTGCTACTCCTCCCTTGGATATTAAGCCCCCTCGGTTATCTAGTCTGTAAATAGAAAACTGATTATGACTGAATCTTATATTAGAATTTAATTTAGTTTCGCCTAGACAGGCTAAATGAATATTATTAGATACTAAGATTTCAAAAAATTCGGTTTTTTTGTTTCGGATCCCTCTAGAGTTCCATTGTAACACGTTGATTGTAGAATTGTTATTCATGGTGAATGTTGTGAGTTGTTGCCTAATGCTTTACAGAGTTGCTCGATCATGGAAGATAGTTTATCAATGAATTTATTGAATGTTGTCATCATTTGCATGATAAATTGTTGCATTGTGTTGTCTTGGGTGTGATTGATGGGTTGTTGCATGCTTATATGGTGGTTTATTGTTAGTTGACATGAATTTTGGTAAGGAAATTCAGGGAAGTCTTGTTCATTGTGTTGGACTTCTTGACGAGGACGCTTTTGCTTTGGTGTTCTGATTTTGTTTTGAATTTCCAAATAAGATTTGCGTGCAATGCAGCCTGAATAACTGGCTGGGTGGTTGCCACTACAATTGGCGCTTTTGACGTAGCTGTTGTCAATAACGTCTCCTGTTTGTCTTTTGTGTTCCAATACGGTACGAGAGATTTTTTTCTTGCATTCATCCGTGTCGTGGTTATCCGCACAGACTAAACAACGTGATGGCATGTGACACTTATCTGAACTGTGTCCAAACATTTGGCATTTTCTACATTGTGGGACAATGCTGCGAGTGCGTGGAGTGTAAGGCTCCCATTTGATGATTACACGGTCCATATGCTTTATCTCACGAAGTTCAGATAACTTTACAGTCCCCGGTTTGAAGTATAATAAATAAACTCCTTGTTTGTCATATACATAACGATTTTGTTTCAGTCTGAGTGTTGTTATATTGAAAGGATGAATATTATGATTTACTAAGATTTCTTTGAGTTTATCGGTTTCCATTTCATCCAATCCGGACAATATAATTTTCCGAGGACGTGTGTCGGCAGTTTGATACATGAAGTAAGAGATTTTTTCGTTGGTAAGGATTTCACATAATTTGTCGAATTCAGTTTTTTCTGATACATCGATACGTATTCCAATGCTGAGGAGCTTAATTTCGAATTTCTTGTTTGTAATTATTTCATTACACATATTTTGAACTAGACTGACTTGCTTTCCAACGACAATTATTGGTGCATTTTTAATTTTTTTGCTTTTATTTTCGGTTTTGTTTTGATTCATGTTCGTAACATCATTCATGTCGAAATCTGATAAGCTCTTATCACAAATCGAGAATCGGTTTTGTGTACTGATTCCACTGAGTATATTATCACTCAATACACTTGGTTTTACTTGTGGTGGTATGAATTGCACAATTTTTGGTTTCATGAGAGATTTTGTTTTAATCACTTTTTTCGGATCAAAAAATGTTCAAAAAATTTTGATGTTTGAAAAATTTTAATGTTCGAAAAATTTTGATGTTCGAAAATTTTTCATGTTCGAAAAATTTAATGTTCGAAAAATTTTGATGTTCGAAAAGTCGGCCATTTTGAAATTGATACAGACGGACGGCATCACCGCGCACAATACCTGCATTTCAAGAAATGCGCTAAAAATCACAGTCCAAACTCTAATGAGATGAAGTAAGTGAAGTTCATCAACTTCAAAAATACAAGTTTTCGAAATGTGAACACAAAAACATAAAACAAGCGAAAAAATTAGAATCTGAAACTTGAAAAATTTGTAATTATTACTGTATCTTGTTAATAATAAGTGAAAGTTTTTCTATTGATGAGAACCAAAATTGTACAAGTTTCAGATTTTAATTTTTTCGTTTGTTTTATGTTTTTGTGTTCACATTTCGAAAACTTGTATTTTTGAAGTTGATAAACTTCACTTACTTCATCTCATTTTTACTGAAAAAAAATTATTCATCTAAGAGTTTTCATTTAAATTTACTGTGAGAATATATTATTTAACGGTTTATTTTTAAAATTACGTTATATGGAATCAATCTTTACGTTATATAGAATTACGTTATAAAGATATTACGTTATATGGAAACATTGCTGTATTCAGACATAATTTACACACATCATATTTTTTACACTTGTTAATGCTTTTGGAAGTGAGTCATAAAAATCTTTATTCAAATTGTCCTTAGACGCAATTCGCCTGTATTTCACCGGTTATTACATGCAAAATTACATTCTATCCCCAACCGTGAGCATCCTGTAAGATCGCCGGAATTTTCAAAAATGCCGCGAAATTCCCTATTATTTTCCTGTGTGGTTACAGCCACTCACATATGCCTTGTTTTTTGCTTGTTCTTCATCCTATTTTCATGAGTGTGAAGTTAGCATATGTGCTAACTTTTGATTAAAAAAAATTTCAGCAGCCCCATATCCCCCTACTGTATGAAAAAAAAAATTTAAATTATTACAGTATTTTGAGGAAAATTGAAAACCTATAACAGAATAAATTTTGGGGGTACTTTTTGAACAAAAAAAATGTTTTAATGTGCTATCTTTTGGCCACGGCAAAAATGTCTTAAAGAACATTTCAGCATCAACAGAAAAAATTCTTTCATGTAAAATTTCCAACTTCTCCGTGGCCGAAAGTTAGCAAATTTTTTTTTTCAAAAAGTGCCTCCAACATTTTTTCTGTGATAGGTTTTCAATTTTTCTCACCTAGGATCGTTAGTTTATGTCTCAAAAAACATTTCTGCATCAACAGAAAAAAATACGTCATGTAAAATTTTCAACTTCTCCGTGGTCAAAGATTTTATTTTATTTAATGACGTGGTATTGATACGTTTTTATATGTATTCATGATTATTTCTCTATCATTCATACTGTACTAGGTTCGAGAGAGCGTCTATCGTTACCTTAAGAAATTTTCGGTATTTAAATGCTATTTTCTCAATGATGTTTAATTTTTTGTGCAAATATATTTTTTTATTCAACTTAATAGAATATTTTTTTTTCAAATCACATATTGTTTTAAAAGAAATTTGGTCTATTTGAAGTAAAAATACTTAATTTAAAAATTAAAGTCATTTTTATAATACTTTTATATTCAGTCACATCGACGTGTGTGAGCAAAAACGTCGCCACAGCCTTTCTGCGCCTTCGTAGACCCATAGTTTCTTCTGAAACTATACCTTATTTTTTCCGGCCGAGGTAGCCTCATCATTAAAATTTTTGATTTTCATACAAAAAAAAAAGTTTCTGAACAACTTTTGGTCAAAAATAACGGTTTTTCACCAAAATTCAAAAATTTTCAAAAAATTTTCCGAAAATCAAAAAAGTTGAAGTCTATTTGAAGTAAAAATACTTAATTTAAAAATTAAAGTCATTTTTATAATACTTTTATATTCAGTCACATCGACGTGTGTGAGCAAAAACGTCGCCACAGCCTTTCTGCGCCTTCGTAGACCCATAGTTTCTTCTGAAACTATACCTTATTTTTTCCGGCCGAGGTAGCCTCATCATTAAAATTTTTGATTTTCATACAAAAAAAAAAGTTTCTGAACAACTTTTGGTCAAAAATAACGGTTTTTCACCAAAATTCAAAAATTTTCAAAAAATTTTCCGAAAATCAAAAAAAAAAAATTATATCACCAAAATCCTCTCAAAATAAGCTACAACTTTGCTCAAGACACCAAAGACCTAAGACAAACTTGAAAAAAAATTTTTTTTTCATACACATGAATTCTCTTAACAGAATGTGGACACATCGACGTTTTTGATTTTCGATCTTATGCTTCTAAAACAAAGATCATTTTTATTTAAACAAATATAAAACTAAAAAGTCAAAAATAAAAAAAAATATCAAAAAAAACAGATGAAAATGTAATTTTTATTTTAGAAGTTAATAACTTCATAAGGAAAAATTACATTTTCATCTGTTTTTTTGATATTTTTTTTTTTTACCACCTATCGTTAGCCCGGCTTCAGGTGCTTAACTTTTAGATATGTGCTACGTATACACTCACACAAAATAAAAATTAACCAACGCTAACCTATGTAGTGTACACGAAGCGCATAGCTAAAAGTTAAGCACCTGAAGTCACAGTTAGTCGATACCCCTATCGTATGCTTAGTTACTATCTACCGTGCATTGAAATTTATATGATTTTATATATTTATTTATTTATTCAGTGCCAAGTACTGGCAGAAAATTATTACAAAAATTTTTACAAAAAATTTTAAATACAGAAATTTATTTAATTTAATTTTAATCTATGGATGAAAACAGCTCTGCTAGGATTATCCTCAATCAAGGTCGATACATCATTAAAAGATCTTGCAATCCTACTAAAAGGTTCATTAAAAGTGTAGTTCCGTTGATGAAATGGAACTTGTAGGAGTCTTCGTCTTCTCAGATTTTGTGGAGCAGGTTGATTATGAATAATTTTATTGCAGAGTATGTCACATTTTATATTTTTATGCATCAGATCATAGCAAAACGTGATGTCAAATCTTCTTCGTCTTGCGTGTAATGTTTCCATATCAAGAAGTTTAAGTCTTGCTTCATATGTTGGTAAGACATAAGTGTCTCTCCTCCACCCAAGGTTTCGTAGGGCGAATAACAAGAATTGTTTTTGTACTGATTCAATTCTTGAGGAATTTACAGTACCAACCATGTTCCAAACAACTGAAGCATATTCAAGTTTCGATCTCGGAAAAACGCATTAGAAAATTATTTGATCGTATTTACGAATCTATTTGACCCGATTTTTTTCTATTTTTATTCCTAATTCAGTAAAAATGCCTGATTTAGCTCTGTAATTCGATATTGAAATTCCAAACAATTTGACAACATAAAAGATTACAGTTAAGTACGAAAACAAAATAAATAGACAATGAGAGGAAATTTTAATGTGAAAAAAATTAATCTTTTCAGAGTCAGGGTAAGAAGAAAATTAGGTGAACGAAAAAGTTAAAATGAAATAGACAAGTATTGTTTTAATTTTTCATGATATATTTTGATTTATCATATAAAAACTTTAAATAAACAATAAATATGAAGAACACGATAAACGGTAACTATGTTAAAATCAGTTACCACTTATCGTTACACATTAATCTCAATATCTTGAATAAAAAAAAGCATTTTTAGTTTATTAAAGTTCAAATGACAATAATTATTAAATAGAATAAAGAATGAATCAACATACAACGAGAAAAATAATTTTAATTTGTTATTTCTGCTGACCAAGCAAAATCTGATTCTTATGCATAACGCTAAGAAAAACAAACTCTACCGACAATATTTTCTTATTGATGTTTTTTTCAAAATTTTTTAAATTTTTATATTAAAGCAATAAAAAACAAAAAAATGGGAAATTCTAACCACTGGACGGTTTAGAAAAGTGCATTTCGATGGGACTCGTTTCATTGAATAAAATTAAGTTTTAATAATTATACCACCATTTTGAAAATAACCACCATTTTGAAAATAACGATCATTTTAAAAATAATGGTCATTTTGAAAATAACGGCCATTTTGAAATTTTTCCACCATTTTGAAAAACTTTCGTCATTTTCAAAATTTAAAAAAAAAATATATGAAAAAATCGAACATTTTGGGCTTTTGACCATTTTCAGGCTCTGGAGCCTATTTCTTGAGCCCAATTTCTGAGCCCAATTCCTGAGCCTAATCTCAGAGCCATTAAGTTAAACTTCACTTTAGTAAACTTCTCCACCCAACAAAACAAATTATAAAGATTTTTAAAATTTTAACCGTTTTTAACGGTTTTTCAGGCATTGGAGGCTCTGGAGCCCAATCTTAAAACTAATGAGTTTAAAATCACCCTTAAGACCTCTTCTGTCTAACAAAAAAAACTAGACTTCGCTCCGATGGACCATTCCGGAGTTATGCGTGGATCGGACAGACTCTCGGACAAACTGACAAACGGAGTGACGGCGGACAAACCGTCTGTAATAGTGCATTTTTTCTTACGAAATGCACTAATAAAAAGACAAAGTCTGAATTTTTAAAATACATTTATGTTTTTTAATAAATAATAGATTTTGTTATGTAAAATAGACATTAGATTTTTTCAAAGGGTCAATTACACATGAAACGTACTGAGTGTGGAAATCATAGTTTTCGATTTTATTTATACGCTCATAGTAGAAAGCCCGTCACCGTCACAAAAATACCATGGTATATATACTTTTCCCATGGGTTAACCCATTAAGACGTATTTTATGTTTTAGCTTCAAACCCTGGTATCTCTTTTATTTCTGCATCCTCTTCATGGCAAATCTGTCGTCTTGATAGACCAAATGATGGTCGTGGTGGAGGAGTATTTATAGCAACTAAATCATCAATTTCGTGTTCTGTAATTAATTTAGATTTATCCAGTGTCAACATTCATGCCTCTCAACAATGCTGGATCAAAATAGAGATGAATGGCAAAAACATTTTTATTGGCTGTTTTTACCTTAAAAAAGATCAAATATCTGATGATTACTATGAATATATTCAAAAAGCAACTCAAGTTTTTAATCAAATGAACCATGATGATACATGTTTTATTTTTGGTGATTTTAATTTACCTGGCCTTAAATGGGACAAAATTGACGACGAGGACTGTTTTTTTGTTCCTAATAATATTTCGACTGAATTACAAGAAAATGTTCTTCAAATATTTGCTGATCAAGGATTGGTACAGATTTGTGATCTAAAAAATGAGGCTGGTAATGTTTTAGACCTCATTTTTACTAATGCACTCGACGATTTTGAAATAACTCAAGTGGATTCGATTTTTAATAAATCGAGCATTCATCACAAATGCATTGAACTGAAATATTTATATAATAATGACCTTCCAGTAACAATAACATCAACAACAGTTCTGGATTACGAAAATGCAAATTATGATGGGATTTTCTCATATTTAAATAATCTAAAATTTGATGAAAGGCTTGATGTAGATCAACTTGCAGACTCTTTTATTCAAACTCTTAACATCGCAATAGAGAACAATGTTCCGAAAAAAATAAATACTATTCGTAACTCTGCACCTTGGCATGACTCAACTTATTTTCGATTAAAAAACAAAAGAAATCGAGATTATAAAAGATGGAGAGGCAAAATGACTGATGAATGTAAACTCACTTACTTACAAAGTAAAGGAATATTTGAAAATTATGATCAATGTGCATATGAAACATATGTTAAAACTTGTTCATCTAAACTACAACAGAATCCACGTAAATTCTGGAAGTGTCTTGATTATAAAAGGAAAGTCAAAGGATACCCAAGCTCCATGAGCTTTAATGACACTTCTGCACATAATACCCAAGACATCTGTGATATGTTTAAAATTTTTTTTGAAACTGTCCATGAAAAACCAGCCACTGTGAATGAAAATGACTTTGATGATATCCTGAATATTTCTGAATCCTTGACCAATATAACCATATCAAGGGAAAGCTTATTAATTGAATTAAAAAATCTTAACAAAAATAAAGGACCTGGACCTGATGGTATATCTTCATCATTCTTATCAAAAGTTGCTGACTATATTGTTGATCCTTTACTTGTCATATTCAACAATTCGCTAAGACAAGGATATTTTCCTCGCAACTGGAGATCATCTTGCATTACACCAATATTTAAATCAGGTGATCGATCTAAAGTTGAAAATTATAGAGGAATTGCGATTCTGAGTGCACTGCCTAAGTTATTTGAAAAAATCGTTACAAGTCATATAACACAATTTTTAATTGGAAAAATTGATCCACACCAACATGGGTTCTTAAAAGGGCACTCTACTGCTACAAATTTGACCTACTACACTTCACATCTTTTACTATCTATGGAAAGTCATAACCAAGTTGATGCTATATATACTGACTTCTCAAAGGCGTTTGACAAAGTAAATCATCACTTACTTGGAATAAAACTATCAAAAATTGGAATAAGAAGAGTCTTATTGAATTGGATTATCTCTTACCTCAGTGACAGAACCCAGGTCATAAGAATTGATGGAACACTTTCTGACACAATGAACGTTACATCCGGTCTTCCTCAAGTCATCTCGGTCCAGTTTTATTCAATATATTCATAAATGACCTTGTAGTAAATTTAAAAAACTGTAAATACTTGTTGTACGCTGATGACATGAAAATATTCAAAGTTGTGAATGATGAAAGCGATACTTTGCTGATACAAGAAGACATCAACTATGTTAGTCATTGGTGTAAAAAAAACTTAATGTTTTTAAACATCAATAAATGCAATGTGATTAAAAAAAGTAAAAAAATAATAACCGAATACAAAATTGCAAACACAGTGATGAAAAGAGTCGATACAGTGATTGACCTTGGAGTGACAATGGATTCCAAACTAAATTTTAACGACCATATTGATAAAATTACATATGACAGCCGTAAAACTTTGGCATTTGTAAAACGCCGCTCCAGAGAATTTAAGGATCCATATGTAACTAAACTGTTATTCTGTTCTTTGGTGAGATTGAAACTTGAATATGCTTCAGTTGTTTGGAATATGGTTGGTACTGTAAATTCCTCAAGAAATGAATCAGTACAAAAACAATTCTTGTTATTTGCCCTACGAAACCTTGGGTGGAGGAGAGACACTTATGTCTTACCAACATATGAAGCAAGACTTAAACTTCTTGATATGGAAACATTACACGCAAGACGAACAAGATTTGACATCACGTTTTGCTATGATCTGATGCATAAAAATATAAAATGTGACATACCCTGTAATAAAATTATTCATAATCAACCTGCTCCACAAAATCTGAGAAGACGAAGACTCCTACAAGTTCCATTTCATCAACGGAACTACACTTTTAATGAACCTTTTAGTAGGATTGCAAGATCTTTTAATGATGTATCGACCTTGATTGAGGATAATCCTAGCAGAGCTGTTTTCATCCATAGATTAAAATTAAATTAAATAAAATATATATATAAATATATTATAAAATATAATATTTCTTAAGATACACATTTCTTAAGAAACGTAATCATACTCAAATCAGATAAGCTTGAGAAGGCCTACAACTTGTAGAAAAAAATATTTTCCACTTTAGTGGAAAATGTCGGAAAAATCAGTTTTTCATCGGGAATTAATGGGTTAACCCGATCTTCTCCATCGCCAAATTTTTTATAAAATGAAAGCTCTATTTCCTATCTCCATACATCATTTTGATGGAGGACATAGAGAACTATGAGAAAAAAAAAATCACAGTCCAAAATCTAATGAGCTGAAGTAAGCGAATTTTATCAACTTCAAAAATACAAGTTTTCCAAATGTGAACACAAAAACATAAAACAAGCGAAAAAATTAAAATCTGAAACTTGTACAATTTTTGTTCTGAATAACCCATAAAAGATTAGGCTTTTATATCACTGCCATAATCAAAAATATTACAAATTTCAGATTTTAATTTTTTCGCTTGTTTTATGTTTTTGTGTTCACATTTGGAAAACTTGTGTTTTTGAAGTTGATAAAATTCGCTTACTTCGTTTCATTAGATTTTGGACTGTGATTTTTATTTATTATTACAAGTTTTATATTGTATTCGCTTTCTTCCTTTGAAAGCGTGTTTTGGCCGAACGGTTCATCTGAGACCCTAAGTATGTTCTAGACTTATGTTCGTATTCAGCGTGGGAGTGTTTATGGATCAAAAAAATATAGGGTGCCCATACAAAAAAATAGGGTGACCAGGTGGAAAATTCCAAAATTTTCCGGGAAAATGGAAAATTTTCATGCCAAAATTTTCTTCTCATAATTCTGAACAACTTTGCCTAAGACACCCTACATCTAAATTGTACAGGAAAAAATTTTCTCATACAACATAAAATTTTCATTCACATCACATTCATCTCTTAAAGGAATGTGCTTTATGTATT
>LN483603.1:2422-83615 GCA_900002565.1 Culicoides sonorensis | reverse complement strand
TGATCCATAAACACTCCCACGCTGAATACGAACATAAGTCTAGAACATACTTAGGGTCTCAGATGAACCGTTCGGCCAAAACACGCTTTCAAAGGAAGAAAGCGAATACAATATAAAACTTGTAATAATAAATAAAAATCACAGTCCAAAATCTAATGAAACGAAGTAAGCGAATTTTATCAACTTCAAAAACACAAGTTTTCCAAATGTGAACACAAAAACATAAAACAAGCGAAAAAATTAAAATCTGAAACTTGTACAATTTGTAATTATGACGGTATCTTGTTAAAAATTAATGAAAATTTTACTATTGATCAGAACAAAAATTGTACAAGTTTCAGATTCTAATTTTTTCCCTTGTTTTATGTTTTTGTGTTCACATTTAGAAAACTTGTATTTTTGAAGTTGATAAAATTCGCTTACTTCATTTCATTAGATTTTGGACTGTGATTTTTATTAATTATTTTTGAGTGTTGACTAAGATTCCTAACACTCAAAATCAAGCAATTCATAAAGCACATTCCTTTAAGAGATGAATGTAATGTGAATGAAAATTTTATGTTGTATGAAAAAATTTTTTCCTCTAGAATTTAGATATAGGGTGTCTTAAGCAAAGTTGTTTAGAATTATGAGAAGAAAATTTTGGCATGAAAATTTTCCATTTTCCCAGAAAATTTGGGAATTTTCCACCTGGACACCCTATTTTTTGTATGGACACCCTATATTTTTTTGATCCATAAACACTCCCACGGTGAATACAAACATTGGGTCTTAGATGAACCGTTTGGGCGCTACGCGGTCTTCAAGAAAAAAAGCGACTGCAATATGAAACTTGTAAACGTCGACGTTTCGTTAAGTTTATTACTGTGGTAAATGTTTTTTACCGTTTTTTTATCGATATTTTACAATTTTAAACTGTTTTATAAAATCGAATGCAAAATAATTTTACAATTTTGTAGAGTTTCGGTTTCAAAAAAAAAATTAATTTAAAAAAATAAAAAAAAAATTAAAAAAAATCACGGTCAAAAAGCAAATGAAATTCTATTTTCACTTGAAGTTTATCAACTTCAAAAATTCAAGTTTTCGAAATGTGAACTTAAAAACATAAAACAAGCGAAAAAAAAATTAGAATCTGAAACTTGTACAATTTGAATTATGACATAGTCTTGTCAATAATAAATGAAAATTTTGCTATTGATCAGAACAAAAATTGTACAAGTGAAAATAGAATTTCATTAGATTTTGGACTGTGATTTTTAATTAATTTATTATTTTTGATACATAAAGCACATAATGCCCGTGTGGTGTCCGGGATTTAAAAAGAATAGTACCACAGTGTTTCCAGCTTGTCGTAAAAGGCGACTAAATGGAATTGATCACATGCAGGCATAGTAATCTTGGGTGAGCCTGACGCACTCGAATTTTCTACGTTTGAGGGGCCTCAGTAGAAAGATACAAGTGAGAGAAAAGCCCGAATAATCCATACCTCACTTGTAGTGCATATTTCCCTAATCTAAGGTGTCAAGTGGACCGTGCTGATAGATGAATGGCTTGTGGGAAATTGAAAATTTAACAAGTCGCGAACGGTACCCTGAAGTGCAAGGGGAGCCTTCAGTGTATTCACCCTTCCTGGCAAAAGAGCGCGCTGGGTGACTAGGAGCGCCGATATACTCGTGGGATCAAAATGAAAAAGAAAACTAACGAACAAAAATCATTTTCTAAACGAAAACTTAGAATTGGTTCATAGAACGTGGGAACAATGAGATCGAAAAGTTTGGAACTAGAACAAGTTATGAAGAAACGGCGGCTGAACATTTTGACGGTACAAGAAACCAAATGGAAGAATACAGCTGATAAAGCTAGATGGCTCGATACGAGAACTAAAGCCTTCAAATTGTTCTATGCTGGTGAAGAAAATCACCGTAATGGTGTTGGTATTATTGTGGAGAAAGATCTCTTGAAGAGTATTGTTAGTGTAACGAAAGTTAGTGACCGTTTAATGAGCATCAAGATTGTGTTGAACAAGGAAGTCTGGAATATAGTTAGTGCCTATGCACCTCAAAGTAATTTGACAGCATTGGAGAAGCAAAAATTCTGGACTGACTTCAGTAGCCTGATAGCAGGATTCAAACCTCAAGAAAAAGCATTTTATACTGGTGACTTAAATGGACATGTGGGCAAATCAAATATTTTATATGAAGAATGTCATGGAGGTTATGGTATAGGAAATAGAAATGAGGGTGGAGAGGACATTCTCAATTTTTGCATGGCTTACGAACTGGTTATAACCAACACAAGATTTAGAAAGGAAGATAAACACCTTATTACTTACACTAGTGGAGCAGCAAACACACAAATTGATTTTCATTTGTGTCCTAAACAAATGCGTCGAATCATAAAGAATACCACAGTGATAAGAAAAGAAGAACTAGAACCACATCATCACTTACTTGTTACCGAATTTTTCGCCTCGTACCCAAAACCAAAAGAATCTCAACAGTATGGGGAGCGTATAAGATGGAATAAATTAAACACAGAAAATGCAGAGCGGTTTGTCGATGAAATGAAAACGTGGCTTAATGATCTAATAGAACAACACGAAGAATTATCATGTCAAGAAATGTGGGATAACTTGCAGGAAGTCTGTCATTTCAAGGCCAAAGAACATTTAGGAGTCTGGAAGAACAAACATTTTATAGATAAAGAGACCTGGTGGTGGACAGATGAAGCTGCAAAAGCAGTGAAAGACAAAGAAACAGCTTGTAGAAACTGGACTAAGTGTGACCCAGCAGATTCAGTTACAAAAGAAGAGTTGAGAAAGGAGTACAAACGATGTAAGAAGATTGCGAAACGTGTTGTAGCTCGTCTACGTGCGGAAGCCGCAAACAGTTTGTATGAAGAACTCGAAGAAATGACACAAAAGAGAGCAAATCGAGAGTATGCTGCACAAGAGGTTGGGCACAGTAATGCAAATAACGGAACAAGAATTTACCGAATTGCTGCACATAGAAGAAAGAATGCAAAAGAGATCCAGTCGCCAAAGTTCATTGAAAGCGCAGATGGACGCTTATTAACATCAGATGAAGATATCCGAAACAGATGGCACCAATATTGTAATGAACTTTTTAATGAGAAGTTCCCAAGAACAGCTAGCCCTAATATTGCTCCATACGAAGAGGAAGTATCTGACTTTAGTATGGAAGAAATGATGATTGCAACAAACAACATGAAAAGACGGAAGGCACTGGGACCAGATGAGATTCCTTCTGAATTTTGGCAAAGTATGGGAAAAGAAGGTGCTAAATATCTTTCTTTATTAATGAACAAAATGAAAAATGGTGAACCAATGCCTAAACAATGGAGATCAAGCTACCTGATACCGCTATATAAGGGAAAAGGAGATACGAGATGTTGTACTAATTTTCGCTCCGTCAAATTAATGTCTCACGCAATGAAGATCTGCGAAAGGGCTATGGATGGAAGGATACGAAGTATTGTTACAATTGACGAGAATCAATGCGGATTCGTCGGAGGTAAATCGACTATCGATGCAATTCAAAGTATAAGAATCTTGATTGAAAAACATCGTGATTCTGGGTTGGATTGGCATATGATTATGATTGATTTGGAGAAGGCCTTTGATCGGGTTCAACGTGATTTGATTTACATGGCGTTAAGAGCACATCAAGTTCCAGAAGTGTATGTCAAAATGATACAGGATATGTACAAGCAAACGACGACCAAAGTTAAATGTGCAGCTGGAATAACTGAAGATCTACCCTTAGAAGTTGGTGTCCATCAGGGCAGCGTTTTGTCACCAATAATCTTTATCACAGTCATGAATTTTGTTTTAAGAGATCTAGACAATGAACCAGAAGTTATTCACCGAATATTTGCTGACGATGTAGTATTAGGAAGCAGTGATGTTATAGCACTTCAACAAGAATTCAATACATGGGCAGAAGCACTCGAAGCACATGGACTTCGAATAAGCAGAACCAAGACAGAGTGTTTGTCATGTATGTTTTCAAACCAAGCCAATCCAACTCCTGATTTCTGCTTAAAAGGAGATGTATTGCCGAAGTGTGAGAAATTCAAATACCTTGGTTCTATACTGAACAGTGAAGGAAACTGCGATGATGATGTAAGCCATCGAATAAATGTAGGTTGGCTGAAATGGCGTGAGAATTCGTCGATATTTTGTGATCCTAAGATGCCGTTGAAATTAAAAGGAAAATTATTTACAACTGTAGTCAGACCGGCACTTTTATATGGTTCGGAGTGTTGGACTATATATGAAGATTACAAACAAAAATTGACAACAGCCGAGATGAAGATGTTACGTATTTCGACAGGAGTAACTAAATTAGATCGCATTCGAAGTTCATTTATAAGAGGAAGTTTACATGTTAAAGAGCCTATTGCAGAAAAACTCCAGCAGAGATCATTAAGTTGGTGGGAACATGTAAAGAGAAGACCCCCTAATAATCCAGTACAAACTGCCATAGCTTATGAAGTTCCCCGAATAAGAAGAAGAGGAAGACCAAAGAAAACTTGGTTACAACAAAAACAATTACAAGAACTTGTAGCACAAGGAAATACACGTCAAACAAGAGCAACAACGAGACGAAATCAGCATATTCACAATCAATTGTCAACCCCATAGGATACGTCCTAGTATATGGGATCTAATTTTTTGTATTTAGTTTCACAAGAAATTATTTGGATAAATAAAAGGTTAAGAAGAAGATACATAAAGCACATAAGATATGAATGTGATGTGAATGAAAATTTGTGTTGTATGAGATAAATTTTTCCTGAACGACTTAGATATAGGGTGTCTTAGGCAAAGTTGGTCAGATTCATGAGAAGAAAATTTTGGCATGAAAATTTTCCATTTTCCAATACATTACAACGAGTCATTTTTCAATTATTATTAAACAATTGTGCAATTTAAAGACTTCGATATAAAATGGTTTAAAACAGCTTAAAACAGTAAAATATCCATAAAAACGGTAAAAAACTTTTACCACAGTATTAAACTTTACGAAACGTCGACGTTTGTAACTGATCGGCCAAATTGACCAGCACTAAACAACGTCTAACAGCGAAAAACTGTGGTAGTAGGAGTGTTCATAGAAAACGAAAGTTGGAATATCGAAAGCTGGTAAGCCGGAAAGATAATTGCATTGTGAACAACTTTTCCAATTGCATTTCTGCCTCATTCTGTTTAAAAAAAATTAGTATATTTTATAAAGCTAATAAAGCTTCGTTTTTATAAAATAGATAAATAAAAATTAAAATAACGCTCAAATTATTTAAACTACAGTTGAGCGAACAAGATTTTCCCGTTAATATCTAATTTATTTTAACAACTGATAAGACAAAAAATAATAATTTTGCTTGTAAACTTTTAATTTTTGATTCTTAAAATATTTTTTTTTTAATAAAATATACGTTTAAAATAAAAAAAAAAATGCAAAATAATATTTTAAACTTTTGTAAATATTGATATCCAATCTGAGCATATGAATTCTTGCAACACTAATTCTAATTTGTCTTGTCCTGTAACACAAGAAAAATAAAATGTCATTCAATTCATATAGTACACAGTTTTTTTAAGACAAATTGTGCCAGAAATGCGATAAAAAATAAAAACGTTTTTCGAAACTTTTCATTATTGATTTCCTTATTTTTAGAATATTATAATTATTATAACTCTAAATAAATTAAATTAAATAAATCATGATCAAAAATATAATATAAAATATAATAAAAATTCATAAAACATTACTTTATTTAAATTTAAAAGTAAAACTAAAAATAAAAAAAAGTATATTTCACTATTCTTAAGCATTCATCCGTTGTGATTCATCATGATAACATCATATTTCATTCTATACAATACAAGTTTGGTATATTCTGTACTATACACGTTTGGCATAAAGCGTACAATAGAAAAAAAACATAACAAAGCCCGAGGAAAAAGGAATAAAACAGGCAAAATCAACGAAACTTTAGGGCCTCAGATCGAAAAATTTTTTTTGGAAAAGTTGTTCAGAATTCAATTATATTTCGAATGAGACTTACCGGTTTTCGATATTCCGACTTTCGTTTTCTATGAACACTCCTAATAAACAGCCAAAAATGGTTTTAAGTAAATTCCCGTGGACCCGTGGAATTCTTCGTGGACCATTTTCCGGAATTTACCACTTCCCGGAAATAGTCTTATAGTTAGATATATAGAACCTGAATCCCGGACATGGTTCTTAATTTGGACAAACTGAATCCCGGATATAGTCTTTTCATTAAATTTTAAAGTCCTGAATCCAGGAAATGGTCCTTGACTTTGAAAACCTGATTCCCGAATTTAGTCTTATAATTTAATTTTTAAGTTCTGAATCCATGAAATAGTCCTTGGTTTTGAAAACCTGATTCCCAGATATAGGCTTATAATTAAACTTTAAAGTCCTGAATCCAAGAAATGGTCCTTAACTTTGAAATCCTGAATCCCGGATTTAGTCTTTTAATTAAATTTTAAAGTTCTGAATCCAGGAAATGGTCCTTAACTTTGAAAACCTGAATCCCGGATATAATCTTATAATTAAATTTTAAAGTCCTGAATCCAGGAAATGGTCCTTAACTTTGTAAACCTGACTCCCGGATAAAGTCTTTCAATTAAATTTTAAAGTCCTGAGTCCAGGAAATAGTCCTTTATTTTAAAAACCTGATTCCCGGATATAGACTTATAATTAAATTTTATTTTGAATCCAGGAAATGGTCCTTAACTTTGAAATCCTGAATCCCGGAAATAGTCTTTTAATTAAATGCGGAGCAGCGTAGCATTTGCTATCAAAATTTTTTGAGTTTAGTGAAATAAATTTTTTTATCTTCTCAAATTTATATACCTAAATGCGGAGCTGCGGAGCAGCGTAGCATTTGCTATTAAAATATTTTGAGTTTACTGAAATAATTTTTTTTTATTTTTCTCAAATTTATATACCTAAATGCGAAGCTGCGGAGCAGCGATGCATTTGCTATCAAAATATTTTGAATTTAGTGAAATTAATTTTTTTATTTTCTCAAATTTGTATACCTAAATGCGGAGCAGCGTAGCATTTGCTATCAAAATTTTTTGAGTTTACTGAAATATTTTTTTTTATTTTTCTCAAATTTATATACCTAAATGCGAAGCTGCGGAGCAGCGTAGCATTTGCTATCAAAATTTTTTGAGTTTACTGAAATAATTTATTTTATTTTTCTCAAATTTATATACCTAAATGCGAAGCTGCGGAGCAGCGTAGCATTTGCTATCAAAATATTTTGAGTTTAGTGAAATTAATTTTTTTATTTTCTCAAATTTGTATACCTAAATGCGGAGCAGCGTAGCATTTGCTATCAAAACATTTTGAGTTTACTGAAATAAATTTTTTTATTTTTCTCAAATTTATATACCTAAATGCGGAGCAGCGTAGCATTTGCTATCAAAATATTTTGAGTGTAGTGAAATTAATTTTTTATCTTCTCAAATTTGTATCAAAATATTTTGAGTGTAGTGAAATTATTTTTTTATCTTCTCAAATTTTTATACCTAAATGCGGAGCTCTACGCAGCGTAGCATTTCTTTACACAACATTTTGAATTTAACCCTTTTGGTACGGCTTATTGAAAAAATGAGAAAAATAAAGGTTTCTCTGCATAAATTAATAAATTTTATTAAAATAAGAATTTTCAGTTATATTAAGTTGGAATTATAAAGGAAGAACTAAAAAAAATAAGGGTGGTTACATATACACAACCACCAAGATTTATCAACAAATTCAATGAAAATGGATATAAAAATGGCAATAATTTGTCGAAAAATATATTTCTTAAATAATATTATAAAATGTTTTTGCAACACTTACGGTAAATTTTTTATTTTGGGTTTGAAATTTTTGAAGAAAATTGAATCACCAGTTTTTGTGTTTACGTTTGACACGATTTGATGCTCAATTTTTTTATTTTTTGTTGCTCTTAATTAAATTCTGTACTTTTAAAAAAAGAAATAATTAATTTAAAAAAAATGCGGAGCTGTGGAAATTAAGGACCATTTCTTGAATTCAGGTCTTTAAAATTTAATTATAAGACTAAATCCGGAAATCAGGTTTTCAAAATTAAGGACCATTTCCTGGATTCAGGACTTTAAAATTTAATTAAAAGACTATTTCCGGGTTTCAGGTTTTCAAAACCAAGGACTATTTCCTGGATTCAGGACTTTAAAATTTAATTATATGACTAAATTCGGCATTCAGGTTTTCAAAAGTAAGGACCATTTTCTGGATTCAGGACTTTAAAATTTTATAAAAAGACTCTTTCCGGGTTTCAGGTTTTCAAAATTAAGGACCATTTCCTGGATTCAGGACATAAAAATTGGATTATATGACTATATCCGGGATATAGGATTCTTGAAAATGGTCAAAAAAGTGGACTATTTTCCAGATTATATTTGTCTCCTTTTAAAGTTCTATTGGCTGAACTTAACCTAAGCCATACCTTGTTTTATAAGTTTTAAAAATTGTCAAAACAGTGAATTATATTAAAATAAACTAAAAAAATGCTCTCCAGTAAAATTATCACTTGTGTATTCTTTGTTTTGGATCCAAAACATTTTAAAATTAAAACTCACGTAGCTTTTTTATTTGAACTCTTATCAAACAGGAACTTTATGACTTTGTGAAGAATAAAAATTAGTAAAAAATTATGAAAAAATAATTAAAATCCGTGTTATGGTTTGGCCATGAAAACGAAACTTACGAATTTGTTCTTTCGTTTTGGATCCAAAACATTTCATACAAAGTAAAAATCGAAACCACTTAAATGTTGTAAAAAGTGTAGTTTAATGATGTCATCTCCTTTGAACGGTTAAACATAGTGCTTAGATCATAGATTTGATCTTTATAAGGCTTAAGAGCCCAAGGCTCGTACCTGAATTATAACAAAAAAACCAAAAATAATTTTCAAAAGTACTTTCATCAAAAACGAATAAATGGCACTGATCAATTAAATAAAACGGGCTTTAATGACTTTTTTCACTGATTTGAAGGACCTAAAACCTAATTTCTGAGCCCGATGCTCAAAATTATGAAGGAAAACCAATTCTGAGTGTTTCCCCTATGCAAAAAACGAAAATTACTGATTGTGAAACTTTATAGAATTTCAATGAGTGTCTAACCATTTTTCAGGCTCTGAAGCCCAATTTTTTAGATCAATTTTTGAGCCCATATCAACCTCGATTCGGAAACAATTGCTTTTAAATTAATCTTAAGGTTCCTCCATCCAACAAGCAAAGAATCAATAATTGAGTTATTTCATCGATTTGTATCGCATTTTAGTAATATTTTTAGGCTTTGAAGCCTAATTCCACAGCCTGATTAAACAATTCATGAGTTTCAGTTCATTATAATAGGTATTTTTTACTGCCACAAAGGCCCTAATTTCGGTATCTATAGAAATTCATACAAAATTATATGATGTTTTGGATCCAAAACGAAAGAACAAATTTGTTAGTTTATTAAAGGAATACACAAGTGTTATAAAAATCAACATACGCAACTTGTTTATTCCGTGTACGATATGGGAGTTAAGCGATCTGGAAGGACAAGGAGCAAATACTAAAGAATATTTGTTAAAATTAATAATCAAAGTCAAAAAAAAATTTTTATTTCACAACAACTAAAATTACAATTCAATTATCCTTAATATAAAGAAGACAATGTAGAAATATAAAATATATATGAGAAAAAAGGGATACATTTGCGTACCAAAAGTAATAAAAAGAAAGGCTAAACTGTACGATTTTTTTTAACATTTGTATTTTTTAAAACTTTGTATTTTAACCTTTAAAAAGACTGCTAATATACTTTGTAGACCGGTTGTTGTATTTTTATGATATTATCATAATAATAATTATTTATCAAATGATGGTTATAACAAATTTTTTCTTATGTATAATCAAGTCATTGCATTGTTTAAACATTATTAAACATAGTTTTTTATTTTAGGATCCCGGGTTATATAGTTCAACTTTTACGTTCTGAATCCCGGAAATGGTCCCATAAGGCCCATTCCACTTTAATTTTAGAGATCTTGACTTCAAGCTAATTTCACAAAACTGTTATCAAGATTAGTTTTTTCATGAAAAATAATTTAACTTTTGTTCTGGGAATTTTTAATTTACTTAAGGAAAGAGTATGTAGCTAGGTTTGAGTTTTTAAAAAAATGGTATTTTTATTTGCGGCATTGTTATTCGAAATTTCATACAAATTTCTTTATCACACGCTTGTTAAAACGCAAAACTAAAGTTTCATAAAAGTATAGTTTTATTTGAGCCTAAAAATGTTTTCAAGCCTACCAAGGGCTCAAAAAATCGATGAAATTGTCATGACTATAAATCGTGTGTTTTTTGTGACTTTTTTTATTTTATAACTTTTTTATTTGTTTCTGGCCTACGGGTTATGAAACTACTATTATTACATGTACACATTTGTACGAACGTCTAATTTTAATGCTTAAAAAAAACAAACGCATGAAAAGTACATTAATTTCACTGTTTTCAATAAACATCTATTAACAATAAACATTTCTTTAAACGTTTACTTCAAAGAACGGAATCGATTGGAAAAACAAATCATTTAATAGATCACAAACACAAAGATGCAATATTGTCATCAAAAGCCTGGTTCAGTTACATTACCATCGAATTTAAGTGTTTTGATAATAATTTCACTATTCATAAGTTCTATGAAAAATATCTTGACTAATATATCCATTCATTAAATATAATAATGAATATGTAATAAATAAAATTTTTAACCCTTTATAGGTTAATAGTTAATTTGTTAAAAAATATTCCTTGATGCGCAATTGTATCTTCTTTTTTTCTACAGTTTCCACCCAACACAAGGTATACTTGCTACACCGCATACTATCTATAACGTCGCCGTACAATAAGTACATTTTATACTTTTCAAAACGTATGTTTGATGTTTTCGATTTTTTAAATGAAAATATTAGTAGTTTGTATTATTTAAATTTAATTTTTTTATTATTAATGAAATGAAATAAATAAACGTTTAATATTTTTATTATTTTCTTATTAAATTTGTACATATATGTGAATAGATAATGGAAAAAAACAATTCGTTTTTAAAATTCAATTTTAAGCTTTACCTAATTACCCTTCGACGTAACTGTAACGTAACAAATTAACATGTTTTTCTTCGTCCACTCAATATTTTTTTTATTAAAATTGTGTCAAATTATTTTTTCCTTTTTTGTTTACATTAAATTTATCCGTCAAAATTATATGTTATGTAAAGTATTGTACCTCGTATGATACACAGTTGTGCAACAAAACTATACAATGTATTGGGTGGATAGTGTATTTGCAATAAACACTTGTAATTTTAATTATCACGTATTTTCGTTTTTTTATAGTTAGAACTAGAAAAATATACTTGTTGTGGGCTCTCATTCATGGAAACTACGCCTAATTTCTTTTCATGATTTACAACCAATATCTTAGAACTTTTTCTGTATTTATAATACCAATATTCAAATACCAGTGTTGCACAAGCCAGTCCAATTCCAACTTTAAAAAAATATAATTAGTATCATGGTTTTTATAAAGCCTTATTCTTACCAAATATAACTATAAAAACACCTCCAATGTTTTGGATAGATATACCATCTGACTGGTCTTCTGGTTTATCACATTTGTTTTGCATTTCGTCATTTTTCCACCATTTTTCTTTTAACTTTTCTAACTGACGTTTATTTAAAAGTTCCAAAATAGCATTGTTGAATTGATCTTTTAGCGGACTTCCTTGCTGTACACTAAAAAAACATACAGTGAATGTAAGCATTAAGTTAAAGAATTATAACAAGATTTACTAATAAATTTTGTTCTTAGCAAAACAATATCTGTTCAGAAGACGACTCCAAATTTTCCTAAGAACAATTAATTTTATTTGAAGTACGTGATATCAATTTGCATTTTTGTACAATTAGTTGGACGAGCTTTCTATACACGTACAGTACAAACAATGTTACGTCTAAAACTATGTGACATATATTTTAAACAATGTGAGTAACAACGTATAAGGATTGGGTTAGATCTTTCTTTTAATAAGATCTAACAATGAGGCACTTGACCGGGGAATGGTCAAAATCGAGAATCGAGAGCGAGAACCACAGAAAATCGAGAATCCCGGACGAGAACGAGAAAAAAACTATTTTATAAATTTTAATACAACTCAGATAAATTACTTTTAATATTCGACTCTTCCATTTTAGAAAGTCTTGTTCTATATAAAACTTTTAGATGAAGTGTTCTTTCCCAGGTTTTATCTTAAAAAATTCGAAGTCACTCGAACCCTTACCAAAATATATCTGTTTCTGAATACAAAAGCTACAATCTAGTTTTTGAACTCATAAAATTCATTAAATAGTTGAAATCTGCAGATTAGTTTAAAAAAAGCCTAAATAAGTAATAAGTACGGTGCTGGCAATACAAACATCAAAATTTCAACAAGAATTTCATTTCAACTAAAAACTTCTGAAATCTGCGGATGAATTTAATTTTGACAAAATTTGCGTAGCTCCTTAGGAACAAATTACTGTCATTTTTTCAATTTAATTTTCATTTATTTAATGAAACCCCATAATTATTATTATTCAAAAACATGAAAAGGCAAAACTCGAAATACTTAAGCTTGCTCTTTGCTCTTTTAAAAAATTATTTCGGATATCTTCTTGTCTAAACTATTTACATACTTTTTCTACGTTCTACGTTCTGTTATCGAAAAATATCACAAGCCTTAAACTGAGCACAATGTGTTAAAAATTTAATGGTTGTGTGAAGTAAATTTGTCTTTGTCTACTATTTCTTCAATATAACAATCAAACTTTGATGATTTAACTTAATGTTTTAGTTTTAACACAAATGGCTATCTAATAATGTAAAAAATATTTACTTGGATGTACAAACGATCTTGTATGAACCACTATCACTCAACCAGTGATTCTATCTAAATTTTTTAACAAGGGGCTTCCGGAAAAAATTTTTAGATTTCCTGTCTTAAATTCCGCAAAACCCACCCAATTATGCCTTTCAATCTTAAAGATATTTTCGAGCCATAAATCTTTTGATAACAAAAAACCCAAAAAATCTACTCAGTTATAGTCTGACAAATATAAATTGAAATTTTTTCGCGTATGTACATACAGAAAATACGTACACAAAATTTCAATTTATATTTGTCAGACTATATTCGAATTGCAAGATAACTGTGGAAATCTTGGGAATCTACATTCAATTCTTGGCTAGCCAGTTATCATTAGCTACAGAGCCCTTTTTAATATAATAAAGCTGAAATTATATCCAATATTTATCCCATATGCCATATGCAAAGGAGATTGTTCAGCTAGTTTTCGTCGGAATTTTGATTAGAAATTCTTTATTAAAATTTTCATTGATATTTTATGAACGTGCATTAGTTATATTTTTATATTACGAAATTTATGAAGTAAAAGGTCATGATGCTCTTATTAATAGCCTTTAAAAAAAACCTAGCTTAGGTAAAACTGAAAACTATTTTAATTAAATTTAAATGAATTTCCATAGCACGTTTTCTTCACTATCTAATTTATTGTGTCATTTCGAATTCAGCTGTACGATGCTCTTATGAAAGAAGCCTTAAGCTTATGCCCCATATCATGTACGAAAATACCCCATATATGGGGCAAATTTGTATAAATACAACATTTTACTTTATTACAAATTCAGAAAAGATTCTAAAAATAATAATGGTTATGGTTTTCATTTTTCAAAATTCAGATTTTGAAGCACAGATTTGTGTATTTATTTAATTAAACATTATATTATTTATATGTTTATTTTGCATTCAAACTTTCATGAACCAAAATGCCCCATCCTCCCCTACTGTTCAAGAAAAATTGAATTTTAAAGCTTTATGATTTTTTCATATGACAAAAAAATTAAATAATCGTTTATGATATCAAAAGTGTGTTATTTTACGATGAAAAATTTTCAAAACATTTTAAAAATATATTAAAAAAATAATTCTTTAGGAAATAAGACATTTTTGCCACATACTGGATAATAGCGCAGCCCCTTACCGCTAATATTAAATATTACGAAATCGTTTGTAGTTTTTTCTATCAATATCACATGAGAAAAGGTCAATGCATATACGAATATTTTATCAATCTTAATCTTAATATTTTTCTTACATAAGTTTTGAAATATCTGTAAACTTTTGCTTAAAGATACTGGTTTATAAAAACCATTAAATTTGCTTAAAATTGTGTATTTTGGCATTTAGTCCTTTTATTATATGAATTATACAGTTTTACAATAATTAATATACAGTTTGCCTAAAACTCTACAACTATGCTTGATTTGCTTTAATCAAAAACGTGAAAATTTGTTTTAAATTTACATTTTAGCTTTAAAAAATTCCCGTCGCAAATTCCCATTGAAGTGACGCATATAAGTCTGACAAATATAAATTGAAATTTTTTCGCGTATGTACATACAGAAAATACATACAAAAAATTTCAATTTATATTTGTCAGACTATACAATGTAGAATGTAGAACTTTATACTAAATTTTAATATATTTTGGAAATTTCTATCTGAAATGTTTTAAATAATAATAAATAAATAAAATAATAATTCAGAACAAGTTTTGTCCACAAGAAAGTTTAAACAATCATAATGGGATAGTGTTCCTGTTATACGTTTTTGGTTCACTTTTGTGGAGTTTTTTGAAGTTGATTAATTTTAAATAAAAAGCAAATTGCTTTAGATTTTGGATTGAGTGATTTGAACTTAGTATGAATATTTAATAGTTCAGTATGCATAACAAGGTACTCCATCATGGAAAGATTTAGATGGTGGTTAGATTTGATGCGGGTTAAAATACAGTATTTAATAAAATACAGTAACAACAAAAAAAACTCATTTGCTTTGAAATTATTTTAAAAATTTGTTTAATTTGCACAATTTCCATGGCATTTATTCATCGAACCAGAAGTCAAACGAGCAAATCATCATAATGTGCTGAAGATCATGAATCCGCGGAAGAAAATCTGAATGAAGAAGAATGGATTGTCGAGGAATTGCAATCAAATTTAGATGACGATGATGATGAACCTGACGGTGTCGGTTCGCTTTTTAATATAAATTTACAACTATCTACCGAAATTTCGTAAACGAACGAAACTCTGTGGTTGAAAATCCTTCATTTGTAATTAAACGCTCGAATTTTGAACTATTCAAGTTTTTACTCTGGTCATAAGTGAGAAACTACATTAAGAAAGAAGTACGAGAAGAAGAAAATAAATTCTCATACGTTGAAGAGGAGCCAAGTTCTAAGTATTCAGGAAGGTTTGAGCTATTTTCTGAAAAACTCTGAGAAAAAATGCTTTTATTTAAGTGTGGTCAACAATAAGAAACTTCATAAATAGAACTTCATAGAATAAAAATGTTCTTATATGTTACATAAGGTAAGATTTTATTTAAATTTGATCAAATTAGATGATATTAATAATTTGTCATAAAACAGGTTTACGGACACTTAATTCAAACAAAGGCTCAGTTTTCTGAGTTGAACAAACAATTACTTCGCCCCCAAGAAACCGAAGCAGTTTTAAGTTTAGCTAAACGGTTGAAGGACAAGTGGTATACACGTGATCGTATGTTATCAGGTCCAGGTGGATTCTTTGGGCTTCTAAAATTGTATCTTCAGAGCCTCATTTACAAGAAGCAATGTTTAATGAACTGCCCCCTGATCCATTATTGAGGATTTTTTCACAGGGACAAGAAAATTTGGTACAACGTGTAAGTCAGATGCGCCGGATTTGAGGAGTCAATAGGTGTGGAAGTAAATGAAATATCACAAGAGAATTTTGGTTCAATTTTTCAACAAACAGATGTTGAGCATGAATATAAAATTGTGTTTATTTATTAAATAAATAAATAAAAAGAACTTTATACAGTAATATTTCCGAAATTCGACATTAAAATTTCAAATATCCCTACGAAATGGGGAATCATATTCCTCAAATTCGACATTAATACCAAATGTAAACAAAAATATTCCAAGTAAAAAAAAGATGTAAAACATGCTATTTTAAAATCAGAAACACAAAAAAGTAAGTTTAAATGTGATTCAAGAACGAAAATTTGATAATATATTGAAAATAAAAGAAAAACAATGATATATTAAACGAAATTGATGATTTTAACGTCGAAGAAAATGGTGTGTTTTAATATTAAAATTTACTATTATTTTGACTGAAAATATTCAATAATTTTGGTAAAAAGTGGAAAATAGCGGTTATCTGAGATTACAAACAAATTTTTACTAAAAAAAACATGCTTTAATGTAGAATATTTCAACGAAGATTCAGGTTTGGGAGATTCAAATTATGAACCGGCTAAAGTTATTCGTTTTCGAATATAAATTTTGCATTCTTTTATCTATTTTAATAATTTCATACAACAGACCTATCTGAAGGATGGATATGAGAATAAAGAAAACATACCTACAGAGCTCAGGGAAATAACGAAAAAATTTGTAAAGCATTTTGATCTTTAATTTACTTTTTTAACAAGTTAATAATATAAAAATATTAAATATCTATTTCCTCTGTTCCACAAAATAAATTTGAAGAATTTTTAAATGAATAATTAAACGAAGTTAATAATTAATTTTTCAAAGGATTCAAATGACTTTAAAATCCCATACAAGTACAGGTCCTGATCAGTTTTCCTATTTTCTATGTGATATTTTGCTAAACGCTTCTTTATAATTCCAAACATATACTCAATTGGATTTAAAAATGGACAGTACGCGGGCAAGAATATTGGGATTATACCCATTGACCTTAGGAAATGTATGAAATCGGGTGAGCAATGAATTCGTGCACCATCTAGCACCCATATTGAATGTTGTCCAGGATATTGATAAACAATATCATCTTCAGTGGCAAATCTTCTTGTTAAGAATTATTTTAACTGACAATCAATTTAAATTTAAATTTATTGTAGCTCTCTTTTAATTGTCATGACTGAGCAAATTTAGTAACTAGTCAGTTTAGTTTGAGACTAAAATTCATACAAGTCAGAACAACGTGAAAGTGATTTTTAATTTAATGTTTTAAATGTTAATTTCATGTAAGAATCATATATATTAAAAGAATTTTGCAAGTCCTCGATTTTTACATTTAATTGGGAATTGTTTTTTCCAGATCGTTTTGTCTATCAGAAAAACTGTCTCATACAAAATTTCAGCCCATTCGTAGAGGAATTAGAGCGGCAAATTTACGATAACGTTTGTTTCTAATATATTTTAAAGCGTCGCCTTTTTTCGATTCGTCCTTTGTCAATTCGCTAAAGCAATGCCTTATTTCAGTTAAAACTATTTCATTTTGTTCTTAAAAATCGTGACAATTTTAGAACATTTGTGAAGCAAGTGGTGCCTTTATATAACATAAGAATTGTTTTAGTCCTGCCGGGTCTGCCGTTAGTCTGCTGGGTCTGCCGTTCGTCTGCCGTTAGTTTGATGGGTCTGTCGGGTCTGCCGTTAGTCTGTCGGGTCTGCCGTTAGTCTGTCGGGTCTGCCGTTAGTCTGCACGGTCTGCCGTTAGTCTGCTGGGTCTGCCGTTATTCTGCTGGGTCTGCCGTTTGCCTGCTGAATCTGCCGTTCGTTTGCCGAGTCTGCCGTTCGTTTGCTGAGTCTGCCGTTCGTTTGCTGAGTCTGCCGTTACTCTGTACGGTCTGCCGTTAGTCTGTACGGTCTGCCGTTAGTCTGTACGGTCTGCCGTTAGTCTGCTGGGTCTGCTGTTTGCCTGCTGAATCTGCCGTTAGTCTGCTGGGTCTGCCGTTAGTCTGCTGAGTCTCCCGTTCGTCTGCTGAGTCTGCCGTTAGTCTGTACAATGTGCCGTTAGTCTGTTGGGTCTGCCGTTAATCTGCTGAGTCTGCCGTTCGTCTGCTGAGTCTGCCGTTCGTCTGTACGGTCTGCTGTTAGTCGGCTGGGTCTGCCGTTCGTCTTCTGAGTCTGCCGTTCGTCTGCTGAGTCTGCCGTTAGTCTGTACGGTCTGCCGTTCGTCTGCCGTTAGTTTGATGGGTCTGTCGTTAGTCTGTCGGGTCTGCCGTTAGTCTGCACGGTCTGCCGTTAGTCTGCTGGGTCTGCCGTTATTCTGCTGGGTCTGCCGTTTGCCTGCTGAATCTGCCGTTCGTTTGCCGAGTCTGCCGTTCGTTTGCTGAGTCTGCCGTTCGTTTGCTGAGTCTGCCGTTCGTTTGCTGAGTCTGCCCTTACTCTGTACGGTCTGCCGTTAGTCTGTACGGTCTGCCGTTAGTCTGCTGAGTCTGTCGTTAGTCTGCTGGGTCTGCCGTTAGTCTGCCGGGTCTTCCGTTCGTCTGCTGGGTTTGTCATGTGGGTATATGCTGCGTCCGCCGAGTTTGTACTTCAGTGTGGGTGTGTGAGTGGGCTTCCGAGTCTGGTTTATATATTAATTCAAAAATAAGTTTATTAAATACAACTAATTATATTAGGTTTGTTGAGAGTATTTAAGACAAATAATTATATTTAGGACACCAAGCTTATACTTGTTAACATACGAGTAAGTCAATGAAACACGTGTGTAAATTTTATATTCATTATGATTTAATTAATTAGGAGAAACAAAGCATTACAATATTAATGTGAATTAAGAGGGTAAAAAGCCAATCAGGAATAGAGAAACCGTAATATAATAGTTAAACTTATAGCAAAAATGTAAATCTAATAGATGTAAATTTTAGAATTTTATAGTCCATAATAAACTACGTTGACGTGAGTCTTTTGTTTGTTGTGGTTTGAACTACATAAATCTATAAATTTAAGTCGGTCAAAGGTTCCTTCGGTTTCGTAGGTCTGAAGCAGCCCAGCTTACCCAATAAAACACAGAAGCGACTTTCTTGCCTTGCGACGAAATTTTCCTCTATATATTAACCTCTCTCCTTTATTTCCAAAACCACGTTTTCTCAGCATATCATCTCCATTTAAAGATACCACGAGAAAGACCGATTGCTCGCAGCTCCAATTGATTTGCTCCATTTCATCACAAAATCTCATCACATCATTAAAGCGGATTTCCTTTGCCCTTCTTTCTATTACTTTATATGTCATACCGACTTCATTCAGAGCTAGACTGATTGACGATGCACTTATTTTGTCGCCAAAAGCACAAAAAAATTCCAAACTCGCTTCATCTAGATGTAACATTGGCTGCTTTTTAAACAATTCCACTATCCATTGGCGTTTTGAAACACCAAACTTATTGTAAACTATTTTCACCAGCTTTTCTTTGTACAAATTTCTTTTTGTTTCATAACGATCAATCCAACTTCCAATTGTTGTCACTGATTTCCCGAACGTTTCACCGATTTTAGTTCTATTTTCCTTAAGAACATAATAATTATACAGAAAATGGTACAATGTATTTGTGTGAGCTCGTTTTCCCTTCAGTTCGCTTAATATATTTTCGATGACAAGCTTTTAAATTTATCTGAAATTTTCGAAATTAAAAATAAGAGGTTGTCTTTTAAATTCTAAATTTATCTCTCCTTTCTTTGATTAAATAAACAATTTTAATCTTAGTTTTTCGAAATTATCTTAATTTTTTTGTTTAATTACAATAAAATTTTGTACAATCATTATCATTAGATTAAGAGCAGGTAGTTTGAAAACGGATTTTCTTATACATTTTCTAACATTTTCTAGGAGAACAACGTCGTTGAAAAATTTCAAAACCACTAAAAATGTTCTCAAAAATTTATCCTTCAAGAAAGGAGGCAAAATTTTTGTATTTTATTTCATCTCATGGCATGATTAAACTTGCTCAATAGTTATTTTTTTATTTGGATCACATGTCAAAAACCCGGCTCCTAGTTTATGGGTAAGCGCAAATATTTTTTTTAAAAATATTATAATAAATATCCTTCATATCTTTCCAAAACATATTTAGAATTCTTTCTACGTTTTGTAGTTCGTGAGATATCACAAGTCAAAAAAATGGCCTCGCGCGCCATTCGCGAAATTTTCAAGCGCGATATCTCGAGAACGTGTGTAGGTTTTTTTTTTGTATTGATGCTTAGAATGACATGAAGAAGAAATTTATAGCAAAAAATAAAAACATCGGAAATTTTATATATATATATATATTATATATCTCCCCTTAACCCTCTCTTTCCCAGTGTCCCACCGATGGGACATCGATTTTAAATGCGTTTTTATTGTATATTTTTCACTTTTTGGCATTTTTTTTGAATATACAGATTCTTTGAAGTATATCTAAGGTATTTTTTGTATTAGATTTTGAAAAAAATTAACGGGGCCGAAAATATAATGCCGAAAAAATAAATTTTTTATTGCAATTTTTATAGTGAAAATTCTGTACGTAGTTCTATAAGAGTTATATGTATTTTTATAAGCTTCTCATGTAAAATTTTTACTCTAAGAAACATTTATTTTTATTGATTATTCCATTTTTGGTTAAAATATATTTGAAAATATAAAATTTAATCAAAAATTCCTGCTGGATCTATTCCTTGGAAAGAGAGGGTTATGTCGTATTCCCACTTGTCTAAAAATCAAGGTTTCGATTACGGTTTCGGGTCGAAACCAGAATTGAAAACTTTTGCGTTCACACTTGGTAATAAAAAAAAAACATTGAAAATTAAATATTTAATAATTTTTTATTTTAAACACACAATTAAAATGAACCAAAGTAAAAAACGCAAGCTATTAATTACATTAGAAGCATTAGAAACAGATGATGATGATATCAGTTGTGAGTCTGACTTGGAGGATTTTAATTCTTTGTTTTTAAAAAATAATACAAGTATGTTTATGCTGAGTCAACAGTGTCAAATAACCATTCAAGCTCTTTCTAAAAAAGGTCAAAGAACTATTTGGGTTAAAGTGATAAGAGCAAAAATTATTTTGAATTTTATCTCCTTCAAATTCAATTTTACAGCCAAGATACGAGTGTTATTTTGAAAAAGACCTCCAGGAAAACGATGAAGATTTTTTTAAGCAAAATTTGAGGGTCAATCGAGCTACATTTCAATATTTGTGCACGAGAATGACAGAAATGAAAACTTACGACACTAGATTTCGCAAAGCAATTCCTATTGAAAAGAAAATAGCAATCGCACTTTATACTTTAGGTAGTTCAGCGGAATATCGGACGATTGCAAATGTTTTTGGTGTTGGCATATCGAGTGTTTTGCGAATTGTGATGCAATTTTGTTCAACATTATTAAATGTGTTCAAAGAAGAATTCATGGATGTTTATCTCTCTGATTAAAAGTTTGACGAAAATATCCAAGGATTCGAAAGTATGGGTATGCCCCAATGTTATGCAGCTATCGGTATGTATTCTATATAGTACCATATTAAGGCTGGTTGTGTGTCTGTTATTTAATATTTTTTTTTCAATTAAATTCAATTATTTTCATTATTATGAACAATTATCATAATAAGTGAAAATAAGCTAGATAAATTTACGTTGGTTCTTGCATCTTAATGGCCCTTTATTTATACAAATTAATTTCGATTGATCTACAAAACTTAATAAACAAAAGAAATTTAAAGTAATAAATTTTTCAAATTATTCCTTTAATTGAAAGAGATTATTCCATCATTGGAAAATACTCATATTAAAAACAAATTTTTGAAAAAGTTCTAATTAGTTTAAAAATTTAAATTTAACGTTAAAATGCGCTTATATTAATTATTGATGATTACGCTTCATTTTTTTATTTACTGAATTTGTAATAAATTTAGTTTTTTATGATTTTTAGATGGATGCCATATAAAGGTCACACCACCAGCTGAAGATGCAAGCGATTTTTATAATTTTAAAGGTTGGTACTCGACTGTTTTGTTGGCATTAGTTGACTTCAGGTGTCGGTTTATATACATAAATGTAGGCGCTCCCGGAAGGTCAAACGATTCCCAACTTTATGAATCATCAAACTTAAAAAAATATGTGATTAAAAATTTTAAAAAGCGGATTATCATTATTGACGACGTCGAGATTCCAGTTTTTTTAATAGGTGATTCTGCCTTCAAACTTGATGAGCATATGATGAATAGGTATATAGGTATATAGGATGAATATATGATGAAATATTTAAAAACATGTTTTTTTCTGTTTATATTTCAAACAAATTAATTAAATACTAATCCGTTTCACAACATTTGAAGTCTTTTGACATCAATTTGATTTTACATATTTTTACATATTTTGATATAAATACATATAAATACATATTCCGCCCATAAGTACATATTTCTACATATTTCGTTCCTAAAATCCACATTTGATGGTGGTTTCAAAGATTTTTATAAGTTGTTGAAAGTAATTTTGCTTACCTATTAACAAACTACTCTTTTTTCCTTGATACGATTGAAAAATTGGAGAAAATAGATATTTTATCGAGAGAAAAATTTAAAATAATTTACAATTTGAAATCTAAAGAGAAACGAGTTTACTTGGTTTACATGTTTTATAGCAAACAGTTGAATCGTTTTTGAATTTTTAATTGAAACTAAAAAATTATGAGCTAAACTTTTAAAAAAAGTCACGCTTTTTTTCATTCACGTACAAAATTTCTGTATGTATTTATGTAGCACTTATACGTATTTTATTTTGGCTCTCCTGTAAAATTTTTATATGAAACCTGAAATTTTCATCGGAGAGAAAATTGTTCACTTTTACCTAAAGAATAAATCGCATAAGAACTTTTTGTTCAAAACTCAATATTTCTAGGAGCGGCGTCGAATGAGTTAATAATCAGAGCTGCAACAAATTTTAACATCCTAATAATTAATATAATTATATTAGAACATTATAATGTTCTATGCATTTTTTCCTTAAAGTATGCTAAAACTTGATATTTTTTAGATAAATATAAATACATATTTGAGAATAAATACATGTTTGAGCAAATATTTTTGTGTTTTAAATACATATTTTATGTACATAAAATGAGTTTTATCGTACATATTTTAGTTAACCCTAATGATGAAACCTTTCCAGTTTGGACTTGAACGTTCTGAAGCCGAACGAACATTTAAAATAGTTTTATCACGAAATCGTCGTTTGGCCGAAAACGCTTTCGGACACCTCAAGGCCCGTTTTCGACGAGTTGGAAAAGGTCTCGAAACAACTTTGGACCATGTATCATTGATAATCAGAGCATGTTGTATATCTTATCAATATCTTAAACGAGCGAAACGACACCATATATGCATGTTTCGTTTGGCTCGTCGTAAATCAGCAGCACGTTCTTTCCATAGTTCCAATAAAAAGATTTCTTCGTTTGTTTTCCAAATCCGACGCGCTTTATATTTTTTTTTCTCCGTTCCCGGCATTTTTCAACAGTTTTTTGTTAATTTTTACCTAAATTTGATGAGGAGATGAAAATAACATCCGAAAGAAACTCGTTTATTTACACGAAACACCAGAATTTGTCGGTATTTATTTTGGGACATACAGGGGCTTAAAAGAATCACACTTACAGTTTCAACATCGGTTTCGGCGAAACAGATGTTTTTTCATGGTTTCGTTTTATATGCGAAACCGAGTTTTAAAACCATGATTTCCTGCCGAAAACTTGTTTTAAGTAGAAACCATGAAAAAACCAGCAAGTGGGAATCCAGCA
Source organism: Culicoides sonorensis (assembly GCA_900002565.1). NCBI lineage: Eukaryota > Metazoa > Arthropoda > Insecta > Diptera > Ceratopogonidae > Culicoides > Culicoides sonorensis. The sequence continues at coordinate 59,829 of LN483603.1, read as the reverse complement.
TTAAGCAAATTAAAAAATCCCAGAATAATTTTTAATGAACAAACTAATCTTAATAAGTTTTGTGAAATTCACTTGTAGTCAAAATCGCTAAAATTAGAATGTAAAAGGTCATTTCATATATCAATTGTTTGTAATTAGATGAAGTTTTGCAATCAAGGTACCTCATGGTAATAAAAAACTTACGCAATCGCATAAGGCTTTCTGGAAAATTCTTCTCCAACTGTTTGTAAATCACAATTTGTTAGTACTAAATATCTAAAAATTATAAATAAAATTATCTTTAAAGCATATTTTGAAAATTATAATACTCTTTTAGAAAAATATTAAGGTTGGTTAAATATCAAAATTAGCGTTTACTGATTGTTGTTTTTAAACAAGTACTTATGTGAAAAACATTTGTAACGCTAAAATTTTAAAAATATTAAAAAAAAACTGATTAAGCGTGTGTTTATTCTTAGGAAGTTATTAAGGCTGCTCCAATTTTCCTTTTTGTTTCCTGTCTCCTCCTACTTCTTTATTTCACAATAGAGGGAATACACTCTTGATCGTCGTTTACGAACAAAACTAAAGACGAAATATTCTGTTCTGTATGAAATGGGTGTAATGTATATTCTTAAAAGTTGTAGATAATCGTTTGGAAAATAAACTTTTCATACACCATTTTACATGTTTTCATACAAAAAAATTTATTTTTCATCAAAAAACATCAACACGAAATTGTGATTTAGTCGGTCAAAATCTGTCAATACTGATCAATGCTCTAGAACGCTAAAGCGGAAGTTTGTGGAAGATGTTTTTGCATTTTTGAACTCCTCAAGCGCTTATAATTATGACCGCGGGTGAACCACTGTGCAATGGTTATATACTAAAGGTAGTCACATTCTTTAAATCTTGTGATTTTTTTTTCATTTTTATGAGCCTTATTAAGCTTAAACTGAAAATATCGTTCTTGCCTGTAAAAATGTCGTTGCATTCAAGAAAGACGCATATCAATGTTTTTTCTACCAATTTCTATAAATGTAAAAAATAATGGCAACCTTAAACTGTCAAAAATCAAAGAAGCATTAGGTAACCCGATCAACCGCCATTGTGCCAACGCCCAAAAAAAATGAAAGCCACCGTGAATTAAAAACCGATAAGTTACAGTGTTAGAATTAATTAAATATTATTAAAAAGTGAGACAAATGATTGTAATTTTAATAATTTTAATGAAAATTAATTTAGAAGTTTATTTTAGATCACATCACATTAAAAAGTAGACACATTTGAATTGTGCAGGGAATTTAGATTTAATCAAACTCAGGTTTTAAATTAAGTATGATTTTTAGTTTAAATTTACATTATTTTATAAATTCAGAACAGGGAATAGATGTTTATGACCCGGTTCGCCAGAATCGACGAAATTTTAAAGTCGCCCACCATAAAATCTGTAAATGCAGCATTGTCAGGCATGTCGAGGAGGTTCATAATCCAGAATATTAAAATCCTGCATTGGCAAAAAAAAAAGTTAGAGCGATTTTTGTGTTTTTCCCTTTTATCTCCTTATTGCTGATAAAGTCTTCCACTTAATAAATGGATTTTCATAAGAAAATATTTGATTCCAATGTGCACGCTATTCACCAAAAATGTAGATTTTGATTAAAACTAAAAAATTTTCTTACAAGTCAATCAACAATGTATTACAAAAATTAAGTTTTGCATGAAAAACATTGAAATTTTAAGAAAACCCGTATTTTGCAGTCATTTTTCATAAAATATTGTGAGTTTTGTAGGTTTTCTAGGTATACTTTGTTCAGCAAAATTGAAGCTCCTATTCAGAGGCACAACTTTTTCATACATCGCTTTGTCTGTTTTGATACAAAAATTTCGAATTTTTTAACAAAATAAAATTAGATGCTCATTTCAACACGAACTTTTTAAAACTAATCGCCATAGTTTTTCAGAACATTGTGTCTAATGTCTTAAAGATTATGTTTTGATACGCAATGATTGCAATTATGTTTAAGGTATTGTGTAACAAAAAAATTGATCCAAACACATGATCGAACAGCACGAGTGCAATCGACCTGAAATTCATTAATTTAAAATATTATTTCTCACGATAAATTCAATTTCTTTTAATAAAAGTTGATCTATTTAATAAAACAATACTTTTTTCTTAAATCGAAATGCACTCGGGCTGTTCGATCGTCTGTTTGGATCAATTTTTTTTTACACAATACCTTAAACATAATTGCAATCATTCGTTGATTTTGCCTGTTTTATCCCTTTTTCCTCGGGCTTTGTTTTGTTTATTTTCTATTGTATGTATTATACCAAACGTGTATAGTACAGAATATACCAAACTTGTATTGTATAAAATGTACCAAAGTTGTATTGTATAGAATGAAATGTGATGTTATCATGATGAATCACAACGTATGAATGCTTAAAGATAGTGAAATATACTTTATTTATTTTTGCTTTTAAATTTAAATAATTTAATGTTTTATGAATTTTTGATCATGATTTATTTAATTTAATTTATTTAGAATTATAATAATAATTATATTAATATACTTAAAATGAGGAAAAATAACAATGAAAAGTTTCGAAAAATGTTTTTATTTTTTATCGCATTTCTGGCGGAATTTGTCTTAAAAAAACTAGTGTACTAGATGAATTTCATGACATTTTATTTTTCTTGTGTTACAGGAAAATGCTTTGATTGGACAAGGCAAAGTAGAATTAGTGTTGCATTTGATTGATTTTTTACAAAATTTTTGTTCTTAAAATGCATAAAATGCATTTCCAAATAAATAAAAAAAAAATATATTGAGAATGAAAGAAACAATTAAGTATTGCTTATTTTTTTAACGGTCAAAATTAATCAAATATATATGGCAAATTAGAGAATATATCCAAATAGAGATTTATCCAATTAGAGCATTTTTTCTGTAGTTTTAATATTATTTTGCATTTTTTTTTTATTTTAAACGTATATTTTATTTAAAAAAATATATTTTAAGAATCAAAATTAAATGTCTACAGGCAAAATTATTATTTTTTGTCTTATCAGTTGTTAAAATAAATAAGATGTTAACGGGAAAATCTTGTTCGCTCAACTGTAGTTTAAATAATTTGAGCGTTACAAAAATTAAATATTGCTATATTATTTTAATTTTTATTTATCTATTTTATAAAAACGAAGCTTTATTAGCTTTATAAAATATACATTGGCTACGGCTTTTCGTCTATACCACTTCGCTCCGACCAAATATTGTTTTCACTTTAATTGTTATGTTTTTAAACCATAAATATTTGATCTTTATATATCTAATTTGATATTTCATAAGTTAAAATTATATTTTATGGCATATTATTTCACATAAACTTAAATTTAAAATTACAAAAAACAATGACACTTATTTTTACTTCATAAATTTTCATTTGTTAAAAAATTTCTTAAGAACACATTTGAAATAAAAGAACTACTTTAACTTAAAAAACAAAAATAATGTATATTAAATCAAATTTCAAGAAGTTCTTTGGCGATTTGCATTTATTAATTTTTAATTTACGTTTAATTTTATAATTAAATCTGAAATTTAAATAAGCAAATGCATTACCAACACACACATGTCTCCGATATCACTATATGTGAATTTAGTCGGCTATTGTTAGGATGGTTCAAAAATGTTTTTTTTTATTTGTGTTACATATATAAACTATAAATTATTACAAAATTTTGAACCAGCCTAATGTGTCAAAAAGCGACGACACACGACATTTTTTTTGTTTACATGATGAAATTACTGCACAAGAAAGTTTACTGAAATTATAAATCCAGATTTATTAACAAAATTATAAAACTATCTAATGTTGATCACCATTATTTTAATCTTGATATAAACGGTAAGATTTTTAACAGAAGCTAGAAGAGTTGAGAACCAAAAAGAATGAAATATTCTTAATAAAAATAGATCAAACCAAAAAAAAAAAATATCACTCCAACTCACAAGTCGAACAAAGCATTATTGTTCTGAGATACTATAATAAATTAACAATAAAATTAATAATAAAGGAGTGTAGTTTAAATAAAAATATTAAATTTTCTTTTATTTCTGAATTTTTCACGATTGTGATCACATTTTTCGTTCTCTTTTTCATTAAAATGATTTTAGCAAATATTTAACCGTCAAACTAAAAAAATTCAAAATTTAATATGTCTCATTCGCCAAAAAAAGGTAACCTACGACAAATATTTATATTTTAGGAGACATTTGTTCCTTTTTTATATTATTGTAAAATACATAAATTTGGTTATATTTAAAGGAAAATAAATGATTAATTCGGAAAGTGAACATAATTTTAACTTATTACCAACCGTTTGCTTTTTTGTTAAAATGAAATTTCTTTAATAATAAAGCATTTCAAAAAAAAAATTCTTAACACAACCAATGGTGGTAGCTAATGTACTAGTTTTTTTTAAACAGAATGAGGCAGAAATGCAATAAAAAATAAAAAAAACACTCCCGAAGCTTTTCATTATTGTTTTCCTTATTTTAAGTGTATTTTAATTAATATTATTATTATTATAATTCTAAAGAAATTAAATTTAATAAATTATGATCAAAAATACAGTAAAAATTCATAAAACATTAATTTATTTAAATTTAAAAGCAAAAATAAAAAAAAAGTATATTTCACTATTTTTAAGCATTCATCCGTTGTGATTCATCATGATAACATCATATTTCATTCTATAGACAATTCCACGACGTAAAATATACTGACATAAAATTCAAACTGATTTTTATGAAATAATTTTTATATAGCTGCATAGAAAACACATTGAATTTTAAGGATATGCAATTTTTTTTTAATTTTTTTTATTATATTGAAGTTTAAAATGTGTTCAAATATGCCCCTCCGACATTTCTATGAAAAATGTCCAATTGCCGTCATTTTAAATTTTATTATTTGAGTGCAATATTTTGCCAAAATTTATATTTTAATGATTGAAAACGATAGGAGTATCTTTCAGAAAAATAATCAACATTAATAAAATTTAATTGTTATTTCATCTAAGCTATCAAAAGAAATTTACCTAAGTTGTCTTCGTATTCAGAGTAACAAAAACATGAAAAAGTTTAATTTTTCCAAAATTTTTCTTCTACGGACCGAATTTTTTTTATAAATTTTCTTTAAAAATGTTTATATCTAAATAACTGCGTACTTAGAATTTTTAATTTTTTAGCATAAACTGATTAAAATTACAACTAAAGTTTGTATTCAGCGTAACGAAATTCATATTTTCAGTCAATATTCGGTACAAAACTTGTATGTAGTATAACAAAACCGAAAAATTAACATGGCGGCTGTTATTCATACATTAAAATTTTCGTAAAAATATGATTATTTAAATTTAACTCTAATTTTCGATTTTTCGGTAAAAATTAAATTTGAATGATTGAATCTGAAAGTAGAAGAGTTAATTATTGAAGTAAAAATGATTTTAGCTGTAAATGTTTGCCTATAAACAGAAAAAATCGGCAAAAAATTTCAATAATGATGTAAAACTGAAAAATTTTTGTATTCAGAGTAACGAAAAAAAACCTTAATATCTTTTTAGTTAATGCATAAAAATATTTACCATCTGTTTCTTATGCTAGAACACTTCTAAACCTTCTAGAAAAAAATAACTTTTCTTGGATAATTTTCAAGAATTCGCAGAAAAATCGATATTTCGTATTGAAAAAAAATCAATTTAAGCAATTTTGTATTCAGTAGTAACGAACGATTTGTCTAATAAATGACATTTAAATGATAAAAAATAAAAATGTTAGTGTTTTATCACATAGAAAACCTATTCTAGTTTTTTTCTAATAATTTATTTTTTAAAAAAAATTTAGTTTCAATGAGTTTTTTAAGCAAGTAAGTCATTTTTTGTATTCAGCGTAACGGTGGAATCTTCCCTATACAATACAAGTTTGGTACATTTTATACAATACAAGTTTGGTATATTCTGTACTATACACGTTTGGTATAAAACGTACAATAGAAAAAAAAAACATAACACAGCCCGAGGAAAAAGAGATAAAACTGGCAAAATCAACGAAACTTTAGGGCTTCGGTGGGACATGAAGATGACCTCGAATCGAAAAATTTCTTTTGGAAAAGTTGTTCAGATTTCAATTATCTTTTCAATGAGACTATTAGGAGTGTGAATTTTTAATTTAATTTTAAGAGTCAGAATTGTAAAACAAAGTGTGTATTACTTAAAAGTTAAGTGTGAGAAAATTAAAATAAGGTGTGATTTTTAATTTAATTTTAAGAGTGAAAATTGAAAATAAAAGTGTGTTTTACTTAAAAAGTTAAGGGTGAGAAAATTCAAATATGTTGTGATTTTTCATTTAATTTAAAGGTGTGAAAAGCATTCAATATAGGTGCAAGAAGTTTAATGCATGTATTTAAATTTAAATATTAATATATAATAATTATAAATACTAAAGTAATGTTTTTGTTTAAAAAGTTTAATGGTTGTTGCTATTACGATAAATTTTTTGAAAAAAAGAGCTTTTAATGAATATCTTGATAAAATTATTGATTAAACTATGAATTCTTTTACTAAACGTCAAAGAAAAATATTTGATAGTGAATTACAATATAAAATTTTAATTCTAATATTAGCTTTTTACTTAGCGAATTATGGCGCTTTGTCCGAAATTAGATTGGCTCTTCTGTAGTATGTATGTATAATATACTTATACATTATGATATATTTTTTGTTAATACATATTTTACTTACTTTATATCCTTAAATAAAATGAGATTCAAAAATATTTTTGTATTGTTTTTTTTTTTAAATTTAACTTACAGTAGCATCTCCTAAAAAAGCGAAACCTGAAATAAGATAAAAATCGACCTATTTATTTTGTTTAAATTGATTTTAGAGACCACAGACACACTATTAAAAAATAATCGGGAAAATTAGGGTGTTCATTTACGTAAAATTTTTTGGGCCAGCAAAATATCGGAAAAAGTTTAGAAAAATCGGAAAAAAGTCGGGAAAATAGACGGAAATCATTGTTTCACTCAAAAATATGCTTTTTTGGTTCGTTGTTTTACTCTAAAATTATTATTTTTCATTTTATTTGAGTTTAGTTTGCTGAGAAAATTCAAGAGAGATCTAAAGATGGGGGATAGAAAAGGATATTGACCCTTCTTGAACTAAATTTTTCGAAAAAAATGTGTAAAAGTGCAAAAAATCGGAAAAATACGCATTTTTGCACGGTTAGAAGAAAACGTGCCGCAAACAGTGCCGCTCGCGGCACTCAGCGGCACTGCTCCGGCACTGTTCCGGCACTACTTCGGAACTACTTGCGGCACTAAATTTTTACAAAAATTATTTAGAAAAAAAAATTATTTTTAAAATTTTTTTTTTTTTTTAAATACTGTGAAGTTTGCCACGAGTTTGACTACGCTTCCACGAGTTTTATACGCTTGTTCAAACTCGTGGAGGCACTCATTTACATGACTCTAATTCGTGGAAATTAATATTCGAGCGGTTTCAACTCGTGGAAATCAATATTTGATTGCGTTTAACTCGTGGGAATGAAATTTTGAGTACTTTTAACTCGTGGAAATAAATTTTTGATTACTTGCAACTCGTGGATAGTAAAATTCGAGCGATTTCAACTCGTGGATAGTAGAATTCGGAGCAATTTCAACTCGTGAAAATTAATATTCGAGCAATGTCAATTCGCGGAAATGAATATTTGACTTTTTTAAACTCGTGGATAATAAAATTCGAGCGATTTCAACTCGTGGATAGTAAAATTCGAGCGTTTTCAACTCGTGGAAATTAATATTATTATCCGCATTCACCGAATATTAAAATCACGAATTAAAAAAAAATAAAATTCATTTCCACGAGTTGAAATCGCTCGAATATTAATTTCCACTAGTTGAAATCGCTTAAATTTTACAATCCACGAGTTGAAATCGCTCGAATTTTATTATCCACGAGTTTAAAAAAGTCAAACATTCATTTCCGCGAATTGAGATCGCTCAAAACTTAATTTCCACGAGTTGAAATCGCTCGAATATTAATTTCCACTAGTTGAAATCGCTTAAATTTTACAATCCACGAGTTGAAATCGCTCGAATTTTATTATCCACGAATTTAAAAAAGTCAAATATTCATTTCCGCGAATTGAGATCGCTCAAAACTTCATTTCCAAGAGTTGAAATCACTCGAATATTAATTTCCACGAGTTTGAGTCATGTAAAAAAAATACGGAAACATGAGGTTTTTCGCAAAATAATAACTTTTCTTGAAAAAAGTATGAGCTTTAAGCCTTTTCTAATTATCAAAATCTTAGTTTTAAGTGAAAAATTCGATAAAAATTTAGTGCCGCTTGAGTGCCGTACAGTGCCGCGATCCAGCGGCACGTTTTCTTCTAACCGTGTGGTTCGTGTTCCACTCTAAATTTTTTTATTTTTCATTATATTTGAATTTAGTTTGCTGGAAAATTGAAGTCTATAATGAGGAGTGGAAAAGAAATCGACGCCTCTAGAACAAAATTTTTCCGAAAAATGGTCAAAATGCATATTTTGCTGATTTTTAACACTTTTACTAATTTTTCCGAAAATTTTTGCTCTAGAGGGGTCGATATCTTTTTTACCCGCCATCTTTAGACCTCCTTTGAACTTTTCCAGTAAGCTAAACTCAAATATAATGAAAATTAAAAATTTTAGAGTGGAATCAGAGTGGAACAACTAAGAGTAGTTTACTAAAAACCGATAGCATCCGAAAACAGCAGACTATCTGATAACATCCGAAAACATCGGATAGCATCAAATAAAATCGGAAAACAGCAGACTCTTTGATAATGTCGGATAACATCCGATAATGACGAATAATATCTCAAGAAATCCTAAAAAAAATCAAAAATTCCAAAAAAACTCAAAACACCTTAAAAAAACTTTAAAAACGGACGAACGGATTTTTAATGCATTTCACACAACTTTTATGTTCGAAAAATTTTAGCGACATTTTTTTAATGATTGCTGATATGTTTTGACTTGAATTGAACCAAAAAAATCCAGTTTCGAGTTGCAAAGTTGATGATGTTGGTTCAGCGTCATTTAATGTTGGATCGAAACATATAAAGTGCTATATCTGTGGGAAGTTAAGTCACAAGAAATTTTAGAAACAGTCGAATGCAACAGTAATGAAAAGTAAGGAAGGCCGTTCCAGCAATGAAACTGTTTCCCGGTTTTTTGCAAAGAACTTATACAAAAATGAGAATGTGACTGAAAATCTTCAATTTAAAGCAATAATTGACTCAGGATGCACCGATCACGTGATTAACAATAAATATTTTACACGATTTTACACCCAAGAAAAATTTTCAGAAGTTACTTTACAATCGTTGTTGTAAACATTGATGATATCTTTGCAGTCTTAAGACATCGAAGGAGATTTCTAGAAAGAAGCAACTTCGAGAAAGAAGAGTGGAAGACTTCACAACATGCTCATAAATACACTTAGTAGCAATATTATATCATCAGTATATTGAAGCAACTAAAGGATGTCCACAGGGAGGTGAGCGTTGTTTTCCTCTTTGGTCATTTGTTGTAGATGTTTCACAAAAACTATGGGTAATGAAGGTAATTATGTAAAAGGATTTACTGATTATTTTGTAATAATTATCCGGTATCTATAGGCTGAATCATATAAATCGCAAAACTGACTTAGCATAATTTGAAAAGAAAATTTAGATTTATAAATATCAGGCTCTATGGTGAAGAAATTAAGAGTCAGTGAAGTAAAATATTCAAATGTAAAATTGAATTCTAATCATAACTTAATAATCACTTACAGTTTTTAGTTAAAAACCGATTAATTCCTTATTAATGTGTAAAACAATGATTGGAAAAACGTGGAGACCCAAACCAAAAGTAGTTCCATTTGTCGCGGTCTAAGTGGTAAACCAAAAATTTTAAAATTGAGGGATACAGAATGGAAAAAGATCTGGAGGAAAAGTGACTGCATGAATAAGGTAATAGCTTTAATAGGTTATAAAACTTTTTGAGAAAACTTTTACAATAAAAACAAACATACCAGAAAAGATAGATTAGCTGGCTGTGAACATACGAAACATCATCCAACAATAAAATATCTAAAAATCAAGTTAAGATGGAACAGTTTTTCAATCAGAACTAATTTCAAAAGTTAATTCTGCAAAAATGATGTTGATAATGAAATAAAAAAATTAATACAAAATATTTTTTTTATAGTTTTCATGTATGGTCAAGCGAATAAAATCCAAAAAACGCGAAAAAAAACTATCGGGCAATTATTGTTTTTTATTTTTGTAATACCTCATATGGCTCAATTGAGATTCATTTTATTATAATTTGACATTGTAAATAAAAACTAAGCAAATTTAACCATTTTTCGCTCTAAAGTACACAAGGGGTCAAATGAACTATTTTGGTACAATTAGTAGTTTTCAATGAACGAAACATTTAGTGTTAAAAAGCAATGAATTGGGTAATGAATTAGCTAGGTTAGGTTCCTCGTTCAATTGAACATGGCTTGAAGGTTTTTGCAACGCCTCTCTTACAAGAGCCAAGTCAGTTTTATTTGTTTAGTTTTTAGATGAGTCAATAAGATACTGGGACTCACAAATTTAGCAGAACTTTTTATTGCTTCGTTTGGTTTGGTCAAGGAAACTCATAGAGCTTTCAACTGGACAAGTAAGAATTTTCACAGGATTATGACTATAATTACTTTTGATCATTAAAACATTAGTTCGAATCTTTTCTATAATCTGGCTCAATATCACTTACGTAGAATTGGTGTTAGAAATTCAGGTGTATGAAGGATATGTAATGGTTTTAACAAAACAGCAATGCATATACTCTGCTGCTGTGGAGGCTTGAGGGCAATTAGATATAAGGCATTTATAAGTATTATGAACCCACTTAAATTTAGGATTATAAGATTGAAAATGATTTTAATTTCTTAAGGGCATTAAAATTGTGAAAGAAGAATATGGAATTTGAAAAGCGATTCAGAGTAGAAAAATACGATATCACTTATTATTTCTTGTACGAAGCATAGGATGATAACAGGGTGTGCAATTTGAGCATTTGATATCAAAATATTTTAAGTGTGGTGAAAAGAAAAGTTTATCTCCTACTTTTCTAATTTCTTTCTCTACTTCTCTCGATTTGTTTATGCTGAATTTCAAAGATGAATTATTAATCTTTTTCAAATTATTTAAAAAAATAGGGTAGATACAAATTTAATTTCATTAAACTTTAAAGATTTTCATATCAATAATAAATATAATTCATGCCTAAGAAATGAGAGAAGAAGTTTTTTGATTATTCGAGTTTTTTTGGCTCTTTTGTTTTCTTGACATTTTATAATACTTTTATATTTAGTCAAATCTAAAAAGTGTGAGTATGCAAAAAAAACACTTGTACACTATAAGTACACAGAAAAAATAAAAATTAACGGCACCAAGCATTTTTGGAAAGTTCAAGTGAAACTGAGCAACTTTTTCTTTGGTTTGGTTTTCATATAGGTTTGATGGAAAAAAGTGTGCTAGTCCAATTTCAATATAAGTATGTATCACTCCTTTTCTTATTTTATCTTTAATATTAATCCTTGTTAAACTAATATTTTTTTTCATGACTTTTTTCTCTCTCTCTCTCTAGAAGTGCGAAGCAGTGGAGCATTCGGTATCAAAACGATTTAAAGCTTTATGTACTGGTTTTTTCATGACTTTGGTATCAAAACGATCTCAAGATTGATGAAATTGATATTTTTTCATTACTTCACTCTTACCTCTCTCTTTACCCTCTCTAAATGCGGAGCTGCAAAGCAGCGGAGCATCTGTTATCAAAACTTGATAAACTTGATATCAATTTCATCAATCTTTAGATCGTTTTGATACCAAAGTTATGAAAAATACCAGTAAATAAAGCTTGGAATCGTTTTGATACCATTAAGAGAAAGTAAGGAGAGAGAGAAAGAAAGTCATGAAAAAAGTATTACTTTATCAGGCTTGAGATAGTTTTGATAACAGCAGAGAGGGTAAGGAGAGAGATAAAAGAGAAAGAGAGAGAAAGTCATGAAAAAAATATTACCTTGTTGTTTAATTTCTCAAGAAGAAATGTCAAAATCTCATATTTTAGCGTTTATACGACTTCAGACTGAACGTATTGTTCATTTTTATCATGCAAAATATTCTAAAGTTTTTATAGTATGCGCTACAGATATATGCGTGTCTATGAGGTTAGATGTCAAGTTTATTTTATTCGATCAATCTGTATCGATCGAGACTTTGATGGATGTCGATGTGATTTTTTTGTTTTCCAGAGTTTCAATTTTTAAATTCAAAATTTGGTAAGAAATTTCATTGTTTCATTTTAATTTTTACAATATTACTTGTCTGTCTTTGACAACAAAATAAGTGAATTATAAAGAAAAATAAAATAAAATGAAAAAAAATGTTCTTAATTACAAGTATAAAAAATATTCTGATTGATGTTATTTTGCCGCTTCAATTTAAATATTACTTTTAAGTCTTAATTCTCGTAAAATTCTTTTTATTTTCATTTAATTTATTTTGAATTATTGGTAAATCAAAATTATTAAGCTTATTTTGTTGTGAAATACAAGAATTTGAAATAAAATTAAAATAAAACAATGAAAAAATACTTGCCATAAAAATGAACCATAAATCGGTGTTCATTTTGATACTGAGAAACTTGGAATATTTTCAGCTGTTTTCTCAATAAGATCTCCATAGTAATCTCATTGAGATGTCATTAAGATTTCATTTGATTTCTCATTGAGACAAACTGCAGGGTAGTTTATCAAGCTTGAGATATTTTGATAAAAGATTTAGAGCAGATTAATATTAAACATAAAATAAGGAAAGGAGTGTTACATATTTATATTTCATGAGTCATGAGTCTTCAAAGAAAAAGTTGCACAGTTTCGCATGAACTTTCCAAAAAGGCTTGGTGCCGTTAATCTTTAGTTTTCCCGTGTACAATGTACAAGTTTAAGTTTTTTTTTTGGGTTACAACTTTACGTCAGGTCACTTTTACCTAAAACTTACAAAAACATAATTTTTTCACTCGAAAACGTAAAAATTTATTGAAATTTTATATATTTTCTTTTGAAAATTCCCGTCTTGCGATCCAAAGGGGTAACAATTCTTTTGGTTTAATAAGGTTTTTTGCAATATTTTGCTCATTTAAATCAGACTGCCATTTTAAAAAAACGTACTTCCCGTTTGGAGTCATAACGTTTTTCCAAAATTGGAATGATCTGAAAAGCCGTGAAACGGTATTTTTCTCCAATTTTCCTGTGGTATTCACAAAATTTTTTGAATTTCTTACTTTTAGTTTTAGAGCAACAATATCTGTTGGCACAAGCTCTTAGCTCAAGGGGGTTTTTTGCAGGCGTTTACAACTTTGAGTTTATAAATAAATAAAATTTAATCATTCTTATTATTGTTTAGTTATTATAGCTATACCTGTTGCACTTGTGCTATTCCTAACTCGTTCAACAGCTTCATTTAAAGTGTTAGGCAATCCAGCTTCTTGCATAGCTTGCCACATTTTAGTATACTTATCAGATACTGGATAATCCCAAACTGCAAGCTTTGATCGTTCAACAGGAGAGAGAGAATCATTTAGAGACATATCCTTCCATATTCTATAATATTAAAAGATTAGGAATATATAGCTTATAGGAATACATTAATTACTCATAAAATTTGGTTTCAATATCAGCCATTCGTTGAAAGTAGGTCATTGCAGAACTGCCATTCAGAGGAGCGTATAAAATCTTGTACTGTTTTGCTAAAAAATAAGATGAAAGTTTTTTCCCATTTATTACAAGGGCATATTTTATCTTTAAAACACTCTAATTAACTCATTTGCGTTATCCGTTGCGTTAACGCAACACCTACAATGAGGCCACTTTTCACGTTTAAATTAAAAGAAATTTTATAGTAAACGGTTGAATCGTTTTTGAATTTAAACCAAAAACTAAAAAATTATGAGCTAAACTTTGAAGTAGGGATAGCCTTTTTCCCGGGAATTTAAAAAACGGGAAACGAGAACGGGAATCAGGTTTTTCCCGGGAACCCGGGTCGGGAAACGGGAAAACTAAAAACAATACAATCAAAGAAATAATTGAGTTTTTTTTGGTCGTATTAGTTTGTGCAAAAAAGAATTTCAAGGGTTAAAAAGCAAGGGTTATCTGCAAAAATTTCATATTTTTGTACAAATCAAAACGTTTTATAAATGAATTTCTCTGTATCAAAGTTGCTGATAACTTAATAATCACCATGATTATGTTCGTATATTAAAAAGTCATATAAATGTTAACATCAATGTTTTTCGCGATTCCATTGTCCGATTGTCAATTATTTTGACTGTGCTTCATTCAAATTATTTTTTCAGGCTTTAGCTCACTGTGTATGAGAATATAAAGCAAATATGACTAGAGTTTTTCTAGAAAGCTATATGTCATGAGAATATTAAGCTATTGAACAGTGAGTTCTCTGATCCAGATCGGCAGAAATCGACATGAAGCAAAATCGAAATAACCTACAGTCGAACAATGGAATTGAGCAAATAATCCTTTCTGACTCTTAAATATACGATCGGTTTGAAAGATACAAAGTGATGAAGAAATTGGATACACAGAAAGGCTTTGAGCCTTTTAAAAGTTATATTTTTTAACGGTATTTTAAAAGATAAATCTTCGTATATTAAAGAAGTTATACTTTTCTTTCCCGTTCCCGGGAATAAAACAGAAAAAGCGGGAAATCGGGAACGGGAATGAGCTTATTCCCGGCGGGAATTCTCGCCGGGAATTCCCGCTGGGCTATCTCTACTTTGAAGGAAAGTTGCGTAATAATCTATCTAATAATCTATATTTTTGGAAAATCAAACCCTCACATCGATTAAAATTTTTCATCTTGGGAAAATTACTCTTAACCCTTAAGTAAGAAACTTATTTTACAATCATATATAAGAAACAGTCGTAAATTTTACGACTATTAATTAAAATTAAATTATTTATTAATTTAATAAATATAAATTATTTTTATTGAATCAGTTCATTAAAAGAAACGTTTAAGAGTAAGAATATCACATTAAAACAATACTTAAATCGTTCTTGAGGACAATGGGAGCATAATTGTTCTCTATCTTCGTAACAAAATGGCTGCTTGCATTGCTTGCAGTAATTGATCGTCATCCGACGACGTTCTAATGGACACAACTTGCAAGTGGTACGTTTCATTTCTTAAGGTCGTGGTTCATTTTCAGGTACATCATATTTGAGTATAATTGGAATGTCTCTCTTAATACAACGTCTCAAATTTACGGTCTTAAACTTGTCAAAAAAACATTGTTAATAGTGAGTTTATCAGCTAAATTGCATGAAAAATCTGAAATTTTCACTAGTTTTTGATTTGTTTGCTTAGGTTTTTCGATATTTTCCTCAGTGGTCACTAGAATACGATATAAAATTTATAAAAAATCGAAAATCAACTTTCATGTAGTTGATTGAATGGCTCACAACTGATCATATGAGTTACAAAAATTCCCTTTTATGATACATAGCTCAATTACATCAGATTTTAACGTTTTTGAATTGATTTTGCGATAAACATTCTAAATTAACACAAAATTAAACATGAATTTGACTTTTTTTTATGCATTTGAAATTCAAAAATCATATCTCTCCATTCTGCATAAAAACTGACGTAATAAAGAAATAGTCGTATTGTATCGTCGGACAAAATCGCCCCATTGTCGTTTGAAATGAACGACGAAGATAACCGTTTCAATTGAACGACGATGACAGATATAATACAATCGAATGGAATCAATTAAACGCGAAAGGAAGTCATTTCACATATTTTTTCAATTATTTAATACTTAAAATTAATAAAACAGAACCTTTTAAATCTTACAAATTTATTTTTGTTATTGTTTAAAGCAAATGTCATTGGGATTTTATGTCATCGTCAATGATTTTATCAAATGTGTACTGGGGGTAGGTTGAGGCAAAATTCTTAAAATTCACAATAAATTTTACGATTCACTTTTTGTTTTATATATACTGTAAAGTAGATAAATCTAATATACGATGACCTTTCGTATATTGACGAAAAAAGAAAATGAGAAACCGTATATTGACGAAAAAAACATTCAAATTTAGCGTTTATTGACGAAAAATAGAAGTTCTAAAAATTTATTAGAAATCTGAGTAAAATTTATACATTGACAAACCTATTTTTGCTTTGAAATAAGTACTTATGTGAAAAACATTTAAAATGCTAATATTTAGAAATGAAATTAAAGAAATGAAAATATATGAATTTTTCTTTATTTTTTATTCAAAAACGTACATAATTTAATAGACGATTTCAGCGTATGTTAACTTCAAAAAGACCGTCTATTAAATTATCTACTTTTTTAATGCTTATTCAAATTTTTTCCGTTACATCGTATATTAGAATTATCTACGTTACAGTAATGCACTCTTCAAGATAAAAAATAAGAAAGTTAAAATGTTTTACTATTCAAGAGAGGAGCATACCGAAAGCCTTGAGTTGATAAAATGTACCGTTAAAAAGTTATTTCAATTAATAGACACCTAGTCGTAAAATTTACGATATATTCTTACTTCAGGGTTAAGAAAGAATACAGTCAAGATGATACATTATTTCTTTTTTGAAAGCTTTCGCGCCATATTGTATTTTTTTTTGCTCCGAAATTGTCATTATGTTATTATTACGTTATCTAAAAAAACTTAATTTCACTCCAATTGCCAGTAAAATTTCATTGATATTATCTGAAAGATTTTGAAAAACATAACATTTAACTTAATTTGTAGCATTTTATCACATAAAATACAATTTTCCGGGAAAATGTGTATCTAAGGACGATTCAAAAACGAGACTCTAATATGTCACCGAGTGAACAAAAATTTTAGTTTTGTATTTTTTACTATAAACGAAACTATACACAAAAAAATTAAAAGAATTAAAATCAATTCTGGAGTGGGCATGAATCGTGATTATATGCCTATGTTAAGCGCAAAATCTGAAAAATTACTTCAAAAATTTGTAATTACCTAAATCATCCAACGATTCAACTGGTGTATCTAATCTGCTCACTGAAAATCATTTAGTTTAAGAGCAATTAATATTAGAAAAATTAAAAAAAAATGTATTTTATGATAGTATTATCTTTACGGAATAAAAGGCAAAAAACAAAACTGAACTGTTCAACGAGAATGACGTTTATTTATAACGCGTGTGACATATTTGACCGTTAAAAATTCAAATTTTGGAGGGGAAAAATATATTTATATATTTATCATTTGAGTTTGTATTTTTTACTAATATTTTAAATTTCAAATAAAAAATATGAAAATTGTGTTTGATTTTCATAGATATTGTTTTTTTATATTATCGATAAAAACTTATCATTTCTGAAAAAAAAATATTCTCTGATCTTTTTTTGATTTAAATATTTATGTTTTAGAAAAATTTTAAAATTTCCTTCGTTAACGGCCATTTCAAATTCTCGCGGTATATCAACATTGTTTACATTTTCACCAACCTTCATTTTGCAGTTTTGATTAAAAGCACAATATTATATTTTTTTATACAAGTTTCAAGTTTTGTGTCGTTTATGAATCAACTGATTTGTTCAACCACACTTTTTTTTCTAGTGAAATTAAACTATTTTCAATGATTTTCGTTCTTAAACTTGAACCAAAATTCATATAAAACTAATTATTCAATAAAAATTTAGTACAAACTGATCATAATAACTTTAAAATAGCAATGTTATTTATTTTCAAAATGTTTTTCTCAACGGTCAATTTTTAAAACTCAATCGACTGTGTTATAAATTAACTGTGTTTTGAACAAAGCTTTATGTTAAGGAAAATTTATTTTTTTTTAAAAAATAAAAAATTAAAAAATTACACTTAAACACATTAGATTTCACTTTTAATGCTTTTCTTACACAGTGAATGTTAATTTAACCAAATTTTTACTTATTTTATTTTGTTTTTGTAATAAACATCAAAAAAATAGGTGTGTTCAATGCGTACATTAATGTGTAGTAAAAAGTGGGTAGTTTAAAAAGTGGATAGTTTATGTTCTAATTTGGTGGAAGATCCATAATAACAAGAAAAAAATTATTAAATTTAAACATCAAAAATTTTTAAACATTAAATTTTCGCACATCAAAATTTTTCGAACATAACAATTTTCGAACATCAAGATTTTTTGAACATCTATTTTTCGAACACAAAATTTTTAAAAAGTAAAAATTTTCGAATAAAAAATTTTTGAACATAAAATTTTTCGAACAATATATATTTCTAACATAACAATTTTCGAACATAATAATAATAACACAGATATACAAAATGCATCACTTGCTCGGACAAAGTTCAAACTATGAAAATAAGAAAATACACTAAAAATCGCAGGAACAAAAAATAAATAAATTTAATAAAAAATTTGTTATTTGAGAAAAAGCAAAATATTATGCGTTTTCATTTGTTTTTCCAATTTTTCCATCAAAATTTTTTTCTTCTAGAAGTTTTAGATGTTATGAAGCTGTTTGAAACGACTATCCTCTGTTTTTTGTTATGAGTTAGAAGTTATGAGTAAAAACGTAAAAATGAGCCTCCTAGCTCTAAAAGGCTTAAATAGGCTCTAATGGTCAGACCCCGAAATACGTGTCGGTTTATTTTTAGTGTATTTTCATAGTTAGAACTTTGTCCGAGCAAGTGATGCATTTTGTATATCTGTGTAATCAAACATAAAATTTTCGCACATCAAAATTTTTCGAATATAATAATTTTCGAACATAAAATTTTTGAATATAAAATTTTCGAACATGAAATATTTTCAAGATCATTTTTTTAGATCCTTGGTACAAACATTTTCAGAAAAGTTGTCAACTTTCATTAGCGTCTAAAATAAATTCAAATTTCTGAAAATATATATTAAAATGAACAGCATTTTTCTCGGGCGAGTAGTTGACACCTAAAATAACCAAATGGG
Source organism: Culicoides sonorensis (assembly GCA_900002565.1). Taxonomy (NCBI): domain Eukaryota; kingdom Metazoa; phylum Arthropoda; class Insecta; order Diptera; family Ceratopogonidae; genus Culicoides; species Culicoides sonorensis. The sequence continues at coordinate 40,702 of LN483603.1, read as the reverse complement.
GGGCACTTTTAGAAGTAAGACATAATTTTACATATTTTGCGATTTTTATGAAATTTATGGAGACACTTCGAAAATTTTATGTTTGAAAAATGATATTTTCGAAAAATCTTGATTTTCGAAAAATTTTATGTTCGAAAAATTATAAGAGCGGAAAATTTATTGATATGAAAATTATATAAAATGCTATTAAACGCTATTTTCTATTAGCGGCTAGCTCCTGGGACAGAATCTAACTCCTAGGATACTTTATACCAGTGTGTTTATAATGTTTATAAATTTTTTTGTCTCAAAATTCACAAAAGAACCTTTCTGAAATTCTTTGTTTGATAAGTTTTCGAAAATAAGTTTTTAATTTGTTGAAGAATCATTGTTCTGAAGCGCTGTGTGAAATATCATCATAAAAAAAATAAACATAGGTTTGAGGGAGTGTCTATCGTTACCTTAAGAAATTTTCTGAATTTGAATGCTATTTTCTCAATGATGTTTAATTTTTTTTGTGAAAATATATATACTTAATAGATTTTATTTTATCAAACCACATAATTTTTTAAAAGATCTATTTGAAGTAAAAATACTTAATTTAAAAATTAAAGTCATTTTTACCACCTATCGTTAGTTGATACCACTTATCGTATTCTTAGTAACCATCTTCCGTGCATTGAAATTTATATGATTTTAAAACAGAAAAACGCATTAGAAAATTGATGATTTTAAACTCATTAGTTTTGATTATGTGGCTCTTGAAAAAAAATATAAAGTGTCAAACCACTTTAGGTCAAAAATAACTGTTTAAACGTTTTATACATAATTTGAAAATTTTGCAAAAAATTTTTTTTTAGTCTAAATTTTTTTTTTCTTATATGTCTTTAAAAAAAATTCAACTTTTTTCTTTTCAAAATAAATGAATTTATTATTTTTGATAAAATATTCATTATATTAATGGTGAAAAGCAAAAAACGAGGTGTTCTTGCGAGGTGTTATAGTTAAATATTTTTTTTTAATTTTTTTCTTTTGTTTTGTAATGTTGATTTCACTTTTTTTGCAAATAAATAAGCAGTAAAAAATCATCACATAAAATAAAATCTGAAGAAAAACGGAAAAAAACGTATATGTTTGATTCCATATCAAAAGGCAGGTCAAAAAAAAAATTTTAGAAAACATCTATTTTAGCATTTTCATCTGAAAGAAAACTAAGAAAAATGAATTTTCTTCTTTGGTCATAACTCTCTAACTCCACCCTTTGACCCCACAGGGGCCATTAAATGTTAAAAAAAGGCCCAAAAAAAGCCAAACTAAAGATATAGGTCTAACCCACTTCTACCCACTTTTCAGGCTCAGTTTTCCAAGCCTCATAGCTACCTTATTTTATATGCTAGAACAAAAAATAAATACTTAAATCGCAATTTTCCACTTTTTCGTGTAAATTCGTGAAAAATCGTGAGTTTTAAAACTGTACCGCAACAAATATACATAAAATTTCGATTTGTAGTCGGAAAATTTTACATAACATTATATGATCAAAAATCACGATTTTTCACAAAAAAATGGAATTTTTTTTTAGAACTTGTAGATCACATTGAGCTATTACGATTTAAGTATTTAATTTTTGTTCTAGCATATAAAATAAGGTAGCTATGAGGCTTGGAAAATTGAGCCTGAAAAGTGGGTAGAAGTGGGTTAGACCTATATCTTTAGTTTGGCTTTTTTGGGCCTTTTTTGAACATTTAATGGCTCCTGTGGGGTCAAAGGGTGGAGTTAGAGAGTTATGACCAAAGAAGAAAATTCATTTTTCTTAGTTTTCTTTCAGATGAAAATGCTAAAATAGATGTTTTCTAAAACTTTTTTTTTGACCTGCCTTTTGATATGGAATCAAACATATATATATGGAAGATTCCACCGTTATGCTGAATACAAAATATGACTTACTTGTTTAAAAAACTCATTGAAACTAAATTTTTTTTAAAAATTAAATTATTAAAAACCAAACTAGAATAGGTTTTCTATGTGATAAAACACTAACAATTTTATTTTTTAACATTTAAATGTCATTTTTTAGACAAATCGTTCGTTACTACTGAATACAAAATTGCTTAAACTGATTTTTTTTCAATACGAAATATCGATTTTTCTGCGAATTCTTGAAAATTATCCAAGAAAAGTTATATTTTTCTAGAAGGTTTAGAAGTGTTCTAGCATAAGAAACAGATGGTAAATATTTTTATGCATTAACTAAAAAGATATTAAGGTTTTTTTCCGTTACTCTAAATACAAAAATTTTTCAGTTTTACATGATTATTGAAATTTTTTGCCGATTTTTTCTATTTATAATCAAAAATTTACAGCTAAAATTATTTTTACTTAAATAATTAACTCTTCTACTTTCAGATTCAATCATTTAGATATAATTTTTACCGAAAAAAAGAAAATTAGAGTTAAATTTAAATAATCATATTTTTACGAAAATTTTAATTTATGAATAACAGTCGCCATGTTTATTTTTCGGTTTTGTTATACTACATACAAGTTTTGTACCGAGTATTGACTGAAAATATGAATTTTGTTACGCTGAATACAAACTTTAGTTGTAATTTTAATCAGTTTATGCTAAAAAATTAAAAATTCTAAGTACGCAGTTATTTAGATATAAACATTCTTAAAGAAAATATATAAAAAAAATCGGTCCGTAGAAGAAAAATTTTGGAAAAATTAAACTTTTTCATGTTTTTGTTACTCTGAATACGAAGACAACTTAGGTAAATTTCTTTTGATAGCTTAGATGAAATAACAATTAAATTTTATTAATGTTGATTATTTTCCTGAAAGATACTCCTGTAACCTATCGTTTTCAATAATTAAAATATAAATTTTGGCAAAATATTGCACTCAAATAATAAAATTTAAAATGACGAAAATTGGCCATTTTTCATAGAAATGTCGGAGGGGCATATTTGAACACATTTTAAACTTCAATCTACTAAAAAAATAAAAAAAAAATTATATATCCTTAAAATTTAATGTGTTTTCTATGCAGCTATAAAAAAATTATTTCATAAAAAGCAGTTTGAATTTTATGTCAGTATATTTTACGTCTTGGAATCGTCCATATATATTTTTTTTCCTACTTCTTCTAAGCGTAACCTTCCAACGGCTACAACTAGAAAGCACAAATTATATTTAACAAATTATCGATAATTTTTTACCCTTACTTTCAGCGACAAGGTCTGGCCAGGCCCCTAACTATTAAAAAAAAACATGTTTCTGTAAGTTTTAGATCAAAGTCACTTTAAGCAAAGTTGTAGATCATATTTTAAGCTTCAACATTGCTGATCTGACCAAGTTTACATTTGATGTATTAAGATCTCAAAAATGGCAAAAACGCAATTTCGTTCTAATTTTTCGGTACAAAAGTGACAAGTTTTTAACCTAAACTCGAAGCAACGTTATAGAGAATATTTTAAACTACAACTTTGCTGAAGTGACGAAGTCGATGTTTTATTAATTTAGAGCCTAAAAATGGTAAAATACGCAATTTTTAGGTGGTTTTTTCTCATGACCAAGTCGATATTGAACATATTAAGACCAAAAACGGCAAAATAAAGAGATTTGAGCTGATTTAACGGTTTTTGAGTCATATTTATATACATATTTTCGTTAATTGTGATAAAACTGATAAGAGGATATCCTTGTAGAGCTGATATGTTATGTTTCTTTTAAAATTATGGGGAAATTTAATATTTGTTATCAAAATCTGTAAAAATAAGTTTTGAATCGTCTTGTCATGTTTTACTTTAAGTATATGCACTTTTCATAAACTTTCTTTTCGTGATTAATTCGAGAATGCTAGGTGATTTGGACACAAAACTGTACGAAACCTTCCATTTCTTAAAAGAACTCTTAGTTAAGAAACATGGTTTTTAAACAAAAACCATAAAATTTTCTTAATATTTTGTTTGAATATTTTTTGATATATTCTTGATTGATTTTGAAATAATCTTTTGAACTTTGCTTCAAATCACTTTAACCTAAAACTTGCGGAAATATGATTTTTTACTCGAAAACCGAAATATGAGTTGCGAAATGAGTGGTTTGCTATTTTTGGCCTCCTATTTAATGAAATATCGACTTGGTCAGTTCAGCAAAGTTGCAGCTTAAAATGTTCTCTACAACTTTTCTTCAGATCTCTTTTGCCTAAAACTCATAAAAATAGGACAAAAGTTCAATATATTTAGGGGTCTGACCAGATCCCGTCGCTGAAACTAAGGTGTTTTTTTTTTAACCTCCAAAATATCTATTTTAAAAGGTTTCTCTCTAGTTTTTATTTCAAAAATTGATAGAAAACAAAATTTTACGAAGCTACCCCGAATTTAAAGTCGCTTGCTCAATTAGAACATAGTTAAATAATTAATCAAAACTGAAATGTGCCTGGCCAGACCCGGTCGCTGAACCGAGAGTTAAAAGAAGCGTATAATTTACAGTTTTCCAACAAGCCTAAGATGAGTTCATCTTCATATTGAAAATATTTTCAATAATTTATTAAGTAATTTCGTCCACTGCGCGCCATTTTATTCACCACGTGCAGTGTTTCATGTATTACTGAGATTCACCTGTATTTAATATTTAAATACACTCCGAAATTCAGTTTTGAATACCTTACACTGAATTTAAGCTTTTTCCAATTTCTGATTTGTGTGGATTGAAAGTTGGACCCGATAATCTGTTGAAAATGTGCGAGACTTGGCAGACACATTAAATAAAACAACACCGGTCTATTCAAAATCTAACTAGAGACTGACTTTATTAAACTCATATACACACTTCATTAGTGTGCGTATTTACAATAAAGTAACTCATAACTGTAAATCTCTGTTCATGAAACATCGTACATCTCAACATTAAAAATTTCTTAACTTTAGTGAAAAATTGGGGGAAAATCTGAATATTTAGATTTTATTCAGAATTATTTTTTTTTTTTTAAATGATAAATCTAGGATACTTATTTTTTTAAATATTAATATTCGGCATTGTAAAACACAAAACGGACATTTAAAAATGAAGAAAAATATACAATTAAAATACAATTTTAATATATTTAAAATAGTGTTTTAATAGTCGAATAATCGAACTCGTTTGAAAACTGATTACCAAAAAGTAATTCAAGAGCTGGATTCATTGATTTTTGACCACGATTTCTGTTCTCTAGATGGCTGCAGTTTGTTCACATCACTTCATCAAACATTTTCAAAATTACTAAACGATCACACGTCCGTAACTTATTTCAAGGTGAAAAAAAAATAACCCTTATGCATGTTCATGGATCAATGAACAATTGATCAAACTGTCTAAGAGAAAACATAGGCTTCTGAGGAAGCAAAGAAGTGGTGTTTTCAGCTCTAATATTTCGAGTAGAATTTCTGAAGTCACACAAAGAGTGGGTCAATTAAAATCCTTACTTAAGGAAAAAAATAAATCGGAGAAATTTGGTCCACAAGTGGACTACAAGACTCGGTTGCGTAATTTAAATCAGATTTTGGGAAAAGGTAAACCTTCCACTCCTATCCAGACATTGAATTCCGAAACTGGAAACTCAGTTGTGGATTCAAAGGCTATTGCAAATTTACTCAATGAACACTTTGTGGGATCCGGTAATGTACACGCATTAAATGCAACGAGTCCAATAGAATCTACCTTTGCTGACAGATCCTTCTTTCTATTTCCAACTGATTCATTTGAAATTGCCACAATTATTGCTCATCTAAAACCAAAGAAAAGCATGGGTTGGGATAAGATTTCTATAACAAGTGTAAAGAATTGTGCTGATGTCTTATCACGTGTAATGGCGATAATTGTAAATAAATGCTTTTCTGATGGTGTTTATCCAAATGAACTGAAAATTGCTAGAGTCGTTCCTTTATTTAAAGGTGGCGTACCCATTTCTCCATCTAACTACAGACCCATCTCAATATTACAAATGCTCAATAAGATCTTCGAGAAACTTTTGTATGCCAGGTTAGTGAATTTTTTAAATGAATTTGGCTTTTTTTAAGCACACCAATTTGGTTTTAGGTCAGGTCTTAACACTTCAACCTGTGCTATTGAGCTTCTCGATTACATATATGAGCACATCGACAAGGGGGAATTCGTGACCGGAATGTTTCTTGATCTGTCAAAGGCATTCGATACTGTCGTCCACGAAGTTCTTCTCTATAAACTAGAAAGATGTGGAGTTAGGGGTACGCCTCTTAATTTACTTAAAAACTATCTTGGTGGCAGATTTCAGTTCGTGTCTTGCAATAATGCCCAAAGTGATCGACTCTTGATTACAAAAGGAGTTCCCCAAGGCAGCTGTCTTGGTCCGCTTCTCTTCTTAATTTACATAAATGACATTCAAAATCAATTGGTCCAAGGAAAATCATATCTCTTTGCGGATGACACGGCAATATTTTATTCAAGCTCTTCTTTGTCGATTAATTGTGTCAAGGCCCAATCTGATCTAAAAATAATTGATGAATATCTAGGAAGAAACGGACTCTCGTTGAACTCCTCAAAAACAAAAGTGATGCATTTTCACACTGCACAGAGAAGCCTGTCAAATTTTTACCCAAGAATTTCCCTAGGGTCTGCAGTGGTGGAAGAGGTTGAATCCTTTAAATATTTGGGGCTCATGCTTGACTCAAACTTGACGTGGAACACACAAGTAAACTCTTTGTCTTCAAAGCTAAAAATCGTGGCTTCTATTCTATATAGAACTAAAGCTATTTTACCCCAGGACGTGAGATTAATGCTCTACTGGTCTTTGTTTCACAGTCAATTGTCATACATGATCGAATTGTGGGGTAACGCAAGTTTATCTTCCATAAGACAATTACAAGTGCTACAGAATAGGAGTCTTAAAAGTGTATATGGATTCCCTTATTTTACAACCCGTTTTGATTTATTTCAAATGGTTGCTCCCAATATTTTGCCTGTAAAAGGATTAAGTGAGCTCTCCTTGTTAAAATTTGTATTTAAATGTATCAAAGGGTACTCAAAAAGTAGCTTGTCTTTCAACTCTGTTATCAACTTATATTCCTCAAGGAGAGACTTACTTGTTAAGCCACGCTGTAGGCTCGAGCTCGGCAAGAAACGAATGTCTTATGCAGGTCCTGATATTTACAACAAATCAAGCAGTTGTCGACACTCCCTCGCTTCCTTAAAAGTGCATTGATTCATTTCAAAAGCAATGAAAAAATGCAATCTTTTTTAAATTATTAACACATTCATACAGTGTTATTGCTCAACGGTCGTTTCAAAAAAAAAAAAGAGAGGAAATGTTAAGAAAAGAATTAAATGAATAAATCCGGTCATTTAATTCATATCATAGAGTTTTTAGATTAAGTTAGTTATTTTAAGTTCTTTCTGTTAGCATTAGGGTGCTAGAAAGGCCACTTCTTCAAAGCTCAGGCACTGAAGTGGCCTCAATCTAGTTTTCCGTTCCGTCTGTCCAACTTAAATATATTGTTAGTTTTAAAGAACATGCAGTGCTTGATGATGAAAAAAATAAAAGAATAATAATAATAATAATAATAATGTATTCTACAAATGCAGGATAGACAAAAAATGGCAAAATAATGGTGTAATATCTAGTGTAAAATTTTTGTTGTAATTCATCTTAGAAAAAATCTAAAATATGTTTTGGAAACAACAGAAATATATCTTATACAACATTTTGATATTTGTAAAAAAAATTAGACCGAAAATTGTAATTTTTCATACAAATAATATGAAATTGATGCAAACCAAAAAATGTGCTGATTCATACAGGTGTCTTGCATTACTCAAATGTTTGGTATGCGTTAAATTTTATTTTTTTTATGAAAGTTTAAAAATGACGCGCACTTTAACTCTAAAATTTTAGTTTTTATAATTTATTTATTTAAATTTTTAAATATTAAAGCTACAGTATACAAAATCTTCCATGTTGTCAGTCATAGCCACGCTTGTAGAAGAGAAAAATATTTATTGGTAAATATTAAGGTGAAAAATTAATTATTTTAAATAATTTTAAATTCAAATCTTATAAAAAAATGTCAGTATTGAATAAAAAATTATGAGATACAATAAAATATTCCTTAATAAATACAAAATATATCAGATTTCTAGGGCGGACTCAGAAGAGAACCGGCACTCAGACCTACAGACGGGTCAATACAAAATATAAATAAAATATTTAAATAAGGGGGGTTCACAGTAATGTACCTTATATGATAATCGAAATAATAAATAACTACTACTTTATGCATGGTATAATTCCTTATAATTTACGTACAGAGCGCGTTATAATTTTTCCGCTATCTATACACATATGTAAAATTATAAGGAGTTATACCATACATAAAGCACGCAATAAAAAAAATCAAATTTTTATGTTAAAATAATAAAATGATTTTTTTGACGCCAAAACTGCGATTTATTTTCATTGATTATTGAGTAATTAATGGTGTATTATTAGAAGAAATTAATAAAGTTTCATGAAATAGATCAATTTTATTGAACAGAAATGAAAATCTCTCATTGCGACATATTAGCAAATGTCAGAAAAAAATTATAGTCGTCATTAATGATGAAAAGTAAGGACAAAAATTATATTTCGCTTAAATTGTTATAATTTTATAAAATTGAGACTTCCAGAGAAAAACTGTAAAGCCAATTTTGTTATTTTATGAAATATACAATTCAAAATAAGAATTATATTTATATTACAAATATCTTTAAATTTACCTTACCAAAGTGCTTAAAATAATTATTTTCTTAAATTTTATGCTTGCAAAATTTCGCAACAGATTATTTAACTATTGTTTGCATTACGTCATAATGCAATATGATGCTTATTACATTTTTTTTTTTTAAAATATACTGTTGATGAATCACAACAATACCCATACGCAACTCTGAATTGTATCGAAAATGTTGAAACAAAAAACACTATTATTTTGCTATTAATTAAATAATGCTGAAAAAACAGTGAAAAGATAGACACAAAAAGACTATATAAACTTGATATAAACATCGTTTTTTTGGGTCCTACACGAAATCTTAAAAAAATATTACTTAAAACCAAAATCCTGAAACATTTTTACTAAAAACCATAATCCTTAAAAAAAAATCCACAATACGAAAATACTAAAATTAAAAATCCTAAATAACTGTTTCCTGAAATTTTAAGGATAAATTCTTAGAACATTTATAATTTTGTCTTTATTACAAAATGGGGTGGGAGAGGGAGCGTTAATTTAAGTAAAATTTTCTAAACTTATTGATTTTTATTTTTAAAGCCTCTATATCTTTATTTTTTTTTAATATTTGAAAATTTTATGTTATCAGATGCTCCGCTGCTCCGCAGCTACGCATTTTTTTAAAATTGATTTGACTTAAATAAAAATATTTAACATCAGGTGCTCCGCAGCTACGCATTTTTTTTAAATTAATATGACTTATTATGCTTAATATTATCTTATCAGATGCTCCGCAGCTACGCATTTTTTTAAAATTGATTTGACTTAAATGAAAATATTAAACATCAGATGCTCCGCTGCTCCGCAGCTACGCATTTTTTTAAAATTGATTTGACTTAAATAAAAATATTTAACATCAGGTGCTCCGCAGCTACGCATTTTTTTTTAAATTAATATGACTTATTATGCTTAATATTATCTTATCAGATGCTCCGCAGCTACGCATTTTTTTAAAATTGATTTGACTTAAATGAAAATATTAAACATCAGATGCTCCGCTGCTCCGCAGCTACGCATTTTTTTTTTAATTAATATGACTTAATCTCAAATATTATGTTATCAGATGCTCCGCAGCTACGCATTTTTTTTAACTAATATGACTTAACCTCAAATATTATGTTATCATATGCTCCGCATTTTTTTTTTAACAATTGAAAAAGATAAAAAATTGTTTCACTGACATTAAAATAAAATAATTAAATATTAAATTTGTCTGAATTTTCAGTTTTAGTTTTTAAGGATTTATTTTTTAAGGGTTTTGTACGCTTTCGGATTTTTATTTTTAGTAAAAATGTCTTAGGATTTTGGTTTTCAGGATTTTATTTTTAAGGATTAAGGTGGGCCCCCGTTTTTTTACTGTTTTTTTACTGTTTTTTTACTATACTGCTTCCTAGCCACATGTTCTCCGACAAAATAATGTATGGAGCAAATATAGATAGGAAATAGAGCTTTCATTTTATAAAAAAAATTGGCGATGGAGAAGACCGGGGAAACTAAAGTGGAAAACATTTTCTTCTACAAGTTGTAGGTCTCCTCGAGCTGGTTTGATTTGAGTATAATTACGTTTCTGTATCTGAAGAAATGAAGATATCAGGGTTTAAAGCTAAAACCTAAAATACGTTTTAATGGGTTAACCCAGGCGAGGAGCTAGAAAAAAAAATAGTGAGGGGACGCGAAAAAATTCAGCCTGGTTTCAAATTATTTCTTTAAAAAAAACTTTGCAGGCTTTTTCTAATTCTTTCACGATTAAAATGAGCTCCAACACAAAGAAAGTGAAAAACTAAATAATTGAAAAAGCAATTTTGTAACTTAACATGTGATAAAATGGTTTAAATTGATGAATAAAATTAATTTTTTCGTTATGCTGAGATTTTCTTAAATTTTTTTTTCCATCTTTTAACTTGAATTTAATGGTTTTTTTTTTAATTTGAACATTGTTCGTAATCAAATGTGAGAAAAATTCGTAAATTCAGGGTTCGTAATAGATGAGGTTCGTAATTTATGATGTTCGTAAACCACGATCAAGAGTGTAATTGGCGCAGATTTGGGATTTCTTCACTATTTTTATAAGGTTTGTACGAAAAAATGCTTGGTATTTGGTACAAAAAAAATCGAATTCATGTTTTATTTTGTATTAATCTAGCATGTTTATCGCAAAATCAATTCAAAAACGTAAAAATCTGATGTAATTGAGTTAAGTAGCATAAATAGCGCGCTGTATATATGAGAGTATAAATAAAATCAGAAACTATGATTTCCACACTCAATACGATTGATGTGGAACTGACCATGTGACAGAGAAAAAATAGCGCCAAACTAACTTTACGCCAATTAAATGAACTAACATAAATGTTTGCATTATTTTAATGATTAGTTTCGAAAACGACTACGTAACGCGCCAATCTATCATTTTATACTGATTTTTTCGCGCGTATGAAATATCATATGGCCATTTTTGTTTTGGTATGGTGACTACAAAATTTCACCTTTTTCATTAAATATTTCATTTACTTTTCACTATATTACATCAATAAATTGCATTTTCAGAATCTCTCATAGGTTTCTTTTTGACTGCAGAGCACTTAAATTGATTTGCAGCCCTCTTCATATTCAAAATTGAGGAAATATGTCGTTATGGTTACTACAAAAACGAACTGTTCTAGAAAAATAAATCAATACAATTCGTTTTTTCTATGATTTCTTAAAGAAAAAATCATTATAAATGTATTTTCTGAAAAGATTGAAAGGCTTTGCAAAGATTCAAATCATCTATTTTGTCAAATATTAATAAAATAGTTGCTTATTTAAGAGATTTCTCCGTTACGGTGACTACACAAAAATTAGAAAATTGTTTTTCTTCGTCTTTTAATGATGAAATTTGGGGTTTTATTTATGTTTAACTGAATATTTAAGTCAAATTAAGACAAATAAATAATAATATTGACCAAATTCACTTCAACGGAAAATGTCACAAAATTTGCAAAAAATTGCTTTTCGTTACGGTGACAACAGATTTTACCATAATTTTATTAATGATATTTTAACCAACTTGATTCTGTTCAAGCATTTAAATGAAAGGAAATTCTTGATTATCAATGTATATTAAAAAGGTTTTTAAAGTTTTAAAGAAAAAAAATCGAGATAATTAATCTGTTTCATGTTTTTCGTTACGGTTCCTACAAATTTACAATTACGTTGATTCATAGTCTTTATTACCAATTAAAAGTCTTTTATATTTGATTTATTTTACAAATTTAAAATTGGTTTTATCAAATAAAACCATAAATTTATTGATATTCATTCATTCAAAAGCCTTGTTCAAAAATTTGAAGTGACATGAATATTTCAAAATATTTCCGCTAGTTGACAGATTTAAATTCGATTTTTGTGTATTTATAATAAAAAACTACTCATGAAATGTAAAAAATATGAAAATTTGGAATGTTTTTTAATATATTTTCTCAGAATAAAGTGTATAACTTTGATTTGAAAATTTCACGAAAATTTCCTGTGTAAAAAAAATGGGCATACACGTGGTCTCATATAACATTTGATTTTGATTTTATATGATAAATTCCGTAGAGATCCACGTCAGATGCCTTTTAATCTTAAAGATCTATTGGGACCAAAAAGCTCTAGATAAACGAAATCCAAAAATGTACTCAGTTGTTCGAAATTTAGATGGCTGTCATACCATATTTTTTTTTTTTTAGTTTTAGCTATAACTTTTTTATTTCTTAAGCTACAACGTACTATGTGTACTTGTTTTCTTCTTCTTAGTGATATATGAGAAAGTTGTTCGATATTAAAGAGGCTGTCAAATAGTTAAGACCCTGAGAAAAATTTTTAATGGGTTAACTCTTCATTGCCAATAAAAATTCTTTATTTGAATTTTTCAATAGTTTAATACCAAATGAAACTTATTTTCTTACATTATTTGTTGAAATATTATTTGTTTTTATTAAAATTTGCGAGTTTACAATGTGAAAAAATATTACTGAAGCACAAAACAGTTAATTAATCGATTAAAATTATCAATCACAAATTTTTGATCGAATTTTCCGGAAAAGCTGGATGGAAACCTCCTTTTCCGTGTATGAAGAAAATTATGAGCATGATTTGAACTTTATTATTCTGCAGAGACATATTTTGAGATCGCGTGGATTAATCCTTAATTTCATAAAAGAAAAATTATTTTCCCGAGTTTTCACCAAATGAAAATTTATTTAAAGACAAAGAAATCAAGTACACACAGTACTTTTTAGCTTAAGAAATAAAAAAGTTATAGCTAAAATAAAAAAAAAACAATACGGTTTCTAGTATGGCAGCCATCTTAACATAACACCGTACAACAAATATAAAAAAAGTATTTAGACTCCAATATAGTTTTAATTTTTAAAAAGTAGAAAAAAAAGAAACATTTTGGCGTTTACAGTTTTTCAAAATCAGGCTGAATACTTGAGATATGAATTTTTGAAATTTTCCATATAAATTACACATTTCGTCATCTCTAAGTACAGAGATTAAAAAACATGCTCTTACTCATTTTGAGTTATCTCCAAAACTACATGAGCTACAAAGGAGACGAATAAAACTAATTGAATTTAAGGATTGGATACTAGATCAGCCAAAAAATTGGGCTTTTCAGGCTCACTAAAAAAATTCTGAACAAAATTTTGTATGATTGAATGTTATAATTAATAAAACTGATGAAAATGAATTAATAATGCAATTGACAAATGTGATACCAGATAGAATGACAAAATAAATAGCTTTTTCTTGATCAAGGACATAATGTGATAATTTTTTCTTTTAATTTATTTGATAAGCTTTGTTTTACGGTAGGATTCACTAAGTATTAAGTATTTATTCTTTTTTTTTAACTCTTTTTACAAGTTTTATATTGTATTCGCTTTTTTCCTTTGAACCTCTGTAACGTCCAAACGGTTCATCTGAGACCAAAAATATGTTCTAGACTTATGTTCGTATTCACCGTGGGAGTGTTTATGGATCAAAAAAATATAGGGTGTCCATACAAAAAAATAGGGTGACCAGGTGGAAAATTCCGAAATTTTCCGGGAAAATGGAAAATTTTAGTGCCAAAATTTTATTCTCATAATTCTGAACAACTTTGCCTAAGACATCCTATATATAAATTGTACAGGAAAAATTTTTTTCATACAACATAAAATTTTCAATCACATGCATCTCTTAAAGGAATGTGCTTTATGTATTGCTTGATTTTGAGTGTTAGGAATCGTAATCAACACTCAAAAACAATAAATAAAAATCACAGTTCAAAATCTTATGAACTGAAGTAAGTGAAGTTTATCAACTTCAAAAATACAAGTTTTCGAAATGTGAACACAAAAACATAAAACAAGCGAAAAAATTCAAATCTGAAACTTGTACAATTTGTAATTATGACGGTATCTTGTTAAAAATTAATGAAAATTTTGCTATTGATCAGAACAAAAATTGTACAAGTTTCAGATTTAAATTTTTTCGCTTGTTTTATGTTTTTGTGTTCACATTTCGAAAACTTGTATTTTTGAAGTTGATAAACTTCACTTACTTCAGTTCATAAGATTTTGGACTGTGATTTTTTTAATTTTTTATGATTTGGATAATGTGTTTTTTTCATGGTTTTGCACATTGAGAAGGCCAATAGTGCTGTTATTGAGGAACGCCAGAGTTGATTTATTGTTGAGAGAAAAAGCATTATTTTTCTAAGCATTGCTGCTTGACAGTGAGGGAAATGGTAATACAGTCTAAGTCCCCAAATTCGACGGTCACTCAATTCGACAGAGCTCTCACTTTCGACATTATAAAATAAGTATTTTTCTTACAAAATAAAATAAAATCTAATTTTTTTAAGCATTAAAACTAATAAAAAGACAAATTTTCCGGTTAAATATGTTTATTTTCGTACTTATTCAATTTGATTTTAACAAATAAGTAGGTTTTTCATTTCATTTCGATATTTGTTTTTTTTTTGTTTTTATTGATGTTTAACCGGAATCTTTCTGCCTTTGCTCATAAAACGTGGATTTTTCATGTTAATTTTATAAAAAATACTATTTAAGTAATTTGTTTCATGTTAGATTACGCTTTTCGACGTGTCGAATTTAGGAACCTCAGTGCACACTTTTCGTACACTTTTGTTTTTGACGTTTATCGAATTTGGGGACTCAGACTGTACCCGTCTAGGCGAGTATTGGTAGTGAATTCACTAGAAGTTTCCATGTGTGGAGGTTGTTCCTATTATTTTTAATTTATATGTAATGACTTTAAAGAAGACTGTTTTGAAAAAAATAATAAAATTAAGTCATAATTGAATTTTTTAAGTTATTTAAGCCATACTGGATGCAATTTTACTCTGGTTACATAAAAAATTGACAAATATTCAATCATTTGATAGTTTCCATATTAATGTACAAATAAAGTCAAGAGTTTAAGATTTATGAAGAAAGCAGTATTAATGAATTAAGAAAAAGTTTTGTGAAATGGTTTCCTTTTTTTATTTTCTCTAACATTAATTAAATTAGATTTTTTTGTTACATTTTTGTTTATCTTTTCCCATATGATGTTTTTCTTCTATTGTTTTCTTTTTAAAGTTTTTCGTAAAGACACTATATTCCTATTCTTATTCGTCAAATAACTGTCCAATATACTCAAAACAGTTATACAACTGAGAGTTGTCACAAGTGCTTAATATGAATCATATTGGTAGAGAAATGCACATTTATGATCTAATCAAATAATGATTTTTGATACAACCAGCATCCAGCAATACGTAAATAACTTATAAAAATGCAGTTAAAAATGTAGTTACATTAATTGTAACATTCAACCATTTAAAAATGGTCTAAAAGCAAAAAAAAACAAAATCTATGAAAAAAACAAAGATTATATTCAGAATTTATTTTGTGAGCCTGAAAAGCCAAATTTTTTTGGCTGATATTGTACCCAAATCTTTAAATTCAATTAGCTTTATTCGTCTTCTTTCCAACGATCTATTGATCTCCTTTTTACCTCATGTAGTTTTCGAGATAACTCAAAATGAATAAGAGCATGTTTTTCAATCTCTGTGTGTGTGTGTCATTTATATGGAAAATTTCAAAAATTCATATCTCAACTATTCAACCTGATTTTGAAAAACTATAAACGCCAAAATGTTTCTTTTTTTTTCTACTTTTTAAAAATCAAAACTATATTGGAGTCTAAAAACTTTTTTTTTATATTTGTTGTACGGTGTAATTAATGATTTTTGCATTTAAATAATAACAAAAAAAAAATAATGAAAATGAACTTTACAAAACTAAAAATGAAGTAAAAAAATTTAAAAAAAACACAAAATATGACTTGGTAACAGAGAGTTTTCAAACTCTAAAAATAACCCAGTTAAATCAGAACGCACTAAAAAGGAGGAAATAAGGTTTAAAAGGAAAATTTAATGAGAAAATCAAAGTTTAACTCTTAACTGGCCAATTTTTAGTTCTAAGCCACATTTTAAAAAATCTACATACAATCAGTTTCGAATTTCAAATTTGCCTATTAAAAAAAAAGTTGGTGTAATAATATTATAATCACAAAAATTCGTATCAATAGTAGTAATCGAATTTACGTTAACTTTTCTTTTTTTTGTTGAAAAAAGAGATAAATCATGATTCATAAGTTTATTAAATAAAAAAATAAAATATCAATAACAAATAGTAAGAGAGTTTGACCGCTCAAAAAGCCAAAAATGATAGAGGGTTTGGTGAGTAAACCCTTTTAAATTCAGCATCATTATGATTTTTATATAATACTATCAAAGGAAATTAAAGTATTTCTTACTATTAGTTCTTAGAGATGCAATCAGTGACAACAATGTCTTTTAAATCTAGGCAAATTATTAATTTATGCTTAATTCATTGTGATTGAGTTAAAATATTTCATCTATTGAAAGGTGCAAGAGAATGTGAATCAAATCAATCAATAATTGCAAGAGAAAAATTGAAAAGGGAGAGGATTTCCCCCTAGCTATGACCATACTTATACTTAAAATTGGCCAGTTAAGAGTTAAACTTTGATTTTCTCATTAGATTTTTGATTTAACTGGGTTATTTTTAGAGTTTGAAAACTCTCTGTTACCAAGTCATATTTGGTGTTTTTTTTTTTTTTTAATTTTTTTAAATATTACCTGTCAAGAATGCAGCTAAGTTTGCTGTGTATGAAGCAATTATAATGAATCTGAAAAAATCCAGAAATTGATTGAAAATTTTGGTTCTTTTCATAAACCAGATAAAAAACAGATGTTTTTGAGCGCTGACATATAGATTTAAAAAATCATATCGTCCACGCTCTCAAAAAAGGTTATAAACATGTCTTGTGACTTTTGACGATGATTCGATTTTCTAATTTTCCTCTTAGGGGCTTACAGCAGTATACTTGAAAACTCATTTTCGATCTATTTATTCTGCTTATTAATTTAGAAAGATTAGTCTACGCTAAGTAAAAATAATAAAGAGAAAAACATGCATTATATGATCGGAAGTCACCCTTATTAAGCTTTATGCCCCAAAGGGTCAATTTAACAGTTTTATTACAAGTTTTGACCTCATTTTTCGATTTTTGTTAGTTATAATTTTTTGCAAATTATTTTTACAATCTTTTGTTACTGGTTTATGTTTGTCCGCGTAGCGCCCGAACGGTTCATCTGAGGTTTAAAGTATGTTCTAGACTTTAGCTCATATTCAATGCGCCAGTATTGATAACCAAATATAGGGTGTCCATAAAAAAAATAGGATGACCAGGTAGAATTTTACAAAATATTCCGAGAAAATGTAAAATTTTCAAGCCAAAATTTTCCGGGAAAATGGAAAATTTTCATGCCTAAATAGTAATAAAACTTAAGCTACTGGCAAATCCTTTTACAGTCTAAAAGTACATAAAAAATAAAAAATTTGGGCGTCCACAAAAAGTCTCTATCGCTTTTAGTTTTGAGCGAAGCGTCAAAAAATATCGAAAAAAAATATTAATCTTGACAATATGGCTTCGTGTCCTGAGTGTGAATCCGGGTTCGATGAAGATCCGTTTACAGAACCGCGAATTTCGTGTAAATATTGCGATAAGTGCTATCACGCGAAGTGCGCGGGAATGGACCAACAAGTTTTAATGTTTTTTTACTGAAAATCAAAAGTATATGTGTAAATACAGGTGAATATCACATCGATCTGCGAAAATATTTGAAACATTTAGAGACAATAATTAGTGAAATGACATTAAAAATGAATGAACAAGCTAAAATTATTGAGAAATTACAACAACAATCTCAAAGTAAACAAGTGCTCCAAACACCACAATTGTCAAATCTCGTAAAAGATTGGGCAAGAGAGTGCTCAACGCCATGACCACAAGAAATAGTGCGAAAAGAAAGCGAATTGAAAAAGAAAATAATATTATAAATGTGAATTAAGAGAGAAAAGGTGATCCAATTTTAGTGATCAAACCTGTAAATGAAAAGATTTTTAAATGAAAGAATCCTGCAAAAGACCCTGTAAAGTCATTAAATGTGAATAAAAAAGATTCCATAATAATTAAATGTGATAATCATGAATCGGTTGAAAAAATACAGTCAAAATTGAGTGTTGCAATACAAGAAGAGTATGAATGTAATATAGACAAAACAAAGCAAAAGAAACCTGTGATAAAACTAGTCGGTATTAGTGAATACTATGATAATAATGAGTTACTAAATATTATTCGTACCCAAATAATTTGCAAGAGAGCGATATTGAATTTATGTTTTTAAGAGAGATAAATATTAAATCACACAAATATTACACAGCATACATACGTACAGATATCGATACATACAATAAAATAATGAAGAGTGGTCGTTTATACGTTTCTTGGGATCGTGTTAAATGCTACGAACATGTAAATGTGTTAAGATGCTTTTTTATATGGACATATAGCTGATAATTGTACATCCGATAAATATATTTGTGCTTAATGTAATGGTGATCATGAAACTCTTAAATGTGATAACAATAAACATGAATGTCCAAATTGTGTACTTTATGATAAGAAAATGAATTTAAATCTTCATACGAATCACACGTCTTTTGATATAAGTTGTCCATCATTAAATAACAGAATAAATAAAATGAAAAAAAGATTTCGCTATGAATAGCAACCATTGCTATGTATATGTACCAACGTACAAGGATTACTACCACTTAAGAGTTTAATTGAATTACACTGCTTAACATTTTGAAAAAATTGTCTCCGAACCCAAATTCCTTTTGGGGGCCCATTTTATATAGAAAAAAAATAAGTTTGGCGTTTCCCGTTTTTCATTTGGACCTCGTTTTGATTTTTTTAAGTGGATTGATGTTTTAGAGCAATTTTCCAAAGAGATTCAAAAATAGGGCATCATTTTTATGGATCTGTGGCTCTACTATGCGTCCAAAACACCAATAATATAATATTTTTGGAAAGCTTGAACAATTTTCTTTAAGAATATCATATTTGAAATTTTTTTTGAATCCATCTCTAACCTCAATAGGGGTGTTCAAAGTGAAAAAACGAAAAAGACTTAACAAACTCTTTACGATAGAAAGACCACATACTTTTATATAAATATAAACAAATAATTTTACTATTCATGTACAAATTTCAATAAATTAATTTATAACATTAATCAACTTTTTAACTTTTTTCAATAAATATTTTTTCACTTTGAACACCCCATTGAGGTTAGAGATGAATTCAAAAAAAAGTTGCAAATATGATATTCTTAAAGAAAATTGTCCAAGCTTTCCGAAAAAATTAATTATTTGGTGTTTTGGACGCATAGTAGAGCCACAGATCCATAAAAATGATGCCCTATTTTTGAATCTCTTTGGAAAATTGCTCTAAAACATCAATCCACTTAAAAAAATCAAAACGAGGTCCAAATGAAAAACGGGAAACGCCAAACTTATTTTTTTTATATATAAAATGGGCCCCCAAAAGGAATTTGCGTTCGGAGACAATTTTTTGAAAATGTTAAACAATAATTATTGTTGAATGAAAAATTGCCTTACATTTTTGGTTGTAACGAAACACACATTACGAGTGAAACTTTAGATAGTGATCATTATAATTTTGTCAGAAGTGACTTCATAACTAGGCCGAAATACAAAATATATTGCCTCTTTTAAATTAAATAAAACTTGTTAAAGTAACGAAATGTTTAGTAATATGCAAAAATAAAAATAATATTTCATATGAATGTATATTACTAATTTATAACCACTTTTTGTGTATGTGTTGTATAGTATCTATACGAAAATTATAAATGAGAAATATGAATTCTGAGTAATAAATATTTCCACTTTTCTTGTTTATGTTGTATGGTATTTGTATGAATCATGAATATGATGATGAAATGTATGAACGGATTTTTTCTGAGTAAAAATATTTAAATAGTAAATAAATATTAATTAAATTTGTTAATTATCCAAAAAAATAAAAATTATTATTAGTAATAAAATTAGTTTTAGGCGAATTAAAAAGTGAAAAAGTTTATTGTTGAGGAGAAATTTTTAAAATTTCAAATGATTTACAAAAATTACATTAAAATAATATCGTTGTCTCCCGATAAAACAGCCGTATCTCATATTTACTAACTTTACAGGGGAAACATTTTTTCATTTTCTGTAAAGTTTTTTCACAAGCATCATGAATCTTATTTTACAATGTGCTTCTTAGAGCTAAATAGGACACGTCAAAATTGATTAAATTTTAAATTTTTAAAAATTAATCGGTAAATACATAAATTAATATTTATACGTCCTTTTCTTTTTTGTAGCAAAACAAAATTCCCGATAAAAGAGCCGTATAATTTTAAAATGCGTTTTGTCGTTTCTAATAAACAAAACCGTTTTTATTTTAAGTCCTTTGAAGGTTTTAATGGCATTTTGTAAAGTTTTTAAGCCCATTTTTCTCCGCTAACTCTTAGCTTTCTTTTCTTTTTGGTTTAATTTGTATAACATGTTTTTATATTATACGTCCTTTTTTTATTTGCATCAAAAAAAATTTCCGGGCAAGAAAGCCGTATAATATAAAAAAAAATTTTTTTATTGTTTCTAATATTATTTTTTAGCATTTTTATTAATTCTTTTATTTTTTTAGATATTGCTTTTTAATAATAATAATGAAAAAATAATAAAAAAAATTTTTTTTATATTATACGGCTTTCTTGCCCGGAAATTTTTTTTGATGCAAATAAAAAAAGGACGTATAATATAAAAACATGTTATACAAATTAAACCAAAAAGAGTAGAAAGCTAAGAGTTAGCCGAAAAAAAATGGGCTTAAAAGCTTTTCAAAATGCCATTAAAACCTTCAAAGGACTTATAATAAAAACGGCCTTGTATATCAGAAACGACAAAATGCATTTTAAAATTATACGGCTCTTTTATCGGGAATTTTTTTTTGTTACAAAAAAAAATTACCAAAAAGGACGTATAATTATACGGCTCTTTTTATACAAGCGAAACCATACAGAGTTCAGGGCTAATATTTTGTGGGAAAAAGCAGTCTTAGAAAAAAGCCCAAAGCACTAAAAACCTAAAAAGGACGTATAATGAGATACGGCTGTTTTATCGGGAGACAACGATATTAATATGAAAAATATGCGTTTATCAATTATTAGATTTTAAATATATTGCATGTGATTATTATAATAGAAAAGCTTTAGTAACCAGAAATTTGGAGTCTTCAAGACTTTTCTTTTAAATAAATTTCATTTATTTTAATTCTTTATAATAATGAAAATAAAAGAATTTCAAGATCCGATAGACTTAGACTTTTAAAGGTCATTAACATTTTTGATTAAGAAGAAGACTTTCTAAGATGATAAACTGATTTATTAAAAGTTTTTTTCAGTAATTATATAGTGAATTTTATTCAAAAGCTGAGAGGAAAATAAATAATTAAACTTATTTTAATTCCTTTAGAGTTATCAAATATATTATTCAATAAAATATTTTATGTTTTTTTAAATAAAATATGTTCACAAAGAAGAACGAAAACTTCAACATGTTCAAATTCATCAAAAAACAATATTTGCGTAACAATAATATATGAGTCATTTATAAACATTTTTTTGTCACAAATTGAAAATTATAACCAAAATGCATAAAAATAAATATAAATACAATATTTAAATTATAAACGTTAATTTCTGTATTTTTCGACAGTTTGTTACTAATTTAAAATATAAATTTATAGCCAATATTGCCTTGCTCCATAAGTCGTCATACCGCAGGAATTGTCGTTTATATAAAAAAAGATGTGCAATATCAGCTGATAGATAATTTTGTGTTCCAATTTAATAATATATGTGTCTTAGATATTATGAATGAAAGCTGTCGTGGTCGTTATATTTTTGTGTACCATTCACCAAATAACTCGCATGTGATATTTTTAAGTGAATTAGAGAAAATATTTGAATTATATCTGACAACAACGTTGCCATTAAGAATTATGGGTGGTTTTAATTTTAATTATTTAGCTGCCAGAGATTTATATACAAATAAGCTTAAGGACATTGCGTTGAAATATAACTTAAGAGAAATTGTTCAAATTTTTACACATGTGACAAGTTCAAGTACAATAATCGATTTATGCTTCGTCAACGACTTATCACAAATTGAAGTGGAAAGTGAAAATCAAATTGCTGATCACAGAAATTTATTATTGACAAAATGCAACACTCAATCAAGACCGAACATTAAAAAGACAATTACTGTGCGAAAAAACTTGTATGACGAAAATAAATTTATGCGAAAATTTCTTGAAACTTATGAAATCCAAAACTGTAATGACATTGAATTAAAAGTGAATTATGAATGAATCAATTGAAAAAGCTGCTAGTGATCTTATAAATGTTAAAGAAGTAAACACAAAGTGAAGAAGAAAATAGTGCAGAACAAAGGGCAGGTATGCTTAAAACGTATGAAAGTTGGACTGAATATAGAAAATTAAGAAATAAATACAATAAAATGTGTCAATCCAAAAAAACGAATCAGTAAATAAAATTATTAGTGATAATATACACGATTCAAAGAAAATGTGGAAAGAATTAAAGAAAATAATTAAAGGCCAAAACGAAACAAAAGATTTCATGTTTTTTAATGGTGAAAAGTTTTGTGATAAAAATGCTATCGCGAATAAATATAATGAATTAACTACCGACAGTATTAGAAATATCTGTGATACAATTGAATTAATACCGTATGCTGCACCACAAGATAATAAGCAATTTGGTGAATGGACTGAATTTGAATTAACTGATTATAATACTGTGATAGACATATTGAATTCTACTAAAACCAAATCAGGTTTAAACAATGTGAATGCTTCTGTGATAAAAATGCTGGTAAATAACTGTCCTGATGTAATAATTGATGTTCTTAATGATTGTTTAAAAGACGGTATTTGTCCCAAAGTGTGAGACAAGCACTCGTGCGAGACAGCGCTAAATTATGTAATTAATATGTGGAAACAGAAGCAAGCAAAGAAACGTAAAATTGTAACTATTTTTATGGATCTCAAAAAAGCCTTTGAAACAGTCGACACAGAAATACGACTCCAAAAACTTAAGGATATGGTATTGCTGGAAAAGTGCTGAATTGGTTTAACAGCTGGTTGACCGACAGAAACCAATTCGTGTCATTCTGTGGAGCCAAATCTGAATCATTAAATACTATAGCGGGTGTACCACCAGGCACTCCACTGTCTTGCCCGTTATTTAATGTGTATTTGAATGATATTGTGTGTTATGTTCAGTATTGTCACATTAACCTGTTTGCGGATGACGCAGTTTTATAGATTGACGCTGAAACCGTAAATGAAGCACTTGACAAAATCAGACACGACTTTTCCAGTATTAAAAATTACTTAAATATGTGTAAGTTAAAATTAAATATCGAAAAAAGAAAAATAATGATAACACTATTCTACAAATTGGCGAAAATCGAGCCGCAGAGCGGCCACTATGATTTTCAAAAACTGTGGACAAAATGTGATCGAACGCGCCCTGATAGAGATCTACAGCACGTCAGGGACGGAAGTTATTGAGCTTTGGATTTCCAAGAAATTGAAGCTATTTTAGTGCACTTGGAGATTTTGATAAAAAAATTTTTCTTATTTTTTTATGTTTTTATCGTTAATAACAAACAATTATAAGAAGATTTTTTTATTGGAACTTTTTTCGTTTTCGCACTAAAAAGTGAAAAATAAAGCATTTCAATCTCATTTTCTAGCAATTCAGTAATGCCTTAGTTTTTACTTTTTAGTTCGAAAACTAAAAAAGTTCTAGGAACAAAATCTTCTTATAATCGTTTATTATTCAGAACTAAATCATAAAAACCTAAAAAAAACAAAAAAATTTTTTTTATCAATTTCTCCAAGTGCACTAAAATAGCTTCGATTTCTTGGAAATCCAAAGCTCAATAACTTCTGTCCCTGACGTGCTGTAGATCTCTATCAGGGCGCGTTCGATCACATTTTGTTCACAGTTTTTGAAAATCATAGTGACCGCTCTGCGGCTCGATTTTCGCCAATTTGTAGAATAGTGTAATAGGGGCAGAAAACGACTATAGCAGTATTAATATTAACGAAGATAGAATACCGTGTTGAAATATCCTAAGAATTAGAGGAAATTCCTACGAATTTTTAAGGCGACGCCTTACATTAATTTCCCTTGAAATTTCCCCTTTTCTTTAGGTTGTATCTACTTTTTAGTTTTCCACTATTTTTTCGTAGAATTTTTTGCAATCGTCAGATAATAGTTATACCTCGAGACCTTTTTCCATTCACTTCGAAGAATTTTTCATGGATTTTTGAGCGTAAATGGAAAATCATTCAAAACGCACTATGAATGGAAAAACATCAGTGTTGAGTGTGAAATGATTTTGGGTAGTTTTGTTATTTTTATGCGTTAAATAGTATTAGATGCAAAGAAACATATTAAAAATCCATAATTTTTGAGAAATAAAACATTTAAGTGAAAAATCATAATATGATTTAAACTTATATGAAAAATATTAGTATTTATATGAAATTATTTTAAATAATCATGTAAAAAAGTAAATTATATTTTAATAAATATTTTTTTCTAATAAGAATCCTCCTTTATAATACAAAATAAAAGAAATGGAAGAACATCCCCGTATCAGTTTCTCTAAGAACAAATACACAAAAATGACGTCATGATGCAAATGATCTGTTCCGATATTTTTGTTAACGATCTGAGTCATTTTCTGTAATCTTGATATGTTTTGTATTTTTGTATAGTATTGTATATGTATTGCATAACTATAAAGTCATATTAAAGTAAACACAACGGAAAATGTTGTAGTATTGATAACAAGGATATGAATATGACTTATGAAATAATGCATTTATGCTAAATAATTTTAGTTTTGAAGCTGACTGTAAACGGTTATAGTATCGAGAAATTCCTTAGATCGAAAATCAGTTTTCTAAATAAATATATAAAGTATATAAATATATGAAATTGTGCTGTGCAAATTATGTGATTTTGAGAATAATAATATTGTTAAATAAAATAAAAAAGTAATAAAACAATAACATTATAAAATAAAAAAAAAGAAAATTCAAACTACATATCAAAATAAATAAAAAATTAAATGAGAAATAAAACAATAAAATTAAAATAGTGAATTAGTGACTGTCATAATGTGAGTAATGCAATTTTGTTACATGTTAGTTTTTTCATTTCAATAATTTGATTATTAAATATATTTCTAGAAATTGCAACTCACATTTCATTCTACATTTCAAATTTTAATCTCAAAGCTGCACTTTTAATATCATTCATCGTACTCAAAAATAAGATAAGTTTAGTTTAAAAATAGTTATTAATAGTTATTAATACACTCTCAAACAAAAACCAGTGGGGTTTCCCACTGGTAACCAGTGGGACATTTGAACCAGTGGGAAACCAGTGGGACCAGTGGGACCAGTGGGAAACCAGTGGGAGACCAGTGGGGCCAGTGGGACCAGTGGGAAACCAGTGGGAGGCCAGTGGGACCGTTAAAAAGCTCCAAAAATTTAATTAATTAATTTTTGCAGCTTTTGATGATCCCACTGGCCTCCCACTGGTGCCCCACTGGCCTCCCACTGGTTTCCCACTGGTCCCACTGGCCCCACTGGTATCCCACTGATCTCCCACTGGTGTCCCACTGGCCCCACTGGTTTCCCACTGGTGTCCCACTGGCCCCACTGGTCTCACTGGAGTCCCACTGGTGTCCCACTGGTTTCCCACTGGTGTCCCACTGGTTTCCCACTGGTCCCACTGGCCCCACTGGTCTCCCACTGGGTTTCCCACTGGTCAAGTTTTTCCCACTGGTCCCACTGGTCTCCCACTGGTTTCCCACTGGTCCCACTGGCCCCACTGGAGTCCCACTGGTGTCCCACTGGTCTCCCACTGGCCCCACTAGGTTCCCACTGGCCTGTCCCACTGGTTTTTGTTTGAGACTATAGTTTTTAAGGTGTCTCTGAATGCAATTTGTCTTTCGTCTTAAATATTCAGTTTCTTAAATCAATTTTCTTTGTCTTTATTTTCATTTAAATTTAAAATGCCCAAAAAATCGCAAAAAATAAACATAAAACTCTCAGAGTTACTACGCGTTTTATCTTTATTAAACATTGATCAAAACCTTGCTTCTCGATATACAGGGTGTTTTTAAAACCCAATTTCGCTCTTTATTACACTTTTATACACTTTGTTACACCTGATTTTTGCTCTTTTTTACGCTTTTTTACATTTTCTTACACCTGAGCCCTCTTTTATACACTTTGATACACTTTCATGCACTTTCATACTCTTTTATGCTCTTCAACAAATTTTCTTTTTTGTTCTTTGATACTCTTTTATGCTCTTTTATGCACTTTTTTGCTCTTTTATGCACTTTTATACTCTTTTATGCTCTGTTATGCACTTTCATACTCTTTTATGCGCTTTTATGCTCTTTAATGAACTTTTGTGCTCTTTTATGATTATTTATTTACTTACATTAAAAGAGCATAAAAGTGTATTAAAGAGTATAAAAGAGCATATAAAAGCATAAATGAGCAAAAAAGAAATTTTTTTAATATAAAGCGCATTAAAGTGCAAAAAAGCGCATAAAACAGCATAAAAGTGCATTTCCGAAGAACAATGAAAATATTTCCCAAATAAATTGAAAAAAGGCCAAAACCTACCAGCCCCTTATTGAATAGTAAAAAAAGAAAATAAGGCGATTCATTTAATTGAAAAATTAGAATTGAAATTTTTGACAGAAACAGTTATGTAGGTGTATACGTGAGAACTGTCAAAAATTCTTTCAACAGAAAATTTCAATTTCAACAAGAAATTTCTGGTTGAAATAATTCAATTTAAATTGAATTGGTTGAAATATTGACAGTAGGGTTGTAATTTACAGATCTTACCAAATATAGAAAAAGTTTTGACGTTTATTTGACATCAATTCACAGGGTTGAACGAAGTAAAATGTGTATGGACAACTTCATTAAGGCTGAATGATTAATAATGATATTTTTTTAATTTCGAATAATTAATTAATTTTTTAAATTTTTTATTTCAAAAACATATTTGTATAATTTGCATCAGAGGCACATACCTTCTATGAATCATTCGGTAACATAGAAATAAAAAAAATGGGAAATTCTAACCACTGGCGGCTTAGAAATGCATTTTGATGGGACTCGTTTCATTAAATATAATTAAGTTTTAATTTTAACAATCATCAACTCCATGTTAAAATTTTTGAAATAAACCACCATTTTGAAAATAACGGCCATTTTGAAAAGAACCGCCATTTGGGAAAATAACCACGATTTTTAAAGTAGCCGCCATCTTTAAAAAAAAAACGCCATCCAAGAAATCAAAAAAGGCTCTACAGCCTAATCCAGTCCTTGAGCCTAATCTCAGAGCCAATGAGTTACAGTTCATTTTAATAAACTTCTCCATCCAACAAAACAAATTATCAATTTTTAACCGTTTTTAACGGTTTTTCAGGCTTTGGAGGCTCCTGAGCACAATCTCAAAACAAATGACTTTTGACAAATTCTTATATCCTCCTCTATATAATAAAAAAACCCGACTTCGCTCTGATGGACCATTCCGGAGTTATGGCCGGAACGGACAAACGGAATGACGGTGGTCAAACCGTCTATAATAGTGCATTTTGCTTACGAAATGCAGTAATAAGGAAAAGACTTTCTTCTTTTTTTCTAATCATATGAATTCTACAACTAAATATGTTCAACTAGAGAAAGACGTCCATAAAAATTTCCATGTCCGTCCCATGCTTTTTCTATATTTGGTACGATCTGTAATTTTTTTTTCATGCGCGGGATTTAAAATCGCAAGATTTATATAAAAAATGCCTTTAATGGTCCCGACTTTTCTCAAAATATTCTTTTTAAAATAATTTTTACACTTGATTTTCAATAGGGCGTTCAAAAAATAATTGTTGAAATTCTTATTTCTCAATTTCAATTCCAATTAAATGAATCGCCTTAATATATATTAATATTCTACTACTTATATAATTTTCAATATTTAAAATTTATATTGATTTGAATAAATTTGTTAATTTTGACAAATCAAATGATTTTTCTCAATTCATACTTTTAGTTTCTGTAATTAAATTAAACATTTGAATCTAAGAAACAGAATTCTATTTCCTAATATATAAAAAATAATACTAATATATAAAATAAACATTAGTTCAAAATTTCGCCGTGTCGCATAAATAAAAAGTCGAGTTTGATACCTTGCTTTAAGACTATAAAAGGATTTGCCAGTAGTCAGAGGTTTTTTTTTTTGTTGTCCAGTGTTATGGAATCCCCGCCTTACTACAGCAACTTCAACATCGATCAAGAGTTCTACATGTAGACGTAACTGGAACAATGGTAAAATCGGTTCTTTGTCATGATCACGGCTTTGGGAAGGTTATCTATGAGCATGTTGGCGTAACACTATATAAGGGACACACATTAACTGTATTCGAAATGATTTCTAATAAAAATGATAAAAATTCTCTTGTCCATATGTTTCAACTAGGCGGTGACACGGACCATAGATGACTATGTCTTAATGGTCATGTTCCTAGGGTCATATAATAAAACATACAGCCTCCATTTAGAAAAAAGGTAAATTTAAGATAAAATTTACTCCCTAGGGAATAAAAAATACCCACTTACAGAAGTATTAAGCAGGTTCTTTAAACAACTTATTTTTCTCTCTTTCAAATTCCTCTCTCTGTGTCTAATTGCTCTCTCTTTCTCTCTCATTTCTTTATATTTAAATAATAAACAATTGATAATTATTGATATTAAATCTAAAATGATTTTCTTATCTCTCATTCTCTCTGTCTTACAAATTCCTCTCTTCGTCTCCTGTAATACTGCAGCTTCGCATTTAAATATACAGAATTTAAGGAGAGAGAAAAGAATAAGTATTATTTTATCAAACTTTAAAATATTTTGATATCAACGGTAATAATAAATTGAGAGGAAGATCTAAAAAATTCAACTCACAAAACTTCAAATTTAAAAAAAATGAGAGAGTCAGAGAGAATAATTTGTAAGAGAGAGAAAAAAATTAATTTCATCAAATATTTTAGAATTTCGATATCTATCCATTCGAAAATTTTGTCGCGTTTTTTTATTCAAAAATCTCAAGATTTCAAAACAAATATTAATTTTTGAACAGACTCGGAAAAGGCTTTTCAGGAATCTTTTTTCAGACTTTGACCAAATTTAATGTAAAATGTAGAACAAACATATTTTTTTCAATTTTATATTCACTTTAGAAATCTTAAAAAAATTGCTTTTTCGATCTGGCTACGAATGTTGTTTAATAATTAATTTTTTGGTATGATAATTGAATAAATATTACTAATTTAAAAAAAAAAATGTCGCCACGAAGACATTAAAAACGCGACAAAATTTCCGAATGGGTAATATAAAGAAATAAGAAAAAAAGTTCATTTCATCAAATATTTTTGTTTATACAAATTTATACAAATTAAATACATAATTTGAGAAATGAGAGAGAAGGAGAGAGGAATTTGAAACAAAGAAAGAGAAATTTGAAACTGCGAAAAATAAGTTGTTTTAAAGAACCTGCTTAATACTTCTGTAAGTGGGTAATTTTTACCCACTAGGGGGTAAATCTTATCCTCAGGGGGTAAAATTTACCTTTTTCCTAACCGGAGGGCAAAGACCATGAATCCAGGTTCAAAAGAACATGACTCAGGGTAAAAATCCTATGGTAATGGTCAAAAAACCGGAGTTTCATGGTAAAAGAGCAGTGTTTAATTGTCAAAGTGAGAAATTTCGCTTAAAATTTGCTATGGAAACACTTTACACGAATTTGCCATAACTTTTAAACGCTTGCTCAATCTCGTAGAGGCACTCATTTACATGACTCAAACTCGTGGAAATGAATATTAGATTGCATTAAACTCTAGACCACTATCTGTGATATCACATTATGAGCAAACATCAGTTTGGTACAAAGGAATTAGAATGTTCAATGAAATGTCAGTGCAATAAAAAAAAAAACTGTGATAACTTAATAAATTTTAAAAAAATGGCCAAAGAATATGTGAAAAATAATAATGTTGATATTTAATTTAAATTTTATGTGATAAGTAAAAATGTCAATAAGCATACCTGTCCAAAACGTAAATAAGTGTAGTAAAAAACATAAAAACTTGAATTCTTAAAACAAAAAAAAACATCAAAATATCATCGCAAGATGGACCTAACAACAACAAACAACAAATGATTTAATTCACAAAAAGAAAAAATAAGCATATGGACGATTCCACGACGTAAAATATACTGACATAAAACTGATTTTTATGAAATAATTTTTTATATAGCTGCATAGAAAACACATTGAATTTTAAGGATATATAATTTTTTTTTGAGTATATTGAATTTTAAAATGTGGTCCTCCAACATTTCTATGAAAAATGGCCAATTTTCGTCATTTTAAATTTTATTAGTTGAGTGCAATATTTTTTAAAATTTATATTTTAATGATTGAAAACGATATTTTACAGGATTATCTTTGAGGAAAATAATCAACATTAATAAAATTTAATTGTTATTTCATCTAAGCTATCAAAAGATATCTACCTAAGTTTTTTTAAAACATGAAAAAGTTTGATTTTTTAAAAATTTTTCTTCTACGGACCGAAATTTTTTTATAAATTTACTTTAAGAATGTATACATCTAAATAACTGCGTACTTAGAATTTTTAATTTTTTAGTAAAAGTTGATTAAAATTGCAACTAAAGTTTGTATTCAGTGTAACGAAATTCATACTTTCAGTCAATACTCGGTACAAAACTTGTATGTAGTATAACAAAACCAAAAAATAAACATGACGGCTGTTATTCATACATTAAAATTTTCGGAAAAATATGATTATTTAAATTTAACTCTAATTTTCAATTTTTCGGTAAAAATTATATTTGAATGATTGAAACTGAAAGTGAAAGAGTTAAGTGTTTGAGTAAAAATCAGTTTAACTGTAAATTTTTGTTTGTAAATAGAAAAAATCGGCAAATAATTTGAATAATCATGTAAAACTGAAAATTTATTGTAATCAGAGTAACGGAAAAAAACCTCAATATCTTTTTAGTAAATGTATAAAAATATTTACCATCTGTTTCTTATACTAGAACACTTCTAAACCTTCTAGAAAAATATAACTTTTGTTGGATAATTTTGAAGAATTCGCAGAAAAATCCATATTTTGTTTTGAAAAAAAAAATCAGTTTAAGCCATTTTGTATTCAGTAGTAACGAACGATTTGTCTAAGATATGACATTTAAATGATGAAAAATAAAAGTGTTAGTGCTTTATCACATAGAAAACCTATTCTAGTTTGGTTTCTAATAATTTATTAAAAAAAAAAAATAGTTTCAATGAGTTTTTTAAACAAGTAAGTAATTTTTTGTATTCAGCGTAACGGTGGAATCTTCCATATTCAAATAAATTTTTAAATAAAAAAATTACTTTTATTCCCGTTTCCCGTCCCGGGATCCCATTTTTTTCTTAATCCCGTCCCGAATCCCGACTTTCGAATTTGCTGGAATTGGGACACCTCTAATTAACATTAATTGAATTGTTTTAAAAATGTAATAATTTAGATTTTTTTGCACAGAGTATGTATAAAAATTCATTTTATCACGATTCAGATTATTGTTGCAAATAAATGTAAAAAGCAACAGTTTTCAATCAAAATATGAAATATTCATTACATATTGTAATATAAAATAGATGGAAATGAACACGCGCTCGACGGTTCACATAAAAATGAAAATTGGTTACCAATCAAACAGGTTTTTGATCCTTTTTCAGCACATTTTTTGGGGTATATTTGCAAAATTTGAAAATCATCTGTCGAGGGAATTGGCGTTTTTTATAGAAAAAATCTAATTTTTTAAATATTCTTATGTTTTAATTTATTTTCAATAAGTTTTATTGGTAAAACGAATTAGAAAAAATCGTTTGACCTCCGAAAGCCTTTGATTTCTGAAAACTAGGAAAAAAAAAATTTTGGCGTTTACAGTTTTTTAAGATGACGTCGAATAGCTGAGATATGAATTTTTGAAATTTTCGGTATAAATGCGATATCTCAAAAACTACATGATTAACAATTGATTTTAATATATATTTTTGGAAAGAAGAAGAATGAGGCTTGTTAACTCATTAACCGCGACCGTTGCGTATACGCAACACCAGATAACAATGACATTTTATCTAACTTTTACAGTTATTATCAAAAACTATGTATGTATTCTTAATTTTTGAATGTTTATGTTTAAGGATAATGGGGTTTTGATAATTTTATCATAAGTTTGTGTAAATTTCTAGAAATGTAAAGTTGTGAAAAAATTCACAAAATTTCTTTGATTAAAAATTCATAAAGAAATATGAAGGTATTTAATTTTTATTTTCTTTTGTTTTACACTATTTGACTTGTATTTTAAAAATACTTCAAGAGATTTTTTGTTTGTATTTTAGAAATATCAATATTTTTGGTTTCTTTTTAGTGTTGCATAAACGCAACGGTCGCGGAAAACGATATCAAAAATAACCATATATTTACTTTTACAGTAGATAACAAACCGACAGTTTTTAACTGTAAATGAAGTACAACACGTCTCAGAGTATGATCTTGAAAATTTCAAATAGTGGACATCCCTCTTGATGTGGGCGAATCGACGAGATGAAGAAGGTTTTGTCAGTTGAATGGTGATGATAAAATCGCCGAAGTGCCCGCAACTTATGAGATTATGACAATTAATGTGAGTCGGACATTAAAAATCGAAAGGGAAAGTGGTCCTCGCGCCAGTCAACATACACAAACAATCCAATCAAAGTTGAATAAAAAGTTATAGAGTAACTTGAGGAAAAATTATTGAAATTGAATATTTTTATATCGTTATACTTTTTATATCGTTAACCGCGACTGATGCGTAAACGCAACGGCACTTCCTGAGCCCCTGGGTCAATATTTAAGCCCGCTCGGACCTTTAAAATTCAAATAGGCCTATTTTGAGATTCTATGTAAAATTTCAAGTTTTTTGGTCCACGGGTTCAAGAGCGGCGGTTAATGAGTTAAATTTAAGATTGGTTGCGAGATCAATTTTAAATAAAAGGCTCTATATTTTCAGGCTCACAATATGAAAAGAGATTTCCTTGATTAAATAATAATCGAGTCTCTTTTTAAAGTCGATCTTTTCAGAATAAGTTAGATTTTAGCCCAATTCTACGAAATATATGAATTGGGAGGCTTATCAGTTAATTTTTCATTCATAATTTAACAAACTTAATTTACATAATTTATTGACTCGCGTTTATAGTCTAATACTTTGCGGCCGTAAGTGCCTTTTCTTCTTTTGCTCATTGGATCAATGGGTTCTTAATTTTTTGAAAAACTGATGTGCTCTTTTTTCATGTTTGTCAAAAAACTGTTCACAATTTTCATGAAGTGAGTAATATGAGTCCTATTATTTTTTATTTTGTAGAATTTGTAGAAAAATACACATCCATGATATAATTATTTGACGGTTTTTTGGCTACCAATCTAATCTACCAAGTAAATTTGCATCCAGCAATACAAAAATTACTTGAGAAAATTCAGTTATAACGTAGTAATGTCAGACTATACAAAAAATGACTAAAGGTAATAAAGGTAAACTAGCAAAAACAATGATTTTCTTCTTCTTTTGTTTTTGAGAACCTAAAAGGCCCGATATTTTAAGGTGAACCCGCAAACAAAATATTAAATTTAACTACCCCTTTACTCTTCCTTCCTTCAATTTATCAAACCAGAGAACTATCATCGGCCCTGTGTATCACATGTAGTTTTTGAAATAACTCTAAATGAGTAAGAGCATGTTTTTCAATCTCTGTGCTAAGGATGACGAAATGTGTCAAATTTATATGGAAAATTTCAAAAATTCATATCTAAACTTTATACTATACGCGTCATATTGAAAAATTGTAAACGCCAAAATTTTTCATTTTTTTTTCTAGTTTTCAGAAATCTGAACTATATTGGAGTTTAAATCCTTTTTTATATTTGTTTTATTATAATAAAATGGAAGTTTTTTAATTTTTTACTGTTTTTAACAAAAACTCAATTTACCTCGACAGATGATTTTGATATTTTGTAAATCAACACTAAAAATCATGCTTGAAGTAACACCGATAAGCTTTTGCTCGGTAACCGAAATTCATTTTTACCTCTTTCTGGTGAACCGTGGCTCAAAACTATGGATTTGCTGCGGCATCTGATTCCTTACTTTTTTAATAATTTTTTGAATTTTCTCTATTTTTTTTTTAAATTATGTTAAAATTAAATGTTCCGCCAACATTATTTGTTATATTTCACTAAAATATTTAAATTTCCTTCAAAAAAATACCGACTCACAATTATTCCTCAGAACAAAAACCTTCAACCGAATATATGTATACATACACAACAGTCAGATTGTTAAGTAATCCAGATTTTAATAAAATTTACAATATCCTTGTTTAAATTTTTTTCAATTTTTAATTTTTTCTTCTAATACATTCAAATTATAACTTTTACATTGCTTAAATTTCAAAATAATTTCAGGTCAAAAAATTATAAAAAAAAACTAAAAGCGATAGAGACTTTTTGTGAACGTCAAAATTTTTTATTTCGTATGTCCTTTAAGTCTGTAAAAAGATTTGCCAGTAGCTTGAGTTTTATTTTTTTTGTTAGCAATTATAATTGTCCATTGGCACGCTCTTTTGTAAATTATATCTAAACTCTCTTTCCCCAGAATAGTTGCATGCTCTGAGAAATAAAAGCGTACTTTTTACGCTTTAAAGTATATTTTTTACGCTTTAAAGTATAAAAATTACGCTTCAGTATAAAAATTACGCTTTAAAGCGTAAAAAGTATGCTTTCATATTTTTTTAATAAAGAATTATCATTTTTGAATTGTGAAAAAGGTCAAAAAAACTCAAAAAAACCCTAAATACTCAAAATTTTCAAAAAAATCAAAAGTTTCAAAATAGTCAAAAACTCAAAAATTTCAAAAAACCCAAAAATTTCAAAAACTTCAAAAAACTTAAAATTTTCAAAAAAGTCAAAAATTTCATAAAACTCTGAAAATTAAAAATTTTCAAAAAATCCAAAAATTTCAAAAAACTCAAATATTTCAAAAATTTTAAAAAACTCGACATTTTCAAAATTTTAAAAAACTCGACATTTTCAAAAAAAGTCAAAAAACGTAAAATACCCAAAAACTTAAAATTTTCAATAAACTCTAAAAAATCCAAAAAATCAAAGATCAAAAAATCCAAAAGTTTCAAAAAACTCAAGAATTTCAAAAAATCCAAAAATTTCGAAAAAAACTCGAAATTTTTAAAAAAAAGTCAAAAAACGTAAAATACCCAAAAACTTCAAAAAAACTCAAAATTTTCAATAAACTCTGAAAAATCCAAAAAATCAAAAATCCAAAAGTTTCAAAAACTCAAAATTTTCAAAAAAAGTCAAAAAACTCAAAATACCCAAAAACTTCAAAAAACTCAAAATTTTCAAAAAACCCAAAAATTGTAAAAATACTCAAAATATTCAATAAACTCAAATTTGACTTTTTCGAAGTTTTTTAATATACAAATAAATTGAAAATTTGGAGTTTTTAAATTCTTAGGTTTTTTGAATATTTTGAGTTTTTTTAAATTTTTGGGTTTTTTTAAATTTTTGAGTTTATTGATGATTTTGAGTTTTTTGAAATTTTTGAGTATTTTGAGTTTTTTGAAAATTTTGACTTTTTAGAAAATTTTGAGTTTCTAGAAATTTTTGGATTTTTTGAAAATTTTGAGTTTTCAGAGTTTTTTAAAAATGGTGCGGTTTTAGAGTTTTTTGAATATTTTGGGTTTTTTTGAAATTTTTGGGTATTTTGAGTTTTTTGACTTTTTTTGAAAATTTTGAGATTTTTGAAACTTTTGGATTTTTGATTTTTTGGATTTTTTGAAAATTTTGACTTTTTTGAAAATTTTGAGTTTTTTGAAAATTTTTACTTTTTTGAAAATTTTGAGTTTTTTGAATTTTTTGGATTTTTTGAAAATTTTGAGTTTTCAGAGTTTTTTGAAATTTTTGACTTTTTTGAAAATTTTAAGTTTTTTGAAGTTTTTGAAATTTTTGGGTTTTTTGAAAATTTTGAGTTTTTGACTATTTTGAAACTTTTGTTTTTTTCGAAAATTTTGAGTATTTAGGGTTTTTTTGAGTTTTTTTGACCTTTTTCACAATTCAAAAATGATAATTCTTTATTAAAAAATATGAAAGCGTACTTTTTACGCTTTAAAGCGTAGTTTTTATACTGAAGCGTAATTTTTATACTTTAAAGCGTAAAAAATATACTTTAAAGCGTAAAAAGTACGCTTTTATTTCTCAGAGGGCAGCTGTCATTTTTGAATTACTTTTTTATAAGATAATACCCTCATCTTATCAAATACGAAAAGCTTTTTAGCTTGTCTGATATCTTTTAGAGTCTTTGATAAAAAAAATAACGTACACGCGTTGAATTCGCTTCTTGAATTTTTGTGGATGGCGCTCGGGGCCAAAATGTTTTCTTTTAGAATCTCATTGCATATTAGAAATTTTCCATTTTATTTAGAATTTCACCGTTTGACAAATTTTGAAGAATAAACTAAAAACTTTTAATAATGTGAACCATTTTACCCAAATAACCACCATGTTGCAGCAACAAGTCTTCCGGATAAATTTTTTGGCGCCTCTCCACCACCTTAAATATTTAAATAATGAAAAAAGAATGAACATTTGCTAATTTTAATTTAATTTTTAATTTTTTCGCTGTTTTATATTTTTGAGTTCACTTTACGAAAACTTGTAATTTCTGAAGTTAATTTTCAGAACAAAATAAATTTTCATTTGATTTTGGACTCTGTTTTTTTTCACTTTAAAAAACTCTACTTGGGTAAGAAATGGGTCAAGAAAAAGACTAATTCAAAATTTTTAAAGAAAATTTCTTAGCCTTCCGAAAATCCAATATATTTGGTGTTTTAAACACATTGTTAGGTTCCCATAAAGATGACCCGGTTTTAAAACTCTATTGAAAATTGCTCTGAAACTTCAAATCGATCTAAAATTTGTTTTACAAACGGTTAACGGTGAACGGTGATAACATTTTTTGTATCTATCCTAGAATCCGAAATTCAAGGGTTTCCACTTTTTATAATACTTTTATATTTAGTCAAATCTAAAAAGTGTGAGTATGCAAAAACGCCTCTACAGCCTTTCTGAGCCATCGTAGACCCATGGTTTCTTCTGAAACTACATCTTAATTTTACCGGCGTAGGTGCTCCAATCATTAGAATTTTTGATTTTCATATAAAAAAATAGAGTTGCCGAACAACTTTTGGTCCAAAAAATCGGTTTTTCAACAAAAAATCAAAAAAATTTCCACTAATTTTCCGAAATATCAAAAAAAAAAAATTATATCACTAAAATCCTCTCAAAATAAGCTACAACTTTGCTGAAGACACCAAAGACCTACGACGAACTTGAAAAATTTTTTTTTTCACATACACATGAATTCTCTTAACAGAATGTGGTTACATCGACTATAAATGAAAAGTGTATTCAAAAACTTATTAAGTCGTTTGGTTAGGTTCTTACTTCAGAAAATTTTACGAAAAATAAAACTAAAAAGTCAAAAATAAAAAAAATGATAAAAAGTGTGGTGTATCCTTAAGAAGTTATTAACTTCTAAAATAAACTTTTATGAGAGGGGGATGGCTAACTAAAAAGTAAAAAACAAGAAGTTTAAGATAAATAAAATGTTTGAGATAACAGCTTCACAAATTTTTAAAAGTTGAATTTTGAGTATTAAGAGCAAAACATCGCTAGTC
>LN483604.1:201104-238727 GCA_900002565.1 Culicoides sonorensis | reverse complement strand
ATATATGAAGTCGTAAGTGTTTGAAGAGAGTGTATGAATGTAAATGAATGTAAATGAATGGGAGAGAGTTCTTGCACTACTACAATGTCATCATCAGTCAATTAAAATTAATTCATTCAAAAACACTGTTCACATGAACATCAATTTCAATTATCGCATAAAAGTGACCATTTATTATTATTATTTTATTTGATAAAATAAATAACAAATATGTTTCCATTCATAGAATCATCCACACACTTCCCTTACATGTAATAAAAAAAAACATATAAAAACAAACACGGCGATTATTGTATTGTTGGTTAAATGATACAAATATTGTGTCTCTTATGGCTGTCGGCAGTCATTAACATGCTACACTTCATGTCATTTTAACAAGTGAACGTGATGCGCATGCAGCAAATTAATTTATTTTTTTTTTTTGCATTTCTTTTTTTTATTTTATTATTTTTTTAATATATTGTGGGTCATCCGTAAATCAACGGACACAAATGATTATAATTTTGATTGATGTTGTAATGAAATGTGTTCTAGTCGTGTGTGTGAGTGTTAATTTGATGAATAAATTTTGTACTTACCAGCTGTTACATCACCAATATTGTATCCAATCCTTAAGATTAGGTTGAATTCAAGTAAATCTCTGTTAAAATTATCAATGACACCTTGCATTGCAATTGCAAAATCCATTAATGCAATTAAATGTTCATTATTTTCACCTCGACTTGATGGATTCAAGCCACTTGCACACATAAATGACGAACCAATTGTCTTTATTTTCTCTACAGACTTAAATTCAGGTTTCTCAAGGAGTTCATCAAAGTCCCCAATCAATTCATTGAGAACTCGCAAATACTCCTTTCCACCCAAATATGATTCGTCATACATCTCATTGAAATTCACGATACTAGCAAACACAATTCCAGCATCATGATAATTTTTGGAATATTTTGCAGTGCATTTCAATTCTTCAGCTACATGTTTTGGAATGATGTTGTGCAGAAGCATATCAGCTTGATTTTTCATATTTTGTACTCGAAGTTTGTCTTGATTCGCAATTGCACTACCATAGAAACTGAGACGATATCCAATTTCGAATTCACGATTCAAGAACCAGACAAGTACAAGTAAAAGGAAAAGATCGAGATAGATTTCAATGCGATAACTATCAAACCAGTCAATATCAGCTGGATTAAGTGATCGACTACCTCGTGATATTATTTCAGTCATATTTGCACTTAATGTCTCATTGTCTGACACTGACATGAATATTGTGTGATTTTCATTTGAAGCATATCCATTACTTAGACTGTCAGAATAATTGTTATTATTATTGTAAAGAGATTGATTTGTGTGGCGTAAATGATTTTGGCAATTTATTCGGTACATATGACCTACAGCAATGCCAATAAATGTGATTGATGTAATGAAAGCAAGAAAATTACGCCACCAGCAATTTAATTGTGTGAAATTACAAAAATGTAAGATAGTAACAAAGAGTAGAAAACCAAAATGAAATTCAAACATACGAAAATTATCAATATTCATGATGGCAAAATTGACAAGTATGGATATGACAGGCATGCATAGTATGAGGGCACCACAAATGTGCCATGGATACCAATTTGATATGCAATAAAAAATTGATCTTTGATGATTTTTTTCTGATTTTTTCTGGCACATTTGTTTGCTACACAAAAATAAGGCAAAAAGATGCAAACAACTAAAAATAATAAATATTGATACCCATATTCTGTATGAGCCCATATAAGTACCCGGATGTAATAAGAAAAGACTAATTGAAATAAAAATATATACTAAGAAAGACACTAATATATCTAGATATGTGTTATATTTTGGTGTAGCTAATGTTGGTGGACTATCGGTTCCTTGATCACAACTCAATCGATGTGCTTTCGATCGAAAATCATATTCTAATTGTCTTGACTTGAAAAATAACGTAAATCTAGATAATGGTGGCTTAACAAGGTAACTATTTTGTGATTTTGCATTATCACGAACACATCGAATCAGTTGAAGATCTGACTGTTTTCGCAGTTGTTGCAAACATGCTCCTAATGGATCGGGATGTGTTGCATGTGATTCACTTAAATCATAAGGCATGTGTACCGGTTCAGTTGTCGGACATAAGCTCGATTGTGAACTTGTAAAATAACCAGAAACTCTATGTTTACTATTTTCAGTTATATTAATTGGAAACATATTTTGATGAACACTACTACGTCGACTGTTGCTTCGAATTCCAGAGTCTTTTCGACTTGCTGCTCCTGAAGCCAGGAAAACGCTCTCTTCGCCAAAGGGATTTGAACATATGCTACTACGATCTACAGATGGTTCGTGACAATTTGATGTGATTGTAGAACTTCTTGGACGACCCATTTGTGGAACTTCTAATTGAATTCCACCACAGCCAGATACTCCTGTTCCAGTACTTTGATGAGCATGTCGACCACTTTGTGATCTATATGATCCCGTACGACCAAATGGTGATATGTCACTACGCGATTGTGAAATATACGACCTAATATCTATAATATCATCAAATATTGAATTTGAATTTTGACTAGTGCAGGAATTGTTATCGGTACTTATATAATTAGGATTTTGATGAGTTTTTGATGCTGAACGACATAAACGATTATTATTTGGTATATCTAATGCATGGCAACTTGGGCGAGGAGCTAATGAAATAATTGGTAACTGTTGGTACATCGATTGTTGTTGCTGATTATTATGATTATTTATGTGATTTAAATTTAGATTACTACTATTCTTTTCAATACATGGCACTTCTTCTGACTTAATATCACAGTTATTTTTAATTATATCTAAACTTGTTAAATTTGTATTTGAAATTCCGTTGCCATGATGATTGTGGTTATTTTTCAGTTGTTGCATCAATTTTGGTAACTTAAAATTAAGTAATCGGGACGCTGCTGATGGTCGAATACAACTGGTGCTATTCGATCGACTTTCACGTCCTTTTTGATACTCAAACGCAGAATCTTCGTTTGTGTTTTCATTCTCATCCTCATCATTGTCGAAAGATCTTGCATTGAGCATTATTTTTGGAAGGGCATGTGACGAAGGTAAATTATTTGATTTTGTCGAATCATTTCGTTTTACTGTTGCTTTAACAGGTGGTGGTGGTGGTGGAGGTTCTGGTGATGTTGCTTCAGGAGCAAAACAACCACTAAAACGTCCAATTGATTTTAATCGTGGTCTAAATGATAAAACAGGGGAATGACCCGAATTTGCTTGTTGAACACAAACCGGGGATGCTGGTGGTACATGACACAAATTCGGAGTTGGTGTCGATAAATTTGTGACACTCCGTGACAAGTGTGTACTTTTATTTGAAAGTGTATCATCGGGAGGTGTGACAAGGAGACAAGTATCTGGAACTTTTAAGTTTACTTGACTTGGATGGCGTGATGAACGATCAGAAACACGTCCAAGTACAAAATATGTACGATGTCCTAATTTAATTCAATTTATTTAATAAAAATGTATGGTAAAATAAAAGTTTTACTTACCAAAGACTTCCTGACCTTCTTCAAGTACATAAGATT
Source organism: Culicoides sonorensis (assembly GCA_900002565.1). Classification (NCBI taxonomy): domain Eukaryota; kingdom Metazoa; phylum Arthropoda; class Insecta; order Diptera; family Ceratopogonidae; genus Culicoides; species Culicoides sonorensis. Next base: position 235,137 of record LN483604.1, on the reverse strand, counting down.
CTCCAAGGAAATTTCTTGTGATTTCAGAGACATGTACTTGACCTGGACGACCCGATGATTCCATTCTATGAAAAGAAAAGTATGTTTTTGTTCTTTTCTATCATAGTAAAGTGAACTTACTTGTTTGCTAAAGTGACATCATTACTCCACACATCAAATTTAACACGTTTTGTTCCAACAATTCCACACAAAACGCTTCCCGTATGAATTCCCACTCTCATATTGACACCTTCACCACGTTGTGCATCAAAGATCTTAATCGCTGATATCATGCCAAGTCCCATTTCAACACAACACAATGCATGATCATCTCTTGGCTCAGGACATCCAGAAACACAATAATAACAATCACCCAACGTTGATATTTTTTCACATCCATTAATGAGACACAAATAATCAAATCGTTCAAATAAATCATTGAGTATTTCAACAAGTTGTTCTGCCGTTTTTGTCGATGACATTTTTGTAAAGCCCACAATATCAGCAAACAATATACTAACATTATTCATTTTATTCATATGAAATGGTCGAAATAATGATTTCAAATCTGATGGATTTGAGTTGCGTGGTCGTACTTCTTGGTCAAAACTTGCTCCACTTTCACGCATCAATATTTCGGCAACTCGTGGCGGCATCATTGAGTGAATCATTTTCTCTTTGAGTTGTTTTTCCATTTCTAATTGTCGACGTACCAACAAATTTTGACCTACTTTCATAAATGTACCACGCATTCGAATAACTGACATCACCAATATATGCATTGCCACTAAATGTACACAAATTTGTAATAGAATTCGTATCACCATTATTTTCTGGTAAAATGTTGTTGACTTATCATAAAAATTATCATAATAATAATCACTTTGTGTTAAATATGATAATACTTCGAAGGTAATTGAATATATGACTGATGTTAGGATACATGCCCAAAATGGAAATGGAAAAACGGTGTAGATAAGGAAAATTATTTCAATACAAATACCAAAATGTCCCAAAGGACTTAATGCCTGATCTGTAAATGCCATAAAGCATAAACTGGCAACACATAAAATAAGAGCTGTCATACTGGTGACCCACATTGCGTGGGCACGATATAAACTTGTATTGGTACTCCATATTGTAACCACACAAAATATACAGGCAAGTGTTAATGCCACACTTAATTGATACCATTGATCAGCTGGTCCACCTTCTGCCAAAAAATACAACAGCCATGCTAGGGAACTTAGTAGGATGTATGTTAATGCGAATCTGTAATGACACGAAAACAACATGAAAAATTAAATTTTCATAATAATATTTATAAATACATTTAGTTGCTGGTTGATATGACAAATTGAACAATGTAGAGTAAATTAGGAATATTATAAAACACTACAAATATGATCTCTGCTGTTTTTGGCAACTATCATGCTGGTTTCTGTTCATGTATGCTATTAATCTGAAATATTTTTGTTATTTGGCTTATAAAATATACCAAAAATACAAAATAAATGAACACTTAATTTCAATCATATGTCACATTTTTGTTGATAGACTCGAATAATTTCATTCAACAAGCGATTCTTAATCAAATCAACATTTTGATGATTCTTCTTTCCTTTCAACAACTTTAGGAATAGGATAAAAAATGACCATCATTATGATTTCAGGTCACAACTTCTAAAATTTTCCTTATTTGAAGGTTTCTTCAAATTTCATTCATGCAAAAACTAATTTCAATCTTTTTTTTATTTTTTTATTTAGGCCAAGCAAAGTCTTATCTACTTTTCCGGTTAATTTCGTTTCAAAAATCTTGGTGGGGGGGAAAGTATATATACACTCAGGAGTATATTTTTACAGGAAATTTTTTTTTTTTTTAAATCATAAACTGTTCATTTTTTATTGTTTCATAACCTAAAATTCTTAGTTTTTAATGTTTTAAAATATTCTGATAGTTTTTTTTCCTTGTCAGTTTTTTACCGGGTAAAAAATATTTAAAAACAGTATTTAATGAATATATTTCGCTGTTTGGTAATTTTTTCTCAAATATAATGATTATTTTTTTTTCATATTTTTCATATAAATTTAAAACGGAATATGACGAAATTCGTGATATTTCAAAAATTTATCAAAAAAAAGTAGAATTTCTTGTTCAAATGTTTATAGCGAAATTTTTGTACATAATTCTATAAAAATCAATACGCATTTGATAAGCTGGAATTTTATCTACTAGAAAATAAAAAATTAAATCAAAAAATGGCAGCTGAAACTGTTCAGGGGAAGGAGAGAATTGAGATTTTTTTTAACATAAGAGGATGTTTGGATGGTTTACATTTTTAGAGAAGAAATAACAATTTTTATTAAAAATATACTTAAAAAATATACTCCCCTTAACAATTTCGGCAAATTTTTAGTGGGGAATAACCGGAAAAGTATGAAAGACTTTCCTCGGCCTTATTGTGTGAGTGTAAAAAAAACATATCAATTTATTTCGGCCACTTCTCACAACAAATAATATTATAAAAGTGGAAAATTTCTTTCCTTGTAAAGGTACATCTCTTATGACGACCAACCTATTTTTGTTCAGTTTTATTATCATGAGAACAATTTGGATCAATTCACCATCTGTTACTATACCATTTTTATGTCATGAAATAGTATATTCAATAAAAAAAAAATTATACGCCACTTTATTTTAGCCAAGTTGTTTTTTTTCTATTTAACATGTATAAAATGGTATCCTTTTCACATTATTTGTCTATTATGAGTGTACAATACAAGTCATTTATGGAAAAAAAAATATGGGAATAGAACTAGTTCTTATCGAATAAAAGTAAACTAGGTTAGGTACAAGGACATTTGTGTCTCCTTTTTTTGCTTACAGTGATTAAATAGATTTGGAATACTTTGTTTTCACTCGTCCTTTTGTGAGGAGAAATGAGCGATATACCAGGCAAAATCTGTGAAGATTTATTCATTCTTTTGTCGCAAATTTACTTTTCACACTATTAGGGTCGATTCAGATTTTTAGGTCATTGAAAAATCGGTTGTATTTCGATAAATCGCAAAATTTTCGATAAAATCGGGAAATATTCATTTTACCATATTTTCAAATAAATTGCTGCCCTATCTCCAAAAAGGCATTATTATTGAAGGAAAACAATTCACATATCTAGTGAACACATCGAGAAAAATTCGGAAAATTTTATACAGCCGTCAAACTTCATTTTTTTACTTTTATGCAGGGTTACTCTTTTCCTATTTATGTTTTTAGGACGATGATCAGAAATTGGTCTTCACTACCGTCGTTTTGTAATTTCATGTAACTCCTTAATGAGACCTCCTTTCATTGCAGTTTCAGACTTCATTTTCGTTTTATTTTACTTCGCTATGATAGATAATAGATATGACATTGAATATGTGTGTGCTTAACAATTTCATAATTTTTATTGAATGTAAGGAAAAATATATTTTAGAACATGATAAGAATAAAAATTTATTTAACGCAAAAGTATTATCATTCATTTTTTCTACTACGACACAACAAAAAAAGAGTTAGAGGTCATTATGATGATAAATGTCCTTTAACAATGACATCTACCCATAAAACCGGTTAAATTTGTATTTTTAATGTAAATGAACTTCAAATTTACCGAAATTTTACTGTATTTTTCATCAGTTTTCAATGAAAATTAAATTCAGCTAAAATTTACAGTTATTTATAATTTTAATAAAATCTCAAACAACATCAAACGAAAACAATCAACTTTTGTTATATTAACCGAGTTCAGAATACTTCCATTGTTCATTGTTCTCTCTAAAAATAAAGGAAATTATTGATTGAATGGCTTTTATTGTGTATAAAAATAATTTTAAATATGATAATTGATAAGTTACCGATAAAAGGTCACAAAATAATTTTGATTTAATACCGTTTGAAATGGAAAATTATTCTTCTTCTTCTTTTCAATCATTCATTCATTCAAAATAAAAAAAAGAGAAAATTGAAAGAATTAAGAAGATAAAAGAAAATCAACACAAAGACACTCAAAGAATTGTGTTCATCAAATAAAAGAAAAAGAAAAAAATTAGAAACGAAAATCAATTTAATTTTTTTTTCAACTGAACATTGAATGAATGATGGATAAATGAAAAAAATGACGATAACTGTTTGTTTAATGGTGATTTGTTATTTGTCTTTTCACTTCAATCAATGCTCTTTTTTCAGTTGATTGAAATTGAGTAAAATATTTCTTTTTATTGAAATTATGTTGAAATTAAGTCAAATAAAGAAGATTAGAAATTATTTTCTATGAAAAACTCTTTCAATAATGATGCAAATTACAGTTTTTCTTTAAATCTAAACAGCTCGAGGGTGCTTTGTGATTACAGAATACAAAAACATTTCCTTAGAATTTTTTTTATTGTTTTCGATGCATCTTCATTTTATTTACTTAGCATAAAAAAAATCATGAAACACGTGTTTAGAATCATAGTGATGCTCATTCCATCATCAAAATTATATAAAATTCATGATTGAGAGTATGAGATCGCTTCCTATTGCTTCAATTTATTGCTTGCTTCAAGACAATCTTTTCACGATAATTTCATTTATTTTCAATGTCTTTTCAGACAGAACATTCCTTGTGGTAAATATCAATTTAATATATAAAATTTTCTTGAAAAGCTGCTTTATACTTTACATGCGTCAATAATTTTAAATTTCATTAAAATCAAAATTGGAAAATACCATGAGTTTGGCTATGGTAAATAATGTGAAGCTCCTTCAGTTGATTTGGATTTGATGCAACGGAATTTGGAGATACCCTCTAAGTTGATAACGCCACGTAAATCATCCTCATGATTTAACTAGCAGACTGAATGCTTTGCTTTGAACTTCCAAAGCGACTGTGGGCTTAAATTTTAATTTTTTAAATGGATTTTAAAAACCTTTCTTGTAATTTCGAAATAAATTGCAGAAAGCGAAAAACTGCGAAAAAGTTGGAAATTTCGCGATCCAGTAAAATTCCAAGGTTTTCTGCAATTTCAAAAACCAGAGAGTTTATTAAATATCCAAAATCGTAGGAAATCCAGAAATTACAAAAATTGCGAGTTTTGGAAAATCGTGAGTTTTTCAAAAACCGTACAAAAATTCTAAAACAGTGAAAGAAGTTTGCAGTCTTTTTCGAATTTAGAAAATTGAAGGCTCTAATAAAATGCCACGGTTTCGATGTTGGAAGTTTTCGTTTAAATTAAAAATTGCGAATATTTCAAAAATCGCATAAAAATTTGAAAAATTTCGTTTTTTCCGATTTGGAAAAATTCGTGTTCTAGTGATTTTTCTACAGTTTCATGTGATTTTTCAAATTTCCGTGGGTTTTAAAATTTTTGCGAAAATTATTTACTATGAAAGATTCCTCTAGATCACATCTTACACTTATAGACATAAATATTATTGTTATTTTTCCCAATTTTTCGCGCATAATCACATTATTCATTATCATCATAATAAAAAAGAAAGTTTCTCTGCCACAAAAAAAAATTTGGAAAGTAAAAAGGTTAACATTCTTACAATCTACACATCATAACAATAAATTTATTGATGTAAATGTAATAAAATTTGTGTTCTTTTTTATTAAAAGTCACAAAAAGTAATAGACATTCTTCATCAATTTTTATCTGATATTAAAAACACCACTCAAATCTTCGCATAAAACTCAGAACAACAATAAATATCTTGTGGTTCCATTATTATGCTTTTTTCAATCTAATTTCTTTATCAGTAACATTTTACAAGTTAACTTTGATAATGTGAATAAATGTAAAAGTAAATCTAATCATCATAATATAAATAAAATACAGGGAAATGTTTTTTTTTCTCATATTATTAATAAAATGATTGATTTTTGCAAATAATAGGAATAAAATCGATGAGTTTTAATGTGAATTGATATGACAAACTGTAATATGTTATTTTCAATTTTTTTGTGCTTTTTTGATAAATCATTTTGTATGCATGTGCATGTTTTTTATATTTAAAAACAATTCTCAGTAGTAAAATAAAATACAAAAACAAGCTATTTTTGGAATTATATTATTAAACAATTGGAATATCATGTTGAGGCTCATAATGAATATAAATGTAAGACATAAATTATTGGATAAGGTCGCCTACGATTACATTTCAAGGTGAAGGATTCAATGAGGGGAAGGAGTTCATGAACTTTAATCTTTAAATTTACGTAAGACATTGCTAGCGAGAATCGAACGTGGTAAAAGGTGACACACCCCGACAACGAAGTCTTTTTTGGGGGCTTTCATTGAAAAAAACGAGCATTTTACCAATTCACTCATAATTTTATAAACCTCTTAATCTTCCACTTACATAACATACCATTTTCTCCTTCATCACTACAAGAATGAAAAATGTAATTTTTATGTAAATTGATAATAAAGCGGCAACATATCGAACAATAAATTTACTTGAAAAAAGAAAAATAGAGCATAATAAAGTTTCATTGCATTCTGAACATTCTTTTTAAATTGATGAATGTCATAAAAATTTAATGTATTTTATATCACAACTAATAAAAAAATACCTTTTTCTTACAAGAAAATGACGCGACAATACGACGCACGCAAGGAAAATGCCTTCTTTTATTATTTTATGACTGTAACAATTTTAATGTCAGCCTTTTGTATTTTTATCGGAATTTCCTGATACAAAGAAAATAATGTAGCAATTTAAAACATAATAATTCTCTTTGCTCCTTTAAAACTACGAATTTTTTTTATTATTATGAATTTTCAATTAACATCTACAAAAAACCTAAAAATATAAATAAAAATCATTTCAACATAAACAAAAGTGTGTGAAAATTAATTAAAAATTAACTTTGAAACACACATGCTTTTAAAAATAAAACAAAACTTATTAAAAAAGTTTTCACCTGATGAAATCACTTTTTCACATTCATATATTTGACGACATGTGACAAAAAGCAAACGTTAATTTTTGAATTTATTGTTGCTAGGATTGTAATTTTTGATGGAAATATGATTTTAATTTGAAAACTTGAAAGATTTTAATGTCTCATTAAAAATTTAATTAACTCTAAAACAATGTTGGCTCATTTTCAGATATTTAACCTTTTGACTTTTTAATTGAGTGATTTTCAATGCAAGTAAAAATTTTTTTTTTTAAATTGTACCATAAAAAAATTTTAAAGATTGAATTTAACTCTCATTGCTTCACAAACCCATATTAAATTTCTTAATTGAAAGGCATTTTTTTTTCTAAATTTACATTTCCATTGATGTTCTGTTAGCAAATAAACTCACTCTGTAAATACAATCAATCGATTTAATGAACAAATATCGAATGAAACAGAATGAAGAATTTTCATTTGAATTTCATGATTGTTTGGAAACGTTTTATTAAAGTGTGCTCATATGAAAAGAACCCTGAAGATATGTAACGTGTCAGTGAGAGCATGATTTTCATCTATTTTTGATGAAACAAACTTCTAACTTCTCATTGAGAATTTCTTGCTCTTTAAGCCTCTTCAATTGTGAATTGGTCATTTTGCAAATACCAGAACTGGTGGAGTCATTTGTCTTTGTAGTTAAAGACCATGTGGCCTCGAAATGATCAATTCAGTACAATCGAACAGACTTAATCATAAAATCTATCTAAATTTATTCAACATGCCATTGTAAATGCACTTTCCAATCAAAGTCAATTTGCCAAAGATCAATTGAATTTCACTCTATTTGTCAATAAAGTCTAGATAATTTTTTTCTATCATATCACATCCTGTTCTTCTCCGATTTCTTGTATTTTATATTGTTAACTGACGACAAAATGTCTTATAAGAATTTTACATTGTAAATAATGACATAGTAAGATAAATTCAAGGAGTATTTGAAGAAAAAAATATACATTATTTTATTTTTCTTGGGAAATGAGAAAAAATTTATAAGGCTTCAAATATTTGACTTGTATTATAGATGAAAAATTAAATTTTACCTCAACAGTAAAATGTTAACTTTTTTTTGTGTTTGTGTGTGTATTGAGGTCATGAAATGTCAAGAAAATAATAATAATAAAATCCTCTCTGCATAGAAATATTTACATTGAAATCTATCATGATGATAAAACATAGGAAATAATTTTATTTTCTTCTATATTCGTATTTCCATGTCCCTAACAGCACTTTGTTTTTCATTCACCATACATTTAAAAAAAAATATATAAAATTCTGTTCAATTAACTTGTCATTCAAATTCAGATCAATCCATTTATTGTTGCACTTGACATGTAACTATATAAATATAAATTTTTATAGAATATTTATTCAGACAGGTAAAGTTCTTAATTTGAACCGGAAATTTGATTTTGTGATAACAGGCATGAACTAACATATTTTATTTATATCATGGTACAGTCTAAACAAGTTTGGAACTTATCAAATTTCTACCACAAATAATTAAATTGAATAGATATGATATGAAGCAAAAAAGGGAATGTTAGACTTAAAATGTTAAATCAAGTTTTTAAATTTATTTAACACTAAAGCAAAAGTTTATATAACTTAATTATTATCAGTTCTAAAGTCAATTTTGACCTCATGCATAAAATATTGAGTTAAAAAATACTCATTTTACAATATATGCATTAAAGGTAGCCACAACAAATCAAAGTCTGGGAAATTAAGTGTGCAGTAGATTGAATTTCAGTTAAAACTTGTTTTACTTTTAAAATTCTAGTATGATAAAGAAAAATATGAAAAGGAACAGTGAATTTCGATTAAAAGTGCATACTATGTGTCGTAAATCGTTCACGCTATCTTCTACTCTTCATTTGCAGACCCATCAGATCAGATCAGATTTGTAGGGTGGCCATTAAGCCTGCACTCAGGCCATCAGTCGGGCCGATTGTGCAGACCCGTTATCATCATCCGAGGGACTTAGCTTTTATCCTGTCATCCCAAGTAGTCGCCACCTTTATCTAGCCTTTAACTCAAATTGAGTAGCCGAAAAAAGGGACATTTGAGATCGTAATGTTTCATGGCTGGAGCGAGAATCGAACTGCTTATTTTCAGATTGATAGTCCAACACGCTTACCACTGGTTTATGATAGCAAGCAACCGTTTAATGAGCAGCAAAATATTAATTAAGTTCAGCTAAAACACCCCAAGAGCGCATTTAAATTAACTAAAACAAATTCCTTATATCACCTGTTGCTGTCTTACTCAAACATGTACTTTATAAGTTTATATGGTGCAAAAATCCACTTATTTTCAATTTATATTTAAATAATATCTACTCATTTTACAAAATTATAGCATATAATGGTAAAAAATAGTCATGGAAAATATAAATTTAAATAACAAAAAAAAACATACACAGTAATTTGTCTAAATAAAAAAAATATAACTTTAATGCAGTAATTTAACAACTTTTAGTGATTTATTATCATTTTCATTATAAATTGACAGTAATTTATGTCACGTGTAAAATTTATTTAACTTTTTTCTTTTCAATAATCAAAGTTTGGCACCTTCATTGAATTTGAAAGTAAAATATTGTGTCATCAATGTTATTCTTCTCTTGAATGGAGTGAAATTCAGTTCGTTCAACTTCGAAAGACAATTTATTTTCAAATCAATGTACGTGTACGATGTGAACCAATGTTAACGATCTTGAAATTGTTTCAACTATGTTTTATCACAACCACTAAATCAAAGAACCGTGTCAAAGCCCTTTTATTCCTTTTATATCAAAATAAAGCTAATGATAATCTTTTTTTTTATTTTTATTCATTTATGTGTCATTTACGCATTTTATTTGTCAGAGATTTGTGTTATCGTTAGTATGATAAATGACCATTATTTGTACTTATTTTTTGTTCTTTTTTTATGTTTTAACATGTTTGAAAGCTCAAAAGATTTTCATTTTCTTTGATTTATGTTTGGAATATTTTTTCTGTGTTATTTTCATATTTTATTCAAGCTAGAAGCTTTCTTTTTAATCAGTTGAAATAATCAACAAAGCAATTTATGTCTTCTTTTGTATTCGTTTCAGATGTTATTTTATTCATGTATCAGTTGACTACATCCGAAAGTTTTCTTCTTCTGTTTTCATGAATTATTTCAATATTATCTATTTTGTTTTTTTTTTTTATACAGTTTTGCTTTTAAATTTCTTTTGAATTGTGATTTCCCTTGAGGATTTTGATTCGTGTGTAAAGTTCAATGTAAAGATAAGAAGAAAGAAAATGAATTTTATTTGAATAGACTGATAAAAAAATTTGGTTAATGTCAAAAAGGCCAGGAGTTTCAAAGAATTCCATTTATTAATTGTAAATGAGACGTAATATTTTATTAAGAATAAGGCAGTTTGCGGTGAAAATGTGGATTTGTCTGAGCGATCATACCAGCAAATGTTTTAAAAATATATCAATCAAAAATTTAAAACTTACCTAAATCTTAATCTTATTTGTGGAAAAATACTCGCTAAATATTGTCCTTCGAGCACGGCTGAATCAAAATGTGGATCAATCCATGCTTTGGGTGCTGCCCGTTCAAATGCCACTGGTAACGTTACACTACAACACGAATGTCGACGACCATGTTTTGTCAAATATTCTTGTATATGTGGTGCTAACGAAATTTGAATATCTTCAACTGAACTACATCTACTACCGTCCATTACTCCTGGTGGCATTGGTGTAAATGAAACCGACGGATGATTGTATGTTGAATTATTTACAGACTAGAAAAAAAAATTAAATTAAAATTAAATATTTTAATGAAACTTAATCGAAAGATGAGTCAGCCCCATTCAATTAATTTATCATATTTTCTGTGTTTACCAAACAATTCTATTATTTTGACTCCTACAAGTCTAGATGAAACATTCAAATAATACAAAAATATTCAAAAGTCACTCAAATACAAAACACAGTAAAAAAGTTTGAGTTTACTGAACTTCATATTCATGATGATCTCTTGACTTGCTTTTATTATGACTAAATATAATGTTTGCGTCTTACGAGTCTTGTATTTTTTTTGCTTACATTTGATATTCAACGAATTTGTATAATAAAGAACTTTCAAGTTAACATCAAACACTTATTTCATTCTCTTTTTTTTTCTTCTATTTTTCCCACACTCCCACATTCAAATACAACATGACAAGAAATTTGCCTATAATGCGTGTTTAATAAATCTAGCTATACATTTTTCAGGCTAAAAAGATCAGAGCGTATCAAAATTCTTTAAATGTATTTATTTTTTTTCCCTTAAATAAGCCACAAAAAGACGAATAATTCTGAGAAAAACGCACGATTTAAGTCAAACAGAAATGATATGAGTAAAAAAATGTCAAGAATCGTTAGTATGGTAAGTTAATGGTTAATAAATTCATATTTAAAATACACTGGTGACTGATAAACATGGAAAAGAAACATGTCCGACTGATACTCCAATTTAACAGTAAAAAGTCTTAAAAGTAAACTACAAAAATCATCCTCTTCTCATATTAAAGTAACACAAATTTACATCAAAAATAAATTTTATGGACCAATTTTTTATTATTTCCATGCAAATATTTGTAAATTACACAAACAAAAAAAATTGAATAATTCATTTAAAAAATATTTTACTGAATAATTTTGTGGTCTTGACTTAATAAAATTTGTTTGTATTTCTAATTAAACAAAAAGAAATAAAAATTAACAATCAAAGCAAACTGTACGAAAATTAGAGAATTCTTTGAATTCAAGCCAAACCAATAGCGTTTCCTATTCCATTGTTTTTTTTTCTTGTATATACAGTTTGGAATTAAATATATTATGCAAAGTAAAAAGTTGGAAAACAATAAACAAATTTACAAATTTAATACTATATTTCACGTTGAGAAAAGTCGTTAAAATGAAAAGAAAAACAAAGTTTGTTTATTGTTGAGTCATTTGTTTTACAATTTGTTTGTTTTTTGTGTAGAAAATTCGAATAATATTTCAGATATTTACACGGATACAAATTTTGAGTGTTGTAAAAGTTAATTTTGAAAAAAGTAAATCGATCTTATTTTCATGTTTCGTATGAAAAAAAATTATCAAAAAATCATTGAATTAAGGGAAATATGGCGAATTTGGAATTTTAAATACACTAAACGTTTCGCAGGGCCGAACGAACAATTTGCTAGCGATAAATTTTGAAAATTTTTAAGACAATATAAATGTTATGGCCACTCTTGTAGTATGCGTTTAATACACGGTAAAAACAAAAGTTGCCGTAAAACTTGCCGTATACAGCAAGTTGTTGCCGTATACGGCAACTGTACGGCAACTCTACGGCAAAGTCTACGGCAAGTTTTTGAACTTTGTACTACAGAATTTTAATTTTTTGAAATGTGATATTTTGATAAATATTTGTCGTAGAAAAAATTCTAAATATGGATGGAAACAACAGAAAAACATCTTTTAGAATCTTATACAACATTTTAATTTTTGTAAAAACATTTGAGTTTTAGAGCGAAAATTGTAAATTTTTGATACAAATTATAAGAATTGATTTATCAAAATATCACATTTCAAAAAATGAAAATTCTGTAGTACAAAGTTCAAAAACTTGCCGTAGACTTGCCGTAGAGTTGCCGTATACGGCAACAACTTGCTGTATACGGCAAGTTTTACGGCAACTTTTGTTTTTACCGTGTACTACGATTGGTTTGCGGGACGTTTTAAGAGGCTTTTTGATTTTTTAATGATTAATCCACAAAATTATTAGGCATCCAAATCATATTTTATGTTTACAAATAAATTTACCTAAGAAAAAGTAAAGCGAGAACCTGTCCCCCTTTGGAAGCGATTTTTTTTAATTGAAGAAAAAAATTTTACTAAGTGGTGTCTTTATATAATGTAAGAACTGTTTAAATCCTGCGAGGTTGTCGTTTATCTGCTGGCTTTCTCGTGTTCTGATAAGTTCGATGGATCTGCGGTTCGCCGTTCGTCTACTGGGTTCGATTTGTCTGCCGTGTTTCTGCTAGCAGCTGGGTTTGGCGGGTCTGCCGGGTTTTTCGTGTGTGTAAATGTTGCTTCAGCCGAGTTTGTACTTCAGTGTGGGTGTGTAAATGGGCTTTAGAGTCTATTGTGCATATTAAATTAACACCTTCTCACAAAAATTGACAAGTAACTCAAACAAAACTTAATTTTTTCACAGTCTAATTAAAAAAAATAAAAATTGTATCAACTGTGAAATGACGAAAACCAAACAAATTGAATTCAATTATTATATTTTATTATGTAACACACATAAAATTCTGAAGTTTATTTGAAAATATAATTATTTCAAGTTATTTTTTTAAACCAGATTGTTTATTAAATTTAAATTGTATTCTAAAGATATCGTAAGATCAAAGAAAGTATCAAAATGAAAAAGTTCCACTAAAAATTTAAACAAAATATTAAAACAAAAAAAAAATTCCATGTCATATAAAATTTTTCCATGACTTAACTTTGCTACACTTCGCATATTTTTTTAATTGAATTCTCACACAAAAAAGATCAAAATCACAAAATTTTACCTTACAATTCAGAGAACTAGACGTGTAATTTCTGACAGCGATAAGATAATGAACGACATGCAATATATCAAATCAGATTTTTAGTTCTATTTATACATTTTTTAATCTTTGTATATTTTTCTAAATTAATCACGATCTTGCTTTAAATTGGTGACGACAAGTAAAAATTCATTAAAGATAAGACTTATTTTAATATTATTTACATGAATATTTACATGGAAATGAGAATGAATGTAAATTAAATTAAATATTTTTGTGATTTATTTTACAGAACGTTAAAAAAAAAGAAACTAAAATGGGAATCTGTGTTATTATTTATATTTCTGTGAGTCAATTAAAATGACCTTATCATATTGCATCTCGGTTACTATTAAAATGAGAATATATAAAATTTATATATAAATCATGCTCTATTTTATTTGACAAGGTCAATGATATATTTGCTTTACTAACAATTTACATGATTTTGAGATTCATTAAAAACGAAATAAGAGAAGGATGGAATGAATTACAGTGAAATTACATGCATTTTGTAGCACTTTTTGAAGGATTAACTTTCGTCTTAAGATGACTCAAGTTTTCCTCCTTGTAATTTTAACTGTAGCAGTTAAATGCAGTTTGCGTGGTTCATTGCAGAAAAATGAATTATAAATGAATGTATTTGTTGTGCAATACTTGGAAAATTTTTCCTTGATTAAGAAATTATAACAGCTCACGAAATTAAATATTAATTTTTTAACACAAATTCTCTGAGTTTAGTTAAATTAAACAAAAACATGTACAAGTATATTCTAAATGATGCTTTGGGCACCTTATAGTGAACGTGCAAAATTCTTTGTTCAAACATCCTGGTACTGTGTTTATTTTTACGTTGATTATGAAGGTCTAATTATTACAGCACACAGACAAACTTAAACATTTTATAGCATTGACCTATTTACACACAAACACACTCACACTCACATTTTAAGTTGAAATGCAAACAAGGATCGAGCTAAGGCACAAAGAATAAATGTTTGTTTATACAAAACAAACTCATTTCCATTTTTATCCATGACAAAGCAAGTAACATGTCAATCATTTTATATTATTTTTCATGGAAGAAAAAAAAATGAAAATTAAAAAAAAAATCGCAATAAAAAAAGGAATTTTGCATAAATGTAATATTAAGATGTAATTATTATTCCTTTGAGAAACTGTTTTTTTTGCATCAAGAAGTTTTTCATTTTATCAAACTGAAGTGAAATTTACATTTATATTTAAAATTTAAATGAGTTACATATCAATTTCAAACTGAAGCTTCTTAATGTAACGTTGCAATAAAACAAAGAATATTTAAAGTAAATATATTGATATTTGGTATTATGAGGTATTATTTTGTAATTATTGATGACTTTCGTCCTACACTTTTGCCAGTTAATGTAACAAAGTTCGATATCGTTAAATTTTCAATATTCTGTGAAGGGATTAAAGACAAAATTTGTAGTTCAATGGTTTAATTTTTAAAGAAACAGTTTCTGAATAAGCGATTGCATTTATCTAGATAAATAAAATAATTAGTTTAAATTCATTAAATATTCGTTCAAAATCTGCGTTGGAGTGACGAAATGATAAAAGATCAAGGACAAATGTCGCCAGATCGCCAAACGAATTGTTTTCTGCTGCATCTTGATATTTGTACACTTATGCCCAAAATTTCGTCGTTGAAGTAGTTTCGATTCAGGAAATTTTATGTAATTAAAAATCACAATTTCATTGAACAAACAATTTAAGGCGAAGAGCTAAAAGAGCCAAAATTATGTAATGAAAGCGCTAAAAAAGCTCCAAGGGGCTTTTGAACCATGTTGGGAGCTACAAAATTCAAAAAAGAGCCAGATCTAGCTCTAAAAGAGCTAAACTGGTCACCGGTGACCAGTAGGGCACTGGGAAAGAAAGGGTTAAAAATTTTCTTCATTACACTGTTCGTAGTAGGTGTACAACTCCAACATTCAGTGGCACTAGGTTTTAATTGAAAATTTTTCACTTCAAATTAAAATTTAATATTTCAAGCTCCGACTTTGCTGAAGTGACCAAAGACAGATTGCACCCATAAAGAGACTAAAAAGTGAAACAACACAATTTAAAGCGAATTTTTCGTGGTTTTTTTTTTGTATATTTTAAGATAAGCTTAGAGTGTACCCTTAAAAATTGAAGAAAATTTTCCAAGTTTCAACTTTCCTGAAGTAACTAATGATATGTTTGAGCACAGCGTCTCTTATAAAGGCCATTTTTGAAATCTGTTCTGAATACTAAAATTTGTTTCTAAAATGATTCTTTAATTAAAAAAAATGTTTTTAGTCCAACAATCTGTCAAAATCTTGTACCGAAAACAAAGTCTTCTGTTTAAACGCACACTGTTTTCAACCAAATCTGAAATAAAATCAAACGAAATCATATTTGTAACAAGGCAAAACTTTCAATAATTGAAAATCCCTTTTCTTTTCAACCAAACACAAAATACAGCTTTTAAATAAACTATTTTAATCCTCTTGCTTTGAATGCATTCTTATCCTTCATTTCATTTCATATCATACCAAATTTAATGAAACATCGTTTAACCGATAAATTTTAATCCTTTGCTTTACAAAAGTCAATTGATGTTTTGGCAACAAGCATAATTGTTTTTTATTCTCATCACAATTTTTTTTATATCATTTAATCAAATGATCCTTTTTGTCATATTATGCAGGCATTTTCCATTTAATTATATATTCGACTGCAGATAACATTTAAATAGAATTAAAGGACAATTTACATGTCATTGCTATTTTTCGTTCATCAACTTGTAAATTTAATTCAATAAAACACACACCATAAGTTTTTTTTTTTTATTTTAATCAATTCACAATGGAATTCTATAAATGTAGAACATTTGCATGTCTGAATATGCATTTTTTTTGTTTAAATATTTTACTAAGAATATTTTCATAACTACCTGCAAACTATACGAATGACGTTGATTTGATGCAATATTACACACATTACTTTTTGTGTGTGACTGTTTGTCGTCAGAACCTGTATATTAAATTAATAATAATTCAATGTCATGCAATGCGACAGGTAAAAGTCTAGTCCATTTTTTTTCGCATTCATTTGTGAAATTTGTGTAACATGGTCACACAAACTCACAGATGATGACAATTCAATGCGAGGAAATTTTCTTTTGTTATTTAAATCGTATTAAATCAAAAAAAAAAACCTAATCCTATTTAATACAATTTTAATTGAGACAAACACTTTAAAGCTGATTATCGATAAATTACAAAATGTTTTAATAAATTGTACAAATATTTATTTTATTACATTATTACTTTCCTATCAGTTTATAGTACGTTTATATACACATTTTTCTAGTAATCAATCAGCGGAATGATAAAATGAAAGACAATTTTATGATGATTACAGTGCTAATGCCATAAAATATTCAAAAGATAATAAATGATAATATGTAATTGAATGTACTTCGATCGTAAATTTTTTAAATGGATTTTAGATTTAATTTTATTTTCAATTTTATTTAACAGAATCTGATCCAATGGAAGTGTAGAATAAGTTAATTAGGATATAATTGGACTTTAACAGTAAACTTGGAAAATTAGCCTAGAGCTCTGTTTGTCTTTGCACTCATCAAATGCATTTTAAATTAAAATCGAGTAAAAGAGAAGCATTTTGATGAATTTTCACGAATAAATTAAGTCTTTAATCAAAATATGCCTTAAATGTTAATAGTTCACAATGTTATTTTGCATAAACTAACACAATCTGGCTTAATTGATACCGAGAGCAAACTATCATTTCTATGTTTTGCATTTCAGTTAAACTGATTTAAATGTAATCAATAGTTTAGTTTAAAGATTGGTCGTATCTTTCAAAACTTGGGAAAATAATAACAAAGAGAATGAAGATAATAAATCTTTCTCATGTAAATTTTAAAATAATTGAAAGATAGACTAGAAAATTTTGTTCATTAAAATGGTGGAAAAGTGAAAATGATATTTTTTCATGTAGTCCGATGATGAAATATAGAGAAATGAAAGTTGATCATTTGACTTTGAATTCTTTCATTACCTTAATGAATCTTTTT
Organism: Culicoides sonorensis; assembly: GCA_900002565.1. Taxonomy (NCBI): domain Eukaryota; kingdom Metazoa; phylum Arthropoda; class Insecta; order Diptera; family Ceratopogonidae; genus Culicoides; species Culicoides sonorensis. The sequence goes on along the minus strand of LN483604.1, from coordinate 217,442 downwards.
GCGATTTTTTTTAAGAGACGCTACAGAAATTTTCACGTTAATATTAACCATTTATCGGATTCTTTTTTATTTGACACCCTTATATTTCTAGAGTTCCTGTTTTTCAATTTTTCTCCGCCTTTTAAGATTTTTCTGCCGTTTTTTTGACTTTTCCATTTACATTTTCTAGTCTTTCGGACCCTTTTTGCAATTTCCTGACCATTTTCTAATTTTTCCAACCACTTGGATTTTTAGTGCATTTCGTAGAGATAAAATGCACTTTTATGCACGGTTTGTCCACCGTCACTCTTTCGATCCGCCACTTAGCAATGTCCCTCATTCCTGTCAATAACTCCGGCATGGTCCATTTTTATAAGATAAAAGAGGTCATAAGGTTTTGTCAAAACTCATTAGTCTTCACATTGGGCCTAAAAAGCCTGAAAAACCGTTAAAAACGGTTACAAATTTAAAAAAATTGATAATTTGTTTTATCGGATGGAGAAGTTAACTAAAAAGAACTTTAACACATTGGCTATAAGATAAGGCTCAGCTATTGGGCTCAGGGATTAGGCTCCAGAAAATAGCCAAAAGCCCAAGATATCCGATTTTTTCAAATTTTTTTAATTTTCAAAAATTTTCAATATGACGAATTTTTTCAAAATATTCAATAAACTTGCAAAAGTTTTTGTATTGTCTCGAATTTTGATCATTATCAAGCTCATTATCCAATTCTTGAGTGTGAATCCAAAATGATTTTCTTACAAAATGCAATTAAATTTAAAAGTAAATTTTATGACCAACTCAAATTTCAAATGGTCTCCATAGATACACAAAGAACACGTAAAGAAAAAAATCTTTGAAAACTAGGTTGTTTATAAACTCTTGCATCACAGGTATAAATAAATTTAAAACTTAAGTGCACAGAAATGAAAAAAAAATATCAATGTATTCATCTTATTATAAAATTTTCCGTTACTTTTATAAAATGTGCATTTATGTGGAAATTAAATATCCCAACGACTATAATGAACTGCATTTAAAGTGAATTTGTGACTCTTTTTATATTTATTAAATAGGAAAGTGTATCAAATGGAAAAAAAGAAGAAAACATAAAAATTATTTTTATTGCTTTAGTTTTTTTTATAATAATATTCATATTTCCTCGGTAAACACACAAGTATTTTATTTCACATTTTTTTTCCTTTTCATCTAGAAAATTGCATTTAAATTAAAAAAAAAAAAATCTTGTTGTTGACTGTTATTCATTTCATTTCATTTTAAAACGTTACCTCTCACAGGCACATGCCCTGTCGGGAGTAAACTCCTGAATTTCAGGAGCTAAACTCCTGAAGAATAGGAGTTAACTCCTGAAATTCAAAATTTCAAAAATTTTAAAAAAAGTCATAATTTTCAAAAATTGCAAAAAAGTTATGATTTTCAGAAAAGTTAAAACTTTCAAAATACTCAAAATTTTAAGTTTTAGATATTTTTAGTTTTTTGAAATTTTTGAGTTTTTTTGACTTTTTTGAAAATTTTGACTTTTTTGAAATTTTTAAGTTATTTGAAAATTTAAAGTTTTTTTTGAAATTTTTGACTTTGTTTGAAAATTTTGACTTTTTTGAAATTTTTGAGTTTTTTTGTGAAAATTTTGAGTTGAATTTCTACGTTTTAAATTTTATAAAAAATGGTTTTATAAAATTTAAAACGTAGAAATTCAACATAAACAATATATAAATCAATTAATTAAATTATGGAAATAAAAAATCTAAAAACTCAAATTTTCATAAAACTCAAAAATTCAAAAAACTAAAAATTTTCAAAAAGCTCAAAAATTTCAAAAAAGTCAAAATTTTCAAAAAAAGTCAAAAACTCAAAAAACTCAAAATTTTTCCAAAAAACTCAAAATTTTTCCAAAAAACTAAAAAAAATTCCAAAAAACTCAAAAACCTCAAAATTTCAAAAATTTTAAAAAAAGTCATAATTTTCAAAAATTGCAAAAAAGTTATGATTTTCAGAAAAGTTAAAACTTTCAAAAAACTCAAAATTTTAAGTTTTAGATATTTTTAGTTGTTTGAAATTTTTGAGTTTTTTAAAAATTTAGAGTTTTTTGAAAATATTATTTTTTTTTGACATTTATGAGTTTTTTGAAAATTTTGAGTTTTTTGAAAATTTTGAGGTTTTTGAAAATTTTGACTTTTTTGAAATTTTTAAGTTATTTGAAAATTTAAAGTTTTTTTTGAAATTTTTGACTTTGTTTGAAAATTTTGACTTTTTTGAAATTTTTGAGTTTTTTTTGTGAAAATTTTGAGTTGAATTTCTACGTTTTAAATTTTATAAAATCATTTTTTATAACTCCTGAATTTCAGGAGCTTAACTCCTGAATATTAGGAGTTAACTCCTGAAAAGTAGGAGTTAACTCCTGACAAATAGGAGTTAACTCCTATTCTTCAGGAGTTAACTCCTATTCTTCAGGAGTTTAGCTCCTGAAATTCAGGAGTTTACTCCCGACAGGGTGATTGAAATACTACAACACACATTTAACTGAAATTTGTTTATTACTGCCAATCAATGCCAATAATAAAATGGAATTTTCAACGGATATTAGGTCTGACACGGTAATCTCGTAAACTGAAACGTGTAATTATTGTTTTAAAGGTACATAAAATAGGTAAAAATAGGTAAAAAGGTACATAAAAAAGTAACATATCAAATTTGAACAATTGGAGTAAACACGTGCTGAACATGTTAAAGGAAAAATTTATAATTTAATATTCAAATAATATACTTGTAATTCCGCAATCTGCTTAGAAATAGAATGACATTGAACGGTGATTTGCAGTGTTTTGTAATATTTTAATTTAATTTTATTTTATTTTATTTTCTTGACTCATTATTTACTTTGAGTAATTTTTAAAATATACATATTTTCATTGGAAAAAAAATAATAATAAGATTTAATTTTTTTTTTAGTTGTTTGTATTTCATCAATGGATTAAAATCAATCAAATAAATGTGATTATCATGAAAAAGAATTGCTTGATCAATCAATTATAAAATAAACAATAGATTTCTATTACGAATTTTTTTTTCATTGTAATTTTCCCATTTAGCTTTATATGTGCTCTCGTCACATCAGCAAATAACAGATTATTTGAAAATGAAAAATTTTTTTTTATGTATTTAATGGAAAATTATTTAAGCTTTTAATGGAATTTATTTTACATTTATGTGACGTAATGTAATTTTTCTCTCTTTTAGCTACAGGACCTAGGATGTTAAAAAAATTTGTCCAATCGTTGTAAAAATGCCGCCAGTCATTAAAAAAGTGTCGCCAATCATTGAAAAAATGTCACCAATCATTGAAACCATGTCGCTTATCATTAAAAAAATGTTGCCAATCATTAAAAAATGTCTTCTAAATTTGAAGATTTCTTTACGTTTAGTGTTAAGTGTTTTTATAAAATTGGCGAATTCTTACGTAGAAATGCGCTTGTGTATATCGTTCACGATCACGTTTTAAATTTTTTAATATTCTCCATTTTTGAAATGTCTGGAATTTTCATTTTACGATATAAATTCAAAATATTTTCATATAAATTTCAAACTATGACATAATCTTGTAAACGTGTTTCATATCCTCTCACAAATTAATTCACGCGGACAATTGTAAAAGTTAAATTCATTTGAATAAGTAGTATTACACAGCTTAACAAAATAAAATCGATGTGCTTGCTTTGAGAAATCCCGAAATACGTCAAAAAGATTTTTCAATCCTGATTATTTTCTACTTTGAAATTTTAAAATTCGCTGATTCGTGTTTGTTTTATGAAATAATGAAATTTGTATGGAAAAGAGGCATTTTCCCTTTAAGTTGAAATTATTACATATCAAAGTTTAAACTTTCCTGAAGTTATTTTTGTTCCAAAGTGTCAAGTAATTTATATCGTTGGAATGAAAGCAAAAAGAGCTAACAGAAAATATAAGTTTCTATGTAATTAGCGAATTTTTTTTGGGCTTTTTCAGGTAACAAATACAAAAAAAAAAGAGAAAAAACTCTTTCTTTTTGTATTTTTAGAACAAAATTTAATATAAATTCAACATTATGCGGGCTTATTCTGATAAAATTTATATTTTCTGTTAGCTCTTTTTGACTTCTTTCTAAAAATATAAATAACTTGACACTTTGGAACAAAATTGACTTCAGTAAAGTTTAAACTTTGATATGTAATAATTTCAACTTAAAGGGAAAATGACTCTTTTCCATACAAATTTCAATATTTCATAAAACAAACACGAATCAGCGAATTTTAAAATTTCAAAGTGGAAAATAATCAGGATTGAAAAATCTTTTTGACGTGTTTCGGGATTTCTCAAAGCAAGCACATCGATTTTATTTTGTTAAGCTGTGTTATCATTTTGAAGGGCGTTACAATGTTTATTTGATAATGTAAAACCATAAAATATCGTTAATATTTTATTCTAATAAATAAATATTTAATTCAATTTGAAATTCGGCCACTAAAACAAAAATTATTTTTTTGAAAATTTATACATAAATTTTTATAAAAAATCAGAAAATTTCATAAGGTTTTAATTTAAATGCAAATCGAATGATCTCATATTCAAATAAAGTGCTGAACATTTTCTCTTGTATTTTTCATATTTAAACACGTATTTAATGAAACATTTTTAAATTCAATTGATGCTCATAGTTTTAAAAAGTCTTACGTAAACAAGCGATTGTTAGAATCATTTAAATAACACACACAAAAAAATACTTGTTTTAGTGCTGTACCATTATAAAAATAATAATAAAATAATTGAAAATATAATAATAATAATTTTAATATGCCATCCGCATATTTATTTTAAAATCTATTATTAGAATCACTCTCGATGCAAATCAACAATGAATAATCGTAGTGTCTCAATACAAATAATAATAATAATAATAATTGATATGATAAATAAAAAATGATGGTTGTTGAAATAAATATTCAATTTAGATGGCAAAGTAATTGATGGATTTTATTAAATTTTGATTTGGGTATCTTTTCAATTTAAGATTTTGACTATTATTGTTTTTATTCATTGAATTTTATTGAATTGTATGTCGAATATTCGTTTTTAACCTGTAGAATATCTAAGTGAAAGGTTGAAAGCATAAAATTCAATAACGAAAAGTAGATTTATCGCAATATGACGTCTTTTAATTTAATTATATCTGGGATAAACTAAAAAAGGGATCTTTTGTTCAATTAGTGCTATTTTTGATCTGCTTATTTTAAGAAGGGTCTTAATTTTGATTTCAACCCTTTATGATTAGTTACGTTATTTGATTTGTATTTTCACATGATAGCAGATAATTTTTCTATCCTTAAACTAATCATTTTTTTTTGGTTATATATCAAAATTCTTCTTAGCTACGTATACAACTCATTTGAAATGAAATCCCAGCAAAAAAAAATTAGTTAAGGAAATGAAGTGACGTAATTCAAGAAATGCGTCTTTGGAAAGGTGATAAAATGCGTCAGCTTGAACAAATTTATATCTAAATGCTTCGAAATTGAGTGCTTCAATTTAACTCGTGTCCCATCGACACTTCTCACAAAGCCAAAGCCTCTAAAAGAAAGCAAATAGAAAGAAGCGCCATTTAGGAAATTGGCGAATAGGTCACAAGAAAAAAGAAGCAAATAAAATAAAACTGATAAAATTTCTTTATCTGTACCATCCATGAGCACAAAAAAAACGAAAGGTCGACCCCTTAAATTAAATATGAATAACTTTTGAATGAAAATTAACTTGCTTATTGTTCAGATTCAATTTTCAAACAAAAAATCAGATCTCCATAACAAAATAAAACATTATTTGGGTCTAATCATATTTGATTTGTTTGGATTTCCATTTAATATCATTCTCAACAAGTGTTCTCCGTCTAATATAATCAACCTACAATAAAAACAGCATAATTTATATTTTATTTAGTCTTGTACCAAGTTTTCTGATAATAAAATTAAATCAGACATCTTTTTTACTCTCAATTTGAAGAGGAAAAAAAACCCTTGTTTTTATTGAATTTCAACTTTGTATTTTTCAATTATAATTCAGAGTATCATAAAATGTAGCTAAACTTAGTAGAGTAAAAATGCAATGATAAAATGAATATTGAAAGAGAAGGAAAAAAAAGATCCTTTAACAAAGTTTTTTAATTCAATTTGTTCGTCTTTCAACGTTCATGATCGAAAATTTCATTCAACAAAGAAAAACAACACCAACAACAAAAAGCCCAAAAACTTGCTAGAACGAAAATGAAAATAAAGGAAAAATTAAACCTTATATTTTTTTGCTGCCAGCAACTTAATATCATTATTATTTGGATACACAGATTGCAAACAAACTTTTCTAGTACAAAACACAAAAAAAAACTCGAAATCGACCTTAGTTGAAGAGAGAAAAAAACTGTAACGGTTTTTCTTATCATATGAAGGATACTTTTATCATCATAAACTTTAATGAGCAAAACACGTGTTTATTTTTATAATAAACTTTTTAAAAGGCATTACTCAACATCGTAATAATAAAATGAAAATAAATAAAACATGAAGAAAGTGTGAGAATAAATTTAAAAGGAAAACAAAACAAAAAAGTTTCTTCCGTAATGAAAATAATGTAAAATTCTGGAAGGCATAGCAAGAAAAATGAGTTTTGGAAGTTAATCATTTTATGAATGAATAAATCTATTGATTTATGGTAATTTCAATTTTATTTTATAATAAATTGGTTTTAACTGTGGAAAATAACTTAAAACATCGAAAAGAAGATTAATTTTCAAGGGTTGTTTTTTGTAAAGAGATATGATAAGAGGATTAATATTTTGAAATGAACGGTAATTAGTCAAATTTTGATGAATTGTAAAATTTTGAAAAACATTTTATTTTCTATTTTTGTGAGCTATTGATGCTCATGGTAACTAACGCTATAATAACAAAAGATTTAACTCATTATATTTATCATGATCAAAAAAAATCAATGAACTTGAATTCTAAAAATAAAAATCATCGTCAAGTAACTAACCTTTAAATTATTAAACTAACTGTACATCATACACGTAAATTTTCAATCCAGAAGAAAAAACTAAATGGAGACGCCTGGCTCTTAACCTTCCATTGTTATAAAAATAAAAATTCATTTATAATTAAACGTCAATAGACATTTAATGTAAACAGAGGGAAAAAAATGATATAATCAACCTTTCAATTCAAATAAAAAAGCAATATTTTAATAGAAATAATGAGCAATTTAAATGGGAATCAACATCACTCACACCTGAATGACCGAATCTCATATAAAATGGTTTTTTGTATTTTATATTGTTTGCTCCATATAAATATTATAAAAAAAACTATAAACAGACATTATAAAAAAATACACACACACAACACATTTTTTATAGACTCACATGTCATTCCAGATTATAAAATTGATGATGATGATGATATGAAAAAGAACAAAAAGCGGAAAAAACTGTAACAATGATAACGTTTTATGATTGTTGTTATTATTATTATTATTATCAATGAAAAAAATATTTTAGATTATAATTTGAAGAAAAAATCACTTTTGTTACGATTATAACATATTTATTATTTTTCTTCCGTTAATTTGCGTAACATTTTCATCAGAAATCATCATATGTGATCATATGCGATTAATTTAAGTCTTTCATTCTCCATGAAATTGAAAGCAATTATCGATTGATTTCAGTATGAGTTTATTTTTATATAATCAAGTGATAATGGAGTGCAATAAGGAATGAAGTGAAGATGATAAGTAAATTATATCTTACAAAATACTTGAACAAGAACTTTTAATTCATGTTATACTTGAAGGCTTCATTAGAACAAGAATTTTGAGAATTTATATCATATTTCAATTTTATTTCATTGTCTCAGTGATAATGAGAAGAAAAAAAAATATCATGAACATTAATTTAATCTCCTTATGTAGGATTCCCAGTTTTCACTTGATTTATAATAATTCGTTCGCCCAACATTAATTTAAAGGGATTAGTCAGTCAACCGAATACTTTTAATAAGATCTTAATTACTGTCATCTTTTTTCTCTCTCTCTTAATAATATTATCATAAGAAAAAAAAACGAAATATGATTTCTATTTTATTTTCTACTTTATACAAGTTTTTCTACGTTTTTCATTAAAGAAATACAAACTTGGAATCATCCTAATCTCAATTCTTATCTTAAATACGTGATACGGTGTTATGTTGATGATTAAAGATAAAGAAAAAACATAGACTTACACTGACAAGCTAATATCAGTTTTATTACTTTTCTTCCATCTGCTGATTATTTGATAAGAAAAATGATGATATGACGATAAACTTTTTTAATAAGTTAATTATTATGGTGGGACTATCGACACGAGTCTATAACTGATTATGATTGTATAAAAACATTTTCTATTTGTATAATTGAAATATGTAGATCAAAGGAGGCCGATGTTGATAAAGAAAAAATTATCTTTGCTGAATAATAATGTTACTTTTTTGAAGAACATTTTGAGAGTTTTAATTTTGTAACTAATTAAGAGTTGTTTGGGTACTTATTTCGAAGGGTGATTGCTTTAATATTGAAATTTTTACATCAAGTGTTCACTCACAAGCAAAAATCGTCTCCATGCTTTCAATTGTAGCCCAGACTTATCCCCTCAGATGAGTAAATAGAAAAAAGATTGAGAGCGTCTTGAATGGAAGCCGCTGAGAAAAAAAATCCAAAATCAATTTAATTAAAATGCATACAATCAACATTTCGCTCTACAAATCTCTTTCATCACAATATTTAAACACTAAACTAATTTATGCAAAACAATCACTTTTCAATTCAAATCCCTAATCAATAATGTGCATAATCAGAAAACAATGAGAGCTAATTACAAAAATCAATATACAACTTAACCTTTCACATGTACTTGTAATTATCACACTTTTCTCATATTATTTGTATCAGAGTACATTTGAGTTCAGTATTATTTAATTTCAACCATAATAGATCACAAGTCAATTAAACTCACATGCAAAAATTTCATTTTGGTAGCTATGTGAACAGTGACGTCGCATCAGTTTAAATAATAATACTGAATGAGAGTTTAAATGAGATACTTTTCAATGTCATTACATTAAAATTAAAAAAAAAGATGTAATGAAAAATTTAAAATATTTATGAGAATGTTCATCCATTGAAATTTTTTTCTTTCCCTTTTAACATTAAGTGGATTGTATCCACTCATGAACTTTTGAAATTTCATTATACTCTGCAAGTTCATAATCCTCTTTTATAATTCACGAGTTATTTTATAAAATATTTAACACAATTAGAGTGTGAAAAAAATTCACTTCAGGCGAATAACTATGGTTATGGTTATCATGGATCGGTTTAAACTAGTTGCGATGTATGTCAAAAAAAAATTTTTTCTCAAGAATTTGTTTTAACATAACTTGTAATTTAAAGTTGCATCTAACTTCCAAAATTTAATTTAGATGAAACAAAAAAAAATCCGTACATTTCTAGTTTATGTCAGAAAAAAATGTTAATAAAAATTAACCTAAAGCAAATTGATAAATCAATCAATCGATTGCTCAGCAGCACAATGTTAATTTACAAAATATCATGTAATTACAAACATAAATAGTCCCTTGAGGCAATTCTCAGATCAAATTTGAAAGCAAATTGTTATTATAATACTATTACGATTAATATTACATCCATGGTCAATACGTAATCAATACACAATATAAGTGTTTTTTGTTTTAATTTATCATAAAAAAAATATTCAATAATAATTACTTAAAGCTACCTTTTTATATCAATATAAATTAGGTAATTTACATCGGTAGCAAATACAATGTTGATGTAGGTGTCGATAGAAATATGTTTTTCAATTGTGCAGGTGTAAATGTGTTTTTGTCTACAAGTTTATTTATTTTTTGTCTAATATGAGACCAGACATACGGTATTTAAAGTCAATTTATATGTGTTTGTAATGAAAGAACACTATTTCGATCTACCTGAGTCATTTATGTGAGATTTTGTTAAAATTGAAGTAGGGGCAACGGAGAATTGAAATTTTTTTTTAAAAAAATTAAAATTGCAGACAAAAAAAAATATGTTAATATATTGATAGACGTAATCATAAACACAAGTGCATTTCTATTGATAGATGTCACTATTTTAGAAAAAATCGACCATTTTGATAATTTGTTCTTTGAAAAATTCTGCTATTTCGAAAATTTTGACACTTTGGAAGATTTTGACATTTTAGAAAATTCGAATATTTTGGAAAGTTCAAAGAGCCGGACAATTCAAAACAACAGAAATACTTATATGACTTATATGAAGCTTAAGATGGACCAAATTGAAGGAATGACTTACAGAAAGAAACGTATAGTGACAAAGATAGATTAACTCATTCGCGTCATCTGTTGCGTCAACGCAACACCAACTTTGAGGTCACTTTTCTCGTTCATATCAAAAAATTTCTTTGTCAATCTTTTTTAGAGTTTTAATTTAAGATGTTTTGTATCAAACAGTTGCATGGTTTTTGAATTTAAACCAAAAGCTAAAAAATTATGAGCTAAACTTTTAAGAAAAATCGCGTTTTTTTCATTCTCGTACAAGATTTCTGTATGTATCTGTGTAGCACTTATACGTATTTTATTTTGGCTCTCCTGTAAAATTTTTATATGAAACCTGAAATTTTTATCGAAGAGAAAAGTATTCACTTTAGCCTAAAGAATAAATCGTAGAAGAACTTTTTGTTCAAAACTCAATATTTCTAGGAGCGGCGTCGAATGAGTTAATAGGCCTTTCAAATCTTAGTTTTGAACATGACCTCTATTAGTTAATCTTTATTTGCTCTCCAAATAGTGTAGAACCAAGGTTCGATGGAAATAGTTTTCTAAGAGCCAAATCAAGACAAGTACCGATTTAAGAGCACGCAATTTTGTGAGCCAATCAATAAATTCAAAATTGATATAATTATTAGAAAGTAAAATTATAAGAAAAAACGAAGAGAAAATAAAAAAAGGAGAAAGAATTACCATTTGCTGTGTTTTTTTATTTCATTCATGCAAAATTTTATTTATATCTTTTTCTATTTTGAGTTTCATGAAAATCGGGAATGAGACCCAAACGATGAACCAACAAGTTTTGACAAGGTGTTTCTAAAAATGAGATTTAAGGATCATTTTTAATATTTGATAAACTGACAAAATTTAAATCCGAAAAAAATAAATAAATTAAATTTATTTGGCAAACTGCACTTCAAGTAAGTATTCAAAATAATGATGATTTTTTCTCCGGACTTTCTGAACTGAAAAATCCTCTAGATATTAAGTTATGATCCATTCTGATTGAAAATTTAAAACTGAATGATGGGAAATTGCAGATACACCGATATTAATATGATTTTTTACGTACAGAAACTTTTATGTGTGAAATACACTGTTTGAGTACGAACCATTGGCACAGGTATCAGATGAATGGTTCAAATTATGAGTCATAGAAAATGAAACTCAAAATAGAGACAAATTGATGATTATTCACTTTCCCTAGTAAAATAAACTAATTTCTGTACAAGTTGTTTAGATTCAAAATATCATTTAGCCCTGTCATTTACACAACAATGTGGTTGTTATTCGTTTAACAATATTTTATCTATGCCTTAAACTTTACCTTACAAATCCATTTATTCTTTATTATTATAATATTTTGTATATTCTTACTCAAAATATTATTTATATTTACTTTTTTTTTGTTGTTATAATATTAACTTTATAGAGCAGAAATGCAGATTAAGAGTGTATAAGTGCGTCATTGTTGTACAAATACAAAAATTTCTTTGAATAGTATGACATAAGTGAGTAAGCACACGAGTTTAAATTAAAAATTTCATTAACAGGCGCTTATCTTATGTTTATAGCAATAAAATTGGCGTTAAAATACCTCTGAATTTGAAACTTTTATAAGAACTGTGATTTAAATTCTTTTATTTGCATTTCAAGCTCATTTTAAAACATTTCTGATAAAATTTCATTCCATTCTTTAAAACATCTAATCTTCAAGCTGGTAATTTGTGTGCCAAATATTTACTTTAATTGTTCACAGTTGATACACATTTACATTTTTTTTTGGCTCTGTTATGAGATTCAAGAAAAAAGATATTTGCTGTTTCATTTAAAAAATATGTTTATTTTAGTAATATAATAGCAAGGCTTAAAAATATTTCTTAAATTTATGATAATTGGAGTAACTTAATTTTTTTCATACAAAATTCAATGTAAGCGTTTGCACATTTCAAGATAAAATTAATCCTTTTCAATATTCTTTTGAGATATAATTATAATAATCTGTTATTGTAAGGCTTTAATTATTGAGTTTGTAGGAGGAAATAACAATGCTTATTTTTCCTTTTCTCTATCAAATTATTGATTCTTCGTATAATTTCATCTTTCTAAGTAGTTCTTAGATTATATTCAAGGAAAAGTTTATCATTCAATTTATTTGATTTGGATTGACGTTGAATCTCTGAAAGGAATTATTATTTTGTTGGAATTTCGCTTTCGTACACAAATTTAAGAAGATTACTTGGATTTGTTATTTTTTTCTTTGTAATACAAGTCGGAGGTGGATTCACCGTTAAAACAAAACTTAAGGAGCAACTAAAGGCAACAGTCAAGAATTTTCACTAAAATTTTAAACTCTTGACTCTGGTTTATTAAAAATATTCTTAATTGGATCGAAATGATTTAAGAAGGGCTGAGTTCTGACTGTATCATTACAATCAATTGTTTTTTGGTGTTCTCAGAAAAAAGCCTGAATTTTGGGTACTGTTAACATGAAAACTCATAGACCGACTCATTTTCCATTTCCACACTTTAATCAAATTTTATAAAAAAAATTTACTTTTGCTTTGTAAATGCCATTCCACAAAACCTTTATTTAAACTCCTGTTTAATTACCATAATAAAGTTAAACTAGAGAGAAAGAGGAATCAAGGAACAAGAATAAAGGCTAAACAAATTCATAAAAGCGTGAACGATGATTACCTTGTTATTTAACTTTTATTACACAGACTTAATTTGCTTTATTTACATAAATTGTAAATTTTATTCATATAAAAAAACATTTTCTCCTCTTCAATTAAATTTTGTGAAGTTTCATTTATGAGTGCACTGAATTGAAAAACGTAATTTTAACTTTTTTGAGCTTGGAGCCAAATTAACGTAACGAGAAAATAAAAGAAAATTCATTCTAAAAATAATTTTTCTTTAAATAAAACCTTTTTCTTTAAAATTATTTACCTTTTTTTTGAATATTTACACATCCACATACTCTAAGCAATGTCAATATTAACATTAACTAAATATTGAAAGAGTTTTTATACGTTTTCGAACCAAATTTAGATGTTAAAGAGCAACTTTTGATTTTAAATTTTTGTTTATGTAACGTTTTACCGTTTTTATTTCAAATTAAAATTCAGACTACAAAAAAAAGGCTCAAAGCTTAACTCCATGAATATCAATTGAAGTTTGAAATAAAACTTTTCCTTTTCAAATAAACATTTTTCTAGTCAATTCTACTTTTAACCACTTATGAATTTCATTTCATTTCATACGTTTTGTGTGTGTGTGTACTTAAATAAATAGCAATCAAAAGAATAAATAACTGACACGAAATTATATTTATATTAAAACATAAATCTTTTCTCGATAATCTCTTCTTATACGAAGAAAAACTTGAGAAAAACCCATGTTTTCTTAATATTTTTGGGATGTTTGATATTTTTCTTGCCATGTTATTACAGTTAACTTACATTAAATTCTATTTTACTTGTATACAAATAATGTTGACATTGTGTCAGTATTTTCTCATAAACTTTTTTATTAAATGGCGTACAATAATAGAGTCGCTTCTTTTCTCATTTTCTTTTTGTAATTTTTTATTATAACCAACAGCTACAATATAAGCTGGAAAATTATTTCATAACTCAATTAATTTAAGTGTTTTTATTTATACAATAAGTTTATCTAGAAGGCATATTCTTGTTGTACAATAAAATACCAAACAAAATAATTTGAGAGGAGTTTAATCAAAATGAGATTAATAATTTATCAAGTTTTTGAGATTAATTTTTTGTTTAAGTTCAGTAAGGTTTTGGAAATGAACGGAGTTGCTTAAAATTTCCATGTCAACAAAAATATTTTCTATTTTTATGAAACAATGTCACAAATGGTGTTCAAATGAATTGTTTAACACTTAATTGGTGTGAGTTTTTATAAGTGGGCCGACAAGAGAAAGTTTTCTTCTACTTATTATTTTGTTGTGAAGGATATAAAAAAATTTAGGTTTTACAGGAAGAATTTGTGTTTTAATAGGAAAATGTTAGCTTCGGCCGTGAAACTTTACAAACTAATAAAAAGAGATTTTCCGGCTCCTCAAATCAAGTAAAAGGCTAAATAAAAGTTGCTGCTTTCTCTGACCTGCATAAATTCTTACAGGAAGGCTTGAGAGGCTAAGCTTTTCCGGGAATGGTAGTTAAAACAGGCGAGTACTCTTAGGCAGACACGTTCCTTTATCAAGGAACCTGATTTCGATTTATCTAGATAACTGATCAGATTGAACCGTACTGAGCTCAGAGTTGTAGTTGATATGTTCACTGTTCATTGTACTCTAGACTATCACCTCAGTCACTTTTACTTAAGAGATCCAATGTGCAAATGCTGCTCTGAACAAGAGGGAACTTTTGTACATCTGCTTTGTGTATGCCCCAAGCATGCTAGACTCCGTGGTATCAGGCTGGATGAATGCTTTCCCAATATTGATTCCATCATAAAAGTAAAGGTGTCTGCCTTGCTAAGCTTTCTTAGAAGGTGTGGTCACTTTCCTGAACTGAACCAGGTCTAGGGAACTTCTTTGTTTAATTGTTTCTCTAGATTTGGTTCCTTCTTCATCAGATATGATCATAAATGTGTATGCAGAATAAACCCAATGAACAATCTGATCTGGTGGCACCCGTTGAGATGACAGGATAAAAGCTAAGGTTCTCTAATGATGATAACGAGTATTCACAATGAGCTCGACTGATAGCTTGAGTGCTGGAGTTAATAGCCACCCAATAAATCTAAATCTTCTTCAATTAAGATATCGGTCATAAAAAATAATGAATGTGTTAGTTCCATTGATGATATCAATTTGACATTCTTCGTATTACCCACTCAATAAGAAAAAAAATAAAATCTAAATTTAGCCTTAAATGAAACAATTTCACAAAGCCTTCTTTTCATTTTACTTGTCTTCTTCGAAAAGGGTCACCCATTATTTCTCAAGGAAAATAATTCTATTGAGTGGGTGTCATTTTATTGTAGATAAAATAATAATTATGATAATAAATAGCAATAAACCACATAATGATAAAAAAAATAAACATGGATATTTGTTTAGTTGAAGGAAAAATATTATTATAATTGATGGAAATTACATGAAAAAAAAATGTATTTAAGGTCATACACGTCATTCTATGACACAATAACTTAAAGTGTAATTTTCTTTCTAAAATATTATTTTAATCCAATACTCGTTGATACTCGATAAACAAAATCATACAACACACCCTTTCACAAGTCACAATGTTTGCTTATCCTATCATTTATTTTTTTTTAATTCAATGCTAGTATTTTTATTTCCATTATTATTATAAAAATAATAATAACGATAAAACATGTTTAATTTATTGTTTATTTATTTATTTAACAATGTTTACTTTTTTCATTTAAAACATTCTTTTCCAACTAAAATCTTTCACTCCTCTTCTTAACGCCTTCCAAATTAAATCGTGATAAGCATAAACAATAACGATAATAATAATATTAAAATAAAAATTATTATTGTATTTTAAGTCTCCTATTTATATAAGTATAAGAAAAAAAAAAATAAAATGTGTGAATTAATGACGAAATATTTTATATACAGACACACAAAACAATAACAAAGTACGATAATCTATCTTATTTATCTATTTACTTTTGCTTGAAACTCAAATCATCAAGCACCAATGATTTCACGCTGTACTAACTAAATTCTGATGATGATGATGATGTTTTTTTTGCAATCCAATTGTGTGGATGATAATAATATAAAATAATAATTTGAACATTGACATTGAATTAGGAACATGTATATAAAAATTTGTTGTTATATCACGATAAACATAAAATAAAATATAAAAATATCGTGTTGTTATGCAGTGTTGAGAAAGGAATGTTCTCATTTATCCAATCGATTCAA